>CM053791.1:784224788-784737288 GCA_028749045.1 Cupressus sempervirens | reverse complement strand
CATGAGTGAATGTAATTAGCCAATACTTACAATCCTATGGCTTCTATCTAAAGCTCCAAGTACATGCACCAACCTTTTGTGCTTCTCATCCAAGGTTGCTTGTGATGGATTTTCAAACTCCCTCTGAATGTTGATTTTTTCTCTTCGAAGAACTATGATCATTTTATATTTGAACAAAATTCATTTGCGGTATGCTCCCTCTCAATGGAAGAGCCCCTTGGCTTTATTTCATAATCACAGAGGTTATCGTTTGCAAAAAATGCCTCAATATCATTTCCAATGCATCAATTTTTTCTTATCCCTGCACATCAACCTCCTTGATATCAGTTGCACCCATGAAGGTCCATATGCATAAGATCTAAAAAAGATTCAAATTTGAACTCTGATGGTATCGTTTCTCGAAAATCTCCCTTCTACAAATGGTTCAAATGTGAATGGAACATTGGTTTATAATTCTACACACAATGTAAAATTTCTATTCATTCCATTTTGTAGAGTTGATTCCGATGATGACAAAACATAGAGTTTTAGCCGTCAAAGTACTACATGAGTTTGCACTCTCCCTCTACTACTTAGGCTCCCTCTAAATCAATATGATTGAGATCTTGACTGCTGCCTCTTTGAAAGATGTAGCCTCCAACATTTTAGCCATATGGTATATGGAAATAGCAGATGTCCAAATCATAACTCAATTGAATTGGTCTAGTTGTTGATTAGCTAGATTGATTAAGAATTCTTGAAAAAATGACATCAAATTAGGTACAATAAAATGGACAACTAGTTGCTCCTAGCTAGTAGGGTCAAATACAGTTTTCCAAGGTGATAAAATTGCATATGCAGATGCTTCACTTGCATTCCAGGCGTGAAGCACATTCCCCAACTTATAACAAATGGTTGGATATCAAGTACTAAAGTTGGTAGTAATTTCTCCCAAGTTTCCAATAAACAAAAAAATGTAGCATAAATTTAGGGTCCCTAGGCTCCCAAGAATTTGTAGCAGCTATTCTCACTGCTAGAAGAATAACTACAATGAAGAGTTGAGCGTAACGAGTTGATGAAGCAAGTTTTGTTTCAGAGTAAATACCATAATCATGAGGCTCATTCCTTTGCAATTTGTGCCATCCAGTTAATTGATTCATTTTCATAGTCCTACATAGTTAGCAATCTCCTATTTTGATAAAATGGATAGGCTTTTGTAAGAAGATTGAAAGCAAAGCCTCTACTAACAGTGAATACCATAGTGTACTCACATTGAGGAATACTAAGATAATCCATTATCCTATCACTGATATCATTGTCCGCAATACCTTCCTTAGTCAGCTGAATTAGTGCATGTGAGCTCAAGTTTGTAGATATTGATAATAAAACCAAACGAAGAAGATTCCCAATGCCAGAATTGCTTTACATAAGAAAAGAGTCCAAACCCACAATAAGCCTAGTAACCCTTCAAAGTCCTTTCGATCTTTCCTAGATAACACATACTCATCATTTCTGATCTCATTCACTTCCTCTATACTATCAAATTTTCGATACATCTTCTTGAACTTGGCATAGGCCTCATAAGTATAGTGTCTGTATAAAAAAATCTCTTAGGGCCTTCAAATGAACTAGGGTGTTAGAATGCAAGATCCTAGATCCTCGTGAAGTTACAACAGTGACTTATTCCTCATTCTTGGCCACAGGAGCCTGAAATTTTGAAATAAAGTTATCCTTTGAAGCTTCTTCAAGAATTGTCTCAATTTCATTTCCTACTTCTCTTCCAAGCTAGTTGGCTTGATGGAAGTCCTTCCCTGCGACCTCTCTTACATGAAAGTTGCAAATTGGACAACAATATTGAACAATGAAACTATTGACTGCTCACACTACCCAACAATGATCACCTCATATGTTATGGTGATTTCTCAGTAAGTACAAATGCAATCAATCAAATCACAAGAGAAATATTAATCAAGAGCTCTGATTGATTTGATGCAAAGCTTATTACAGTATATCTCTCTAGGCAACCACCCAATCTACTCCAAATGATCAGCTGAGTCACATTGGTAGCATTCATATCATGGCTGAGCTCTCTGCACCAAGCCACCGTGAATCTTTATCTTCAATCCAGAGAATACAATTATTGCAGAGCTTTGTCATAGCATTGCACATGCACCCAGTAGGCCCAATCGCCCAATAGCATATAGATCCATCAAACCCAACGATACATCTCCAGCTCAGCATTGTCAAGTCATCCCTAAAGTCCACTCAACAAGCGCTTGGAAAGATGGGTATTTCTCTTAAATTTGCATCAGCTGCAAGCATCTACTGTGTTTTTTGCCTATCCTCATCTTTAAATAGGGAGTGTTGAGTATATTCTAGTGTACCTTCAAAGCGATCATCTCGATGTTGATTGTACTGAACATTTGACGTGCAGAATGTTCCCAAAACATTTCATCAGCAAATTAAGCACATCATGTGACGTTTCCTTAAAGCAGCCATATTCAAGCATTGTAATGTCCCACTTATATAATAAAATTTAATAATCAACATAAAAATAAAATAATAATATCCTATTAAATAAATAATAAATTTTCTAATGAATAGTATAAATACATATCCAAAATAATTTATCATTGATCTATTATACAAAATAAAACATTATCATAATAATAACAATAATTATTATTATTATTAATATAACAAATAAAATACAATCCTAATTGATATTATAATAAAATATAGATAATTACAATTTTAATAATAATAATATTTTTTAATCATGATAGATTCCAAATATTGGTATGAAATATATATCTGAAATGTATAACAATAATATAATTAAATTGGAATAATAAATGAACTAATAAAAATAATATAGTAATATATTATTACCAAATATATGTCACTCAGACAATATATTATTACAATGTGTAATGTCAAATTAATGAGAAGTTACTAATGATATAAAATAGATATTAACACAGATATTAGCAAATATTGTACAACGCCCAAAAATGTGGAAGGCTCAAACACAAGAAATCATCGATAATCTAAAATTATTCATAATTACATAAGCTAGGCAAAGGCATATATTTCTAAATTGATAATGGATGGAGGTTTGATCGCTCCTATACATGACAAGCACAACATTATCTACCTTACCTATATATTGTTCTGTAGGAAGGGAGGATAATAATCTCTCATTCCTTACCATTAGCAGTGATAAAGACCAAATAACGTCAAGATCGAAAACTATAGAAGTTGAAATGAGCATCGACAGTGAAGAGATTGTTGGGAGATGAATGACTCATATTAAAAACCATGCCTTGTATTATTGTAAGATAATAATGTTCTTCCACGATGAAAGATATACTCTTCAGTAGATATATTCATAAATCTGTGATCTATTTAGACATGAGGACTAATGATAATTTGATAGTTTATAAAGCATCATCATTATCTCTGCCACCGTTAAAGAATGCTCTAACAAATAAATGATACAATTATTAAAACAAATGAAAAGTCACAAACACATAAAAGACACAACGTTACTAAGATATTAATAGATGATTCTTCAAATAAAGGGAAGGACAGGAAAGAAAAATCGAAGAACTGGGAATCAAACATAGAACGTACATCTCAGAACAACGACGCATTGAACA
Organism: Cupressus sempervirens; assembly: GCA_028749045.1. Lineage (NCBI taxonomy): Eukaryota > Viridiplantae > Streptophyta > Pinopsida > Cupressales > Cupressaceae > Cupressus > Cupressus sempervirens. The sequence goes on along the minus strand of CM053791.1, from coordinate 784,733,647 downwards.
ATTTCTGCCTTATCTCTTGTGGAAGCCTGGAGAGCACAAACAAAAAAATATCAATGCAATGATAAGAAAGTAGACAGTCCCATCTCATCTTATTTTCAGAGCAGAAGCCCTCATTGCCATCAAATGCACATTTCCAAAAATAATCAAAAACTCTTCACCTCCTACTCATACCCATATTAGGATACCCTCATTTGCATATCTAACTCTAGCACAAGGATTAGAAGCTTTACACCAAGGATTGATAAATAAAGTCGCGTACCTGCATTTATAATTATAAATACTTTTATCTCCTAAATAACAAACTTGCTTGCAGAGTAGTGCGTCAGATACGCATTTAAACTGGATTGATGAGTTAAGCTAAACAATTGTATAGACATATAATTGATTGCAGACATACTATCCTGATCAAGAATTATAATTGAATTATATCCATGTTAAATTCTTGTGTATACTAGACATTATTATGTCCTCGGTATTTATTTATAATTTCACTATAGGAAGAGCAATCAGTAACCCATGAACTTCTAGCACCAGATTCAAGTGCAAACGTTGATCAATCACGAAGGATAAATTTATGCAGTTGTCTCAATTCTCCAAATTAAAGGAAAGGGACATTACAAGCATCATGTGATCCAAACTTTGATTAATTTGCAATGTAAGAACAAACATCAAACATCGACATCGCCCACATCTGGGGTTGACTTGAGCACTAACATTAATCAACCATTGGCATTCTATGACATTCCCAGGTCATGGTGCCCATTAGCATTGACATCGAACACTCTCCAATATCTCTTCTCAGCATTTTTCATCTTATCCTCCTCCAACGCTCAGTAACATTGAAGTGCAAACAACAAGAATGTTGAGCATGTTTTGCTTCTAGCACAACATTGATAACTAATTGCCTGACTCGCCCGAGTTTTGTACTGTTCAACAACCTGAACATGGAGGGGGAGCTACAAGTGGTCCCAAAATGTGCTGCAAATGATAAGGATCTAATACATCCATGCGAAGAGTGAAGAAGCATTGCATATACATTCACGAATGACATAGACATCTGATTCATCATTGAAGCTTTCCATCCTATACTATGACCTACACAAGTACACGTCCAAACATTGATCTCACAACACTATGTAGGAGATCTGAAACTTGGGACATGTGCTCTCACTTCCTTGTCTCACCACCTGTGCTCCAAATATTCATAATAATTTCATGTTTATCAAAAATCCGTTTCAAAGTCAACTTTAGTCCTTTGAAAGACTCATAAGATTGAGTGGCTCTAATATTGCAATTTTAATAAGTTGTTGAGATACTTCCTCTAATGTTAACACCCTTCTTCCATTATCGCTTCATGAACTTATTTCTATATGGAACAACTCAAATCCTTTTCACCTGCTAATTGACTATCCTATTGTAACTTTTATCTCTCCCAAATTCTGCTCTAATACCATGTTAATATATGATAGTTCTTTAAGATGATAAGTATTGTTCTGCAAATATTATGATCTTTGAAATGTAGAAAGTATGTTACATTTATTAATTTCGATGTGTATCTTCCCATCACCAAAAGCATATATATTATATTATATTCAGTAGCAACTTTAGGATCGGTCATGACTCTTAATAGTGAAAGGTCACGATTAGTTAGTGTTCACTAACTAACTCAATCCAATATAATCAATCCATATACAAGATATTGAATATATATATATATATATATATATATATATATATATATATATATATATATATATATATATATATATTACGCACTTGATTCAACTTAGTTAGATATGAAGCTGGTATATTTTCAGACTTGTTATGACAGAGATATGTATGTGAAACATAAATTCACATATATATGTGCAAATAGATCTACAATAATCTAACCGAAGCAATCATAAATCAACACTTTGTAATGTCCCTTGTTGGTAGAACTCTTTAATTGCCTCCAATTTATAATTTGACAATTTACTAAGGAATAAATTTGAATATGTTTTTCACTTGACAATTTATGAACTTGTGTTTTCCTTTTAATAGATTAGTTATTTAATATCCAAGTGAAATATATTACTATTTCAAATTTCTTCTAATTAAATAACTTCTCAAATTATTATACTTTATTATATTCCTTTTACACTCTTAACTCTGATTATTTTAAATACTTTCTCACTTCTCTTATACTATGTTATTCTGTGATGTTTATTAGATACGTTTGTTTTATTCTATTTAAGAATCACCCCCAAATGAAATTGATGACTCTGAAATACACATCAGTATGTTTTGTTTACAATCAATCCCAGCCAATGGTTTGACAATTAGGAAGTATGTTGCAACATCTCCATAATAAATGGTACAAGACTGAAATTTGTATATTGTCCAGCACAATGTAATTGGGTTCCTTCCAAAACAGAATTGATTTGATGTGTGTATATATACATATCTGCAAACTCCTGTTTACAATTTAAGATTTCTATCTTTTGCTTCTTGCCAATATTCTTTGATTCAGTACTTGGATCAGACATGTCGTTAAATACAGAATGCTCTAAACCATTCGCTGCCTGTCTTGTGTATGTTGTATGATGTGGAACTGGACTGTTCGTCGGCTGTTGGATCTCTTACAGTCTTAGTCTAATGAGTGCATGAATATGCTCTGGGAATTTCAGATCTGAATAGTCTTCCTCCCTATGTTATATTCTTCTTCTTATATCCTTTTTTTTGTCTTCAGACTTTATTATCCTCTTTTATATTCCTTATATCGAATGGGCGTGTCCCCTCAGATTGGTCCACACGGCAGCAAGTGGTGACTCTTCAATTATCATTATTATCTTTGTATGTAATCGTCTCTTTCTTAATAAACCTCTCGTTGTCTTTCAATAACTAAGCTTCCATCTATTAATGGTAAGTATTTACACCATTTATATATTTGTTTGAACAGATGCACAAATCAACGTTTTGACGTTTCTATCAATCGACATATTTCTGAAATCATTCTTTCGAGGAGGTTGGTGGAGACCTTTTGTTATTATCATGCATAGTGTATGACATATACCATTTGTGGCAGATGTTGTCCACTATTAGGTGGAGTGGACTATTATTTCTCTGTTCCTGTAGACTACCTGGACGAGTAGCTTCCTGTTTATCACATTAAATATATCTCAGAAGCATTGGTTTGATAATTCTCCCCAACGTTTATCATCCTTATTAACCTTTGCCTTTGTTTATTAAATGTTATTTATATATTAGATATGAATGGACAATCATATTATGAAAAATGATAGATGGTATAATTTTATTATAATATAGACTGATGTTATTATATTGTAAAAATATATAAGATTGTCTCTTATTGACATTACTATATTATTATAATGGATTCAATTATATATTATTATTATTTTAAATATTAAATTCTAAAAACATTGTTTAGAACTGAATTTTCACATGTGTGAAAATTTAGTAACACCAACTTTATTAACATTTCCTATAATTTAAAATTGTCTCACACATATGAGCACATTTCTTGAATTTTAATTTGCCCCCACCGATAGCCACTTCCAGCCAGCCTAGATGTGTACCCACCTAGAGCCACCCTACCCTACATGTGTACCCACCTTGAGCCATGTGTAGCCTCCTTGAGCCACTCTATTATTACACCTTTTTTCTACACTTTCATTTTTATACTCTTCCTAGTGTTTGCTCACACGTGTGAGCATACTTAGCCCTTATAGATCCCTTTTCTTTGTGACACTTGTCACGAGGAAAGGCCTCCAATCGATATCTTCTCCTTGAATGAGTCCTCACTGTCCATTCACCACTCAATCTTGTCTTTTGATTCCTCTCATGAAAAATCTATAAATTAAGGTTTTTTCATTCATTCCTCGTGACATCTTCATAAGTAATGAGCAACCAGATTTCTCCATCATCATCTATTGTTTGAGGTTTGCATGTTCTTGTTGAATAGATTAAGTTTGTTATTATTGTATTTCATCATATTTGAATGCATAATAACAAATTGTTTTAAGCTTTGCATGTTTATGTTTGAATAGGCTTAGTTTATATGCTTAACCTCTCTTTAATAACATTTCCATGCATTACAAGGATGTAAAGCCAAAGGAGCCAACATAGATTGGTGAGGATGCCAAAATTTCAAAGGCACCATGGGTTGGTATTAGTTTGATGGAGTTTGACCACATGGAGTCTACTACTTCCAATGATGAGGAGTTTGGGGATGACTAGGGGCCTCTCTTCACTCATTGTAATCATCTTTATAGAATACGTATATAATAGTTATCTCCAACTTGACATTTTCATATGTTAAAATTAGTACGATACAAGTATTTTAGTATTTAGTAATTGCAATTTCGCTATTTTACAAGTTTGCTAAGATTTCAATTAAAAGGTAATTCTTATACGTCATTTTATAACTATTATTTCCAAACACTATATGCATATGAGTGTTCCCCATTTACAGTAAATTGTAGTTGTATTAAACAAAGGAGACAAAAGCTCCTTATATGGGTTTACAAACACAATAATTCTAAATGAAATAATCATGAACTATAAATGAAAATAGAAACTCTAGACTACTAAGATGACCATTAAAGAAACATAACATTTTTTTAATACCTCCCTTAATCATCATCGTTCTAACTACCATACAAAGGACAATCTACAAGTCTTTTGATCACAAACGCATAGAAGCTGCCCCCCTCTAGTCACAATGCTCTACAATATGAGCATGTTGTTGAGGCATTCCTTGATTTTGCAAAACTTTTGCAAATGACCAAGATAACCAAAAATCCATCCAACACAGAGATCCCAAAAATGTCGTGATTCTAGCAATTTCACAATTCAAAACATGTTGGGCAATTTTTCCTGAGCCAATGAATCATATCGCCGATTTCTGACCATGAGTCACCATGAATCACCAATTCAAGCAATATTTCCAAAAATAGTCATCAATTGGTCGAACATCGGCCACATTGCAACCCAATTGGACAAGTTAAAAACATTAGAAAAATCAGCTTTTTTTAATATTTTTTTTTTTTAAAATTTCTCTTTCTTATAACCCTAAAAGGGCTTCTATTTGTCTATTTGTTGAGTATGACCAAAAGAGAGGAACTGTATGAGAGAGGAAGAGAAAAGAGAAACCATAGGTTTGCAACCAGCCAAAAAGAAGAGTGTCAAGGAGATCACAAATCAATTTTGGGAGGTCATAAATTTGCATTGGAAGCATTAAGGAGTCAATGGCAACACTCAACTCATTTGCATGAGGTAAGTGTTGATTCTTTTTTGGTATGTTAGTGTGTTCTTCATTTTTTGTTAAATGTTTTCAATTTTAATTTGTAACTCTTGAATGGTTTTTACTAAATTGCTAAGTGCAATCTTGCTGACCCTACAATGTTTTAAGAACAAATTTGCAAATATGTATTGATAATTTTCTCAAAAATAATGTAGGGTTTGTTGTTTTTTATTAGTTTAAGTTTTTTATTGCAGCAGCCCTAACTTCATTTTCCACAATGCCTAGAAAGGATGAGGCTTGGAAACATACCGAAGAGTTTCCTAGAGAACAAAATATCAAATAGTATGTATCTTTTTTAAAGACAAATTTTGATGGCATCAATAGATTTGAATACCACATTGTTGGCATACCTGGACATGATGTTACCATGTGCACCAAACAAACTGTTGAGGTAAAACATTTTTGTTATGTAGCATTAGAGACGTGTGAACAAGAGAAGTTAAATAAGAAAGGCAACTTTAACACTTAAATGTTATTGGCTCCCATGCTCCTGCATCAGCAAGTTGTGTTGGAGAGGGTTCTTCCAAACCTCCATTTTGTCCCTAGTGCTGGCACTAGTGCTAGTGCTAGTGCTAGTTGTTCTGCTACTAAGACTGGCCTTATTACATCTAGACTTAAAGTGCAAAAGTCCAGATAGGATAGTCTATTTGTGTTGTGCACAACCCTCGCTTGAGAGCATGGGTCGGACCAAGGAGATTCATGATGATGCCAGAAAACAAATTTGCAAAATTTTGGTACCTTTGCAACATTCCATTTATTGCAGCTAGGTAATTAATTCTTTTTTATTTGTTTTCTTTAAATTTAAAGCTAATTGTTTATTATTTCTCGTTGTATAATTAATTATCATAGATTCATATTAAATAATGATTTGTCATCTAATCATAATCTATTTGTGACAGGTCTCCTTATTAGCAAGGCATAATAGATGTCGTAAATGTTTGTGCTCTTGGATTTAAAGCCCCTTCTGAGGATGAGTTGAATGACTACCTCTTAGATCAAATGGTAGAGGATATGAAGCTTGAGCTAGAGGACCACCAAAAGGAATGGAAAGTTAAGGGTTGCACCATCATGATTGATGGTTGGACAAATAGGAGGAATAGAACACTCCTCAAATTTCTTGTTTCATGTGAAGGTGATTGACCATTTTACTTTCCTACATACATTGTGAATTAGGATTAAATAATTTAATTCTTGATTTGTCGATTGTTAATTTGTTGCTAATCCATGATAATTAATTATTTTGCTCTATTTAAATTTTGTAGGATCCACCATGTTCCTCAAATCTATTGATGCTTCCTCTTATGTCAAAAATGCCACATACTCAGGTCATATAGTGAAACCAAGAAGAGGTCATATAGTGAAACCAAGAATAGGTCATATGGTGGAGGGAAACAATCGTGTGGCTAGGTTAAGTTGGTTGTATGGTAGGTCCAAAAGGTTGTAATGTACAATGGGTGAGATCTCAAGGCCATACAATATACAACAGGGGTCGTACGATATGCAGAAGAGGTTAAGGATAACCATACGGTAATGATCTTGGAGGTTGTACGGTGATTGACTTGAGGTCATACAATTGGTAGGGGTGTTCGTACGGTAATGAGTTGGGGCAGTCAGTAATTGTGGAATGGTCGTACAGTCATGGACAGAAGTAGATAAGATGTCAAAGATAGACCACATACCCGCTTGCCAATACACAGAACAAACTCAAAAATTAGTGTAGTTCGAACAGAAATATATTCCAGAAGTTATATGACATGTAAATAACAATGATGCTCTGATTTGCCAAATCCAAGCCAAGAAATACAGACGGAATAAGGTGAGGGTCGATTCCCACCAAAACTGTGAGAAGTATTGTGATGCAGAGAGCACAACTAAGAAGCTTCAAATGGGCTTCCCCCTCTTGAAATCAACCAATTGGCTATCAAATCTTCAACCTTATTACAAGGTTTCAATGCACTCAAATCCTCCAATGGATCAAAGAAACACACTCTCCAACTTCACCAATAATCCAAGCACAAAGAACCAAACTTGCCCACTTTATGGGTTTTGCACCAATCCCACAACTAGGTCAATACTAGGAAAACACCCTAGAAGTTTGTCCCAATGGTTCTAAGATGTTAAATGATCTTAGGGCACCTATTTACCACAGACTACACCACTAGTTTGAATCATATGCTTGCACAAAGCCTCAAACCCCAATTTGGCCTAGTAGCCCTGTGAGCCCCTTATAGCCCTCCTGAAATGGCTTTTTGGATCTAACTTCACAAAGTTTCAAACAAGACCCAGAACAAATTAGGTTTTTGAATACCCTTTTCAATGTTACTTCAAACCCCAAGGTATCAAATTCTAGCTCCACTCCAGCATTCCCTTTCCTTCACAAAGCAACACAGACCTAAGTGATCAAGTTAGGCTTGGTTTACAAAGAAACCAGTAGGAAATGGTCATGGGAATGAACTCAATACTCAGGAATGACTGGCAACACTAAAATAACTTATTTCCAAACACTCAACCCTTCACCAAGTCCCAAATTCCTGCCATTCACAAATCAGCACACTACAAGAGGTTAAATTCTTCATGGTACTTGACCTAGGGCAAGGTTGGAAAAATCACAAAACACATCCTTCAGTTTCGGAACCCCGGAATCTTTCAGAGGACCCTACTAATTACCATTTCCCAGGTGGCCATGAAATTCAAACTAAGGAAATTGCAGTTAGAGGCTCATCTTTGCTGTATGCACCAAAATGCTGTCCCAAAAACCTAGTTTCACTAAAAATGCAATAACTTGCGAAAGAAAACACTTAGAACGATGAGACCAGAAGAAAATGAAATCTGATTCAAATCTCTATCTCAAACATCCATCAAATTTGATCTGACAATCTATATAGTTCGTGCAACATGCAAACAACAGTAAAAATAACTCCAAAACTGAATTTCCTTCTTTGCAACTTCTTCCAATCTATACATGAATGCCCTTCAGACCTCACAAATGAGGTATATATCTCTCCTATGTGTATTTCAATGGTTACAACCAATATTTTAATAGTTATAACCCTTTTCCCACTAAGTTGCAATTTTAAGCAACTTTTACAACTTTCAACAATGCAACTTTGCACAAAAAGTGCAATTTTTGCATTTTTCACTCGATTCCACTTCTAGGACCTGGAAGGTTCCAACATATCTAAAACCAACTAAAACCACCTAATCCTAGGCTTTCTTGACCAAAAACATTAAAAAACCCAAATTTGCTTAATGAGCAACTTTTGCTTATAAATTGCATAAAGTGCCTAAAGCATTCAAAATGGTGTCTTGCTTTGACAAACATGGACTTCTCATCCAAGGTTTGTTTATTCTACCCTAAGTAGGTGAAAACAAACATGAAAACAAAAATAGAAACCAAGTGCCTTGGTGCTCTACACCATATTGAAGATCTTTCACTTCCAAAATGGCGAACAATAGACCAATGGGAATTTGCAGTACAAAGAAATAATCCAAATCACATACCAATTACTACCTACATGTTGTACTTAAATACCCATCGAGGAAAACCTTCTGAGGGTGTATAAAGATAGCCGACAGCCACACCTACCTACGAAAACAATAAAATAAAAATAGGTACGAGATATACTAAATCAATTGGCCCGTTAACAAAGGTTTGATTAATTATTTATTTTATGACGGGAACATTACAGCCAATTTCAAGTTTTGGTTCTTTGATCCAACTTGATGTTGTGAAACAAAGGCATCACTCTTTGTAGCTAGAGACATCTATGTAAAACTAAAAAACACGATTTTGAGAAAACTTGTCAAACACCAGTGAGCACTGCGCCCCAAAACAAACAATAAGATACCACGATTTGCCAAGAACTTTTGTAGATAAGCACGACTCAAAATAAAATGCAAGCAGCCATGCTTTTTTTGGAAAAATCAACAAATTCATTTTATAGATAAAATCCAAAACCCTTGAAATCAGCAACACCAAACATGACTTTTTCGAGAAAAAACTTAATTATTACCCAACAAGGTTCTTGATGAGAAAAATCGGTCAAAATCCAAACAAAATTGAAGACATCAAAATAAAAAACTTCCTTTTTTTGGAAAAACGATAAAACCCATTTTAGAAAGTCACATAAAAACCCACACTAGTTTTTTATGTCCAAATATTGTAAAACATTGCAATAAATATTTTTAGGGGAAAAAAAATTTAAAAACCTCCACTCTTGCGGAAACTGCATCCACAAGCCCTAGTTGTATGGGTTTGAGATCACCAAAAAATAGCCAAAACCAAGAATTTTGATGGAAAAAAATTGTGCAAGATCCTAGACATGAATGCCACCATCTACACCCAAACACCCTTCAAAAACTCGAGGAAAACAAAAACTCCTTCATAGTTTTAGATTCATTGTGCTTCAAAACATAGGTTACATGCAAGAAAAACAACAAAAAATCCTTGCCACAAGACCACTAGATCACCTCACACAAGCAAAGAAGAAAAGCTTACCTTCACACAAGAGCCCGACCACACAATCAAAAAAAGTGCTTAAAGTCTCGCTTCTACAAGAAAAAACCACGACACAGATAGAACAGGGATTGGAAATGAAAAATAACTCTTCAAAACGCACGAACAATACACTCTAATAAAGAAAAAAAGGTAGACAAAAAAAAATCGCAGGCAAATAGCAAGCTTGAAGAACACAAAGTCATTGTAGGCCAAGAAAACCAATGCCCAAAAATAAAAAACAAAGTTGTTGAGCAAGAAAAACCCTCAATTTTGTAGAGGTTAAAACCTTCAAAAAAATTTAAATGATGTCACAGACCTTTTTTCATATTAAAAAAGATTAGAGAATTTCTGGAAAAAAATTCGAAGGAAGAGGATCACGAATTTTTCATTAAAATATTCACCAAATTATATAAAACCCCTTCAACCCACTCTAATACAACATTACGGTAACTAACAGGTTGTATTAAACAAAGGAGACGAAAGCTCCTTATAGAGGCTAAGTAAGATGACTAAGATGACCCTTCAAGAAACATTATGTTATTTTGATAGCCCTACTGACCCTTGGTCCCCCAATCCCCATGTCCCCTCATCAGGAAATTCTATGGAACATTGTATATTTTTGTTTTGAAATATAAAAAGTGAATGCCTATAAATAAGTATAAATTGCTTATAATTATTAAGTAAAGTCATTTTTTGTCCATATGAACATACAATGCGTCCTAATGTTTTATAGGTTAAAGATATTGATTTCAAGCATTATAATGGTTTTGCATTTGTGATAGTGGTGTCACAATGGTAGTTGTCGACTTTCTAAGTTGGCTTCATTTGTTATTATTTGGTAAGTTGGCTTTATTTTTTAAACAAATCTGTTGAAACCTGTAAATCTTGAAAGTTCCATTATAAGCCCTATTTTGATCTCCAAATGGAGCCAACAAAATGAGCTAAAAGATTTCATCCTAAGGGAGAGATCCAGACCCAAAGATTTGCAACAAAGGTGGTTTCTAGAAATTGATAGTAATGGAATGAAATCCTTTAACTAAACAAACAATACAAACTTCACCGTAGCATTAAACAAAGTTCCAGCTTCATTAGAACTTATCAAGGAGAGCTTGAATTTACCATCAAATGAATTGAAGATAAAGTTTTCCACCATCCTTGACCAAGTAGCAGTAGTTAGTTCTCATTAAAATAGCAAGGTGCACAACATCCACTTAACCTAAAGAATAAATTTCATATATCCCAAACTTAATTTTGTATAAATACCCTACTTGACAAATAAAAAATGAGGGTAACCATTTCCTATCAAATCTGGTTTGTCTACTTCTTGAAATCAAGCTTGCTTGTGTGCAAGAATCAAAACAGCATTAAAATGTGTTTTCTTTGTTTGAGTTTTGATATGAAAGGATTTGGCGCCTTTAATTCTATTATTGGCCTCTCTGCTAGTCAAACATGTGTTCCTCCAAAGGAACAAGCAATCTTCCTATTCACATTGGAGTTCCTCCCTGTCTCTTTGAAATTTTCACCTGCCTTTATGTGGTTCTCAGAATCAATTCTAAACAAAGCTTCACACGTCTATCTCTCTCTCTCAGTAAGTTAATGTCTACAATTCGAACTCAGGCAAATAACAAAAAAGAAATAGATACCTCAATTTCCAGTCATTATAGTTAATCCACAGCTGAAAACATGGCATGTATTTCATTGTATATCAAATTAAACCATGTATACTTAAGCAGCTATAAAAGACTTAAACCCTAAAAGTTGAGAGTAACATGATGAATTTTGGACAGTAACTTTTCAGGATCAACACATTCTTGAATAAACTAATGCTTCTTTGTGGACCTAATTGACAAAAAGTACCTTAAGTTCTGTTAGCTCTATGCAATTGCCAAGACTGCTTGGGAGGGACGTAAGCTGATTGCTAGCACAGTTCAGTCTGCAACCAGGAGATTCAAAACTTTATCACTGTATATTAGAAATTGAAAAACCGAAACAACTGATTTTAAGCAAGTAAAAGAATTTACAGTTTCTCATTTATTTATTCCTCCACACCTGAATTTATAGTATTTATTATTAATTCTAACAATAAATGGCTAAAAAAGAACTCAAGGAAAAGGAATTCATAACATTATCAATTAACAAACTATTCTCCATCTAATTCTATGTTTTTTTTCTTTATATTTTAATATGATAAATATTTCTGATTGAAATTAGATACTGTATAACAAAATAATATGAGTAAGCAGCATGGTGTAATCAGTGCAGGAGCAGCACATGCCAAAGAGACTGATTATTGGGCAAAAATTATTCCAAAATCAGCAAATGCTTCTGCTCGCTGATTTACTATAGGTTCTAAAAGCTTTGGTCATGCTTCAAAACCCAGGAATGGCAAGCTCCCATTGTGTCATGCTTTTCTAAGCCTCTCTAAATCCTCAACTCTCAATGCAACAAAGATAGGTTTGGGAGACAATGTTCTAGCAGTTGCTAGGTTTCACATTAAATGCAATAAAGCATGCAATTCATAGCATTTTTACAATGATTTCTCTCAATCACTAATTGTGCAAAATAACTCTAATATTCCCCATACAATGGTAGGTAGAAAGTAGTACCACCTTCCTTCACCAAGGGCTGGAACTGAACATGTTCAGATTGAGATTACCAAACCTAGGGGAAAGTTAAACTCTTCAACTTCTCGATGCAGGAACATCCAGGGTGTAGGGGTAATCTTATGTCCCCCAAAAATATTATCTGATTTGTTTTTTTAATAAGGGCTATCTCAATGTAGAGTTGCTAGTTTTAGAAGCTTACTATTTTTAGTAAGTTGGTCATTGGAGCTCAAAATGTTCTAATTTCTTCCCTGGAGGTTCACTTTCAATAAATTAGCCTACCAATAAAGTTACATTGCAAGATCAAATCTAGTTTTGAAGATGCTGAAAATTTTCAGTATTGGCAGCAGGGTACAAAAACTTTGAACTCAGTTTTGAAGGCTTTAGAGGCTCCAAAAATGGGTTAAACCTCGGTGACTAGAGTTCGCAAGGGTCGAGCATTGTAGAGAGATTTGTGGCATTTCTGAAATGGGGTAATAATAGCCAATCAAAGCAACTAGCAATGACTTATAGCCTTCTGAAATTGTGCTACCTGAAATGAGTGAAAATAAATTTCCTTCAAAATTTCTTTTGAATTTTGAAGTTGTTTGGGGCCTACTCTAATGTAATAAAATATAAATAATAATATCTTAGGGTTGGTTGGCCTCAAGGTCTAAGGTAAAAATCTCTACAACCTTCTAGGGCAAGGAAAATTTGGCCATATAACGAAGGCCCATAGGGTTGACTAGGAAATTGGCTAGCAAATGTGGCTTGGCTAGCAAAATGTGGCTTTGCATGCCATATTTCTGAATATTGTAGTTCCATTTTATTGGCGATAATAAGAAGCGGACTTCCTATTCTTGCAAATTGTTGTTATTTCTCTATTTTGTTGCGTATGTTTCTACGTGTTTGTGTTAATAAGGGGAATACCATTCATCAAGTTGTATCAAATCAAAAGTTCCCGAGTGTATAAACAAATCATCGAACATGAAGTACTTTGCACCAAGACTATGGTTATGGGTTTACGTGATAAGTGTGAAAATGCCTCCACGAAGGAATGGTGGAAGAATAGACAGAGATGTAATAGAAGAGGGTTTTAAAGCCCTCCAAAAACAAGTATAGGCATTGCAGGAAGAATTGTGTAAACGTATAAATATTGCGACAAAACATGAAAGAGAGGAGGAAGGGCACTGAGAACAAGAAGCACCTGAAGAAAATCCTGAGGAGGATAGGCTTTTGAGGGCCATTTCCAAGATTGGAAAGAGAACCAATATTGAAATCCTTATATTTTCGAGAAATCTTAACCTAGAGGAACTATGTCATGTCCCCTTTTCAAATAATTAAAAAAATAATAATCTTTGCTAAGGCAGGCAGGCCCAAGAAAGTGAAGTTTCGGAAAAAAGGGGTTAATCTTTGGAAACCGTTGGACTAATAAATGAAAATTATTATTAAAATATGTTTCATTAACCTCTCTTGGACGTGAGTTACAGTTATGCCCTCTTTTAAGAGGTTTGGGGGCATTTTGGGGGGATTCCAAAACTTGATTTTGCTCATTTCTTTGTTATTCTTCAGAGGCTGCCAAACTTGTGGAGAAGGAGACCCAAGAACGGGAGTTTACAGGTTTCCAGGGAGACCCAAGAACGGGAGTTTGCAAGTTTCCAAGAAGGCTAAGGACGGGAGTTTTAAGCCATTCCATGTGCATGCTCATACAGAGTTTGCCTTTGTGCTAAACAATGCAGATTTGTGGGTTTTCGGGTGTGTTTTTTGTATGAGTTTGGTGTTTCCAGTTGAATATTTCATATCAGTTTGGGTTGCTGCTGTATTTCAGAATTTAAGGTGTTAAAATAGAGCTGAATATATGTATTGGGAGGTGATTAAACTTCTGAGATAGATTATTAGTGTTTTGTGGTGTTTTTGGGCATTTTTGCGTTAATTTCGAGAGCCCGATGAGCATAGTTTTTGTCCTACATTTGAGAACTGTTGTGTAAAGGCTATACGGATCTGGAAATATCATTTTGTAGGCTATTATGCTGCTGAAATTTCTGTAAAAATGTTCACTTTCAGATTTATTAATAATAGGTGAAGCTGTGAAGCTTTTGGCACAATTTCTGGCATACCCGATTTGGGGTTTCTTGAGAAATTTGGTGGATCTTTGTGATATTAGTTGTTTGATCTTGAAAATCTGATTAGAGGTTGGGAATATCATATAAAAACCAGTAAAGAGACATTTCAAACTAATCGACCAGAGCAAGGATTAGGAAGAATATTTTGAGTATGAAGATATTGAGGATATCGAAGATCTTAAGAGGGTCAAATTTGCAAATGTCAAAATAAAGGGTCATGTGAAATTTTGGTGGCAAAAGATTCAGTTGGAATGGAATAGAAGAAGAAAATCGAAAATCAAAAGATACAAAATATGGTAAAGATTAAACAGACAATTCATTCTTGTTGATTATGAGTTTGACTTATTGAAGAAAATGCAAGGGTTGAAGCAAGCAGGAAGATCTGCTTAGGAATATACATGAGAGTTCTATCGAATCCTTATCATAACAAGCCATGCAGAAGATGACGAGGAAAAAGTCGCTCGTTACCTTAATAGGTTAAGATCGAGTATTCAGGAGGAGTTGAGTGTAGTTAGAATGGCTAGAATTAAAGAGCTATACCAATTTGTTTTAAGGGTGGAAGAGAAGATGAACAAGAAATTTGAAAACAATCAAGGTGGAAGACGTCGTTATGGAAGATCCAATAGACGGTCTTATGGAGGCCGAAATGAAGATCAAAAAATGAACGATGAAGAAATTATAAGTCTGAATCAAAGGGGAAATAATTTCAATCATTTGTGTGATCAAAATAATAGGGATCAGAGAGGAAGGGGAAGAGGGCAAGGACCACCATGTAGGGGAAGAAGCACATAGAGCTTATGGGTATCCTCAACATCAAGGGAGAATAATCGAAGACCTGGGGGCAATGCACGAGTTGTGCATATAGATGAAGATGCCAAGTCATCACATTTTGAAGATGCTCAAAAAAGAGAAGTCTTGGTCATCGGAAGAGCATTGTTGAGTGATGAGAATGAACCTACGCAAAGGAAGAATTTGTTATGCATAAGGTGTAGGTGTAATGCTAAAGTATGCAATGTAGTTACTAATAGTGTCAACACAGATAATCTTGTTTCTAAGGAAATGGATAATAACTTAATGTTGGAAAGAAAGAAGCATCTAAATCCCTACCAAACTGCTTGGCAGCAGAAGGATAGTAAGGTTCTAGTTAATGAACGATGTCTGGTAAAGTTCAAAATAGGGAACTATCATGATGAGGTATTATGTGATATTATGCCTATAGATGTGTGGATTTCTTGTTGGGAAGGCCTTACCAGTTTGATCATTGAGGAGTACATGATGGGTATGCAATACCTATTCTTTGAGAAAGGATGAGAGTTCGACACAAGTTGAAGCCATTGAAGGAAATAGATGAAAAGATATTAAGCAATGCTAGAATATGTTTGGTTGATGGAAGGAAGTTCCTAAAGGTATGAGGCATGAGCATATGCATTTGCTCTAATTCCAAAAATCGGTAAAGACGAAGCAGATCTACCTGTGGCAGCTGCAGATTTGTTCGATAATTTTTAGGATATTGTATCCGATAATGTGACTGATCAATTGCCACTAGTGAGAAACATCAAACATCAAATGTGTTGTCCTCAATTTTGACATCACAAATCAAGGCAATGATGGAAACAAGTTTGTCATTGATGTCAAAGGAGACTAGAATTGATTATATAAAGTTATCAAAAGCCATGTCATGGGTGTTATGGTTAAAATATTTACACGCAATCTAGTTATAATTATGAGATTTATTAATATCAGGGCACCGTCATCAGCTAACTAAGAGAAAAAGAAGTTCTCATAGACTGATATATTACTATTCATACATCAAAAGAAACATATTCAAGCACAGATTCAAGTTAGCAGATTGAAGAAAAACAATTTCTGAAATAGAGCAACAGAATTGTGCCACTGTGATCCCATGTGTGTAACTCATGTATTTGGCCCAAAACTATACAATATTACTCTTGTATTTGTTTAACATGGTATCATAAAGCAGATTCATTCCTCTCCTTATAGAAGTCAAATTCAACCTCAAACAAAATGGTGAACGGAATCAAAGTAGAAGACAGATTGGAAGAGGTTGTAAACTTCTCTTAATAGAAAATTCGAATTATAGCCTTACTTGAAGAACTTGTACTAGATTCCTTCATAGAAAAAGATATTAAGATGCCTGAAGAATAATCAGAAAAAACAACTTGAAAATGACGTAATAGTAAAGCTAAGAAGATTATAATCAATGCCGTGAGGGATCACAAACTTCCTTCGATAGCAAGATTGAAAACAGCCTATGAAGTATTTAAAACTATACAAGATACATTTGAAATAAACAATGCAAGCAGAATACTGACATTAAAACATCAACTCCTGTATATAAAAATAAACAAAGGAGAGACAATGACAACTTACTTCTTAAGAATCTCTGAGATAAGAGACCAACTTGCCACCATTGGAAACAATGCAAATGATGAGGAACTTACACTAATTTCTTAAGAGGCTTACCTATATCATGGGAAGCTTTCATTCAATGTGTGAGTCATCCCTCACTTCCAATATTTGATCAACTCAAGAATGAGTCCATTCAAGAGGAATCTCAGTTAATCTCAAGGGGAATCAGCAAAAATCAAGAAGGGGAGATTCAAGCCCTACATACCAACGATAAAAAGAAGAAGAGGAAGTTCAAACCAAAGAGAGGAAATAATTCTCAATATCAAAGAAAAGGATCTATCCAAAGTTCAATGTTATCCATGTGATAAATTTGGACACACCCGAAAATTTTGTTGTGAAAGGAAGAAAATTCAAGCTACCATATCTGAATCTCATGAAGTGGAAAATCCTCTATTCTATTTAGCTTTGTCAAGTGAATTGAACACAAGAAATAATACTTCAATAATAGATAGCGGAGCTTCAAGACATATAATTGGATTCAAAAATCAGTTTGAAACATTCAAAGAGTATTGCACAGAAGAAGTCACAATTTGAGATTATTCTACTGATCAAGTAACAGGAATTGGGACCTGCTCATTACAAATAAAAACAAGAGAAACTCTTCAAATTAAAAGATGTGATATTTGTACCAGGGATAAAAAGAAACCTAGTTTCCATTTCAGGTCTAGTCAACCAGGGATACCGTGTCACCTTCAATGAGGATAAATTGTTACTATAGACTAAAATATTCAACATCAAGACCGCCATTAGTATAGGATCAAGAGATGGAAGCTTGTACAAATTAAGTATTAACACAAAACAACAAGCACTAAATCATGAAGTACATAATTCAAATGAACTTTGGCATAGAAGATTAGGACACCTTGGCTTTAGTGCTCTTCCTACCATAGGGGAAATCACTATAGACCTACCTAATCTCAAATCTGATCACATTAGTATCTGTAAAGGGTGTGCCCTAGGAAAAAATAAGAAAGGATACTTTTCTTTCAGTAAACACAAGTCAAAAATTGTAGTAGAACTTGTTCACACTTATTTGTATGGACCCATGTCAACACCCTCACTAGGGGGATTGTTGTACTATGTGACATTCATTGATGATTACTCTAGGAAAACTTGGATATACTTTCCAAAACTTAAAGAATCTAATAAAGTTTTACAAAAATTCAAAGAATTTAAAACCCTAGTGGAAAATCACACTAGAAAGAAAACAAAGACATCAAGATCAAATAATGGAGGTGAATACACATCTAACATCTTCAAAGAATTTTGTACTTATGTTGGGATTAGAGGGAGACTATAGTACCTTATAATCTTCGACAAAATGGGATTGCAGAAAGAAAACATAGAACTATTATAGAAGCAGCAAAAGCCATGATTCATGATCAAAATCTCCCTATGTCTTTTTAGGCCGAAGCAGCAAGTACAGCAATTTACATTCAAAACAAAGACCCAAATGTAACATTAGAAAATATAACTCCTAAAGAAGCCTTCACATGGAACAAACCAGATCTTAGCCATTTAAGAATTTTCGATTGTCTAGTCTACATTCACATTCCCAAAGAGAAAAGGTCTAAATTAGAACTTTTCGGAAAGCAAGGCATATTCATTGGCTACAGTGAAACAACTAAGGGATACAAAGTATATGTTCCAGGACAAAATTTTGTTTAAATTAGTAGGGATGTTAAGTTTCATGAAGATATCGCTTTCAAAACATCTTTAAACAAAGAAGATGAGGAAGTTGAGAATCAGGGGGAGTTCATCATACAAGATGATTATAATACTAAGAATCAGAGGGAGAACACTAATGAAGATAGTTTAATTGGAAATCTAAGGGAGAATCTTTCCGAAGACAACGACACACCCGCATCTTATGTTAAGAATGATGAAGCCTTAAATCACAAGAAAAGACCAATATGGGCAAGGAAAATGATTGGAGAGAACAATGTGGAACCAGATGAGATTTCTAGAGAAAATAAGAAAATAAGAAATCAAAATGCTATGTTGCCTTATTGACAGAACTCACAAAACAGAACCATCTAATGTAGAGGAGGCCTTAAAATATCAAGCATGGAAAGATGCAATGGTAGAGGAATATCAATACATTCTTAAAAAAGATCTCTAGGATATTGTTCCTAGACCTAAACAGAAATTAGCTATATCTTCAAAATGGTTGTTTAAAATCCAAGTATGCACCTGACAGAAGCATTGTAAAACACAAAGCTAGATTTGTTCCAAAGGGTTTTTCTCAAAAGGCCAGAATTGATTATGAAGAAACATTCGCTCAGTTGCACGTTATACTTCAGTGAGAACGATAATTGTTGTTGCTGCATCCAAAGGATGGAAAATACATCAAATGGATGTAAAGCTAGCCTTCTGGAATGGCATCATCGAAGAGGAAGTATATATAGAACAACCAAAAGGATTCACTATAGATGACCGGAGGCTATACATATGTAAACTAAAGAAAGCCCTCTATGGGTTGAAGAAGCTCCCAGGGCTTGGTATGAAAGAATAGATAACTATCTTCTCAAATTGGGATACTCCAAGAATGAAGTTGATACGAATATATACTTCAAAATATCTAATAGTGACATGTTGATACTCGTTCTTCATGTTGATGACTTGTTGATAACAGGTGCAGATCATCTTATAGCCAAATGTAAACAGGATCTCATAGTTGAATTTGACATGAAGGGTCTAGGCCTTCTATATTACTTTCTGGGTCTAGAAGTATGACAGAAGGAAAATTAGATCTTCCTAAATCAAGAAAAGGACACTACAGATATATTGACCACATTTGGTATGATGGATTGTAAGCCACTATTTACTCCAATAGAAACTAATCTTCATAAGCTTAAGAGTGACTCAAAATCAGTAGATCCTACTCACTATCAACAAATTGTTGGATCCCTTATGTACTTAGTAAACACTCGGCGAAATATCAGCTATGCTACAAATGTGTTAAGTCACTTCATGAGCCCAAGAAGATTCATCTAATGGCTGCCAAACTTATTTTAAGATATTTAAGAGGAACTATTGGACATGGATTTGAAGTATGATAAACTGAGCTACAACTTCAAGGATATTTTGATTTTGATAAGGCAGGTTGTACTATTGACTGTGAGAGTACAAAAGGGTGTTGTTTTAGCCTTGGATCACCTATGATATCTTGGTTCAGTAGAAAACAGTCAACAGTTGCTCAGAGCTCTATAGAATCAAAATATATGGCAGCTTCCACTGGAGCACGCAAAGCAGTATGGTTAAGGAAACTTTTATATAGATTATTTGGAAAACCAATAGATTCCACCACAATTCACTGTGACAATCAAAGCTGTATTAAACTTTTGGTTAATCCAGTTTTTCATAACTAATCTAAACATATAGAGATTAATTACCACTATATAAGGGATATGGTAGACAGAAATGTTATCAAACTGAAGTACATTAGCACTGAAGAACAAAAGGAAGGCATCTTCACCAAACCTCTAGCAAGGTTGAAACTTGAATACTTCAAAAACAAACTTGGTATAACCAAACTGTAATTCAATATTATGTAAAATTGTTATTGAATATTTAAAAAAATCAATATTTCAATATTGTGGATATGTTGTGGCAAGAAAGGTGACGATCTTTCATGTGGGTGAGATCACTATTGTGAGGTGATGATCTTAACAATAGTTTGACTTGTTGTCATGTATCTATAAAATTGTTGAAATACATGATGACAGATGTATCAAGACTGACCACATTGGATTAACAGTCCGGAATGCTTTGATTTCTTGATACGGTGGTTATCACTGGATTCAGTTTTGATTTAGACAGGAGTAGTGATAATGGTTTAGACAAATGCATCATAGTAGTATGCTCTCAATCCTCTTTCTTCTAAGAGGGAGCGTTAAGAATATAGCTTCATTCAAATTGAAGCATTCTTATCATTAATATGGATTTAAGAGATTGGTGAATATATATCTATATATATATGTGTGTGTGTGTGTGTGTGTGTGTGTGTGTATGTATGTATGTATGTATGTATACTCTATTGTTTTACATATATATATATATATATATATAATTGTTAGTCACAAAATATTTATATATATACTTATCTACTAAAAGAAATATAAGGTATCGGCAGATTCATCTTACTCGGCATAACTATTCAATTAGCCCAATACTCTAAAGAGAGTCACGACCATGAAGGGTTGTGACTCTTCTTGTGGCAAATGCCACAAGAGGAGTCACAACCCTTCATGGTTGTGACCCCCCGATGTTATACTAATATATTCAAAGACATTTAAGTCATATATAAATAGTTAGTATTCAGTTATGATCAATACAAGTTAGATTATTCTCTAGAAAAAATCCTTTGTTTAACACAAAAGGAGTACAATGATGTCATGCAACAGCATTTGTAATGACCTGTGATACCCTATATATGCAAACTTAAATAAGCAGCAAATTAGGGAAGATGGTGAATAGATAACAAATACATAATTTATATATCCTATTGGTTTATCAAAGGAAATGATACAAGTGATTAAGTATAAAGGCAATACAAATATATGTATGACAGAAATACATACTTTGAATCTCAAGTATCGTCCAAGACATGGATATACACAGTGAAGAGTGAAGACAGCGGTGATTTAAATGGCCAAATAACAATGGTGTTTGTTCATTGGTGAAATCAAAATCTATATCATGGTAAGGAATTATTTAGAGATTGATGTTTTGTGTAAACACAATATTATCGAATGCCAAAATAATTTATGGCAGTGAACAAAAGATACTATTGTATTTTACTATTTTATAGTGATCAAAACAACTATATATACATGATAGCTAAAAGAACAACAGAGATATGCATACAGTCTATCATACAATGCAAACTTTTGAAGCTGCGTGTGGTGATTCAACTAACCTCAAGCTAATAGGGTTATACAGAATGACTGCACGTGTCGCTAAACTGCGGGCCGTACGGTACTGGAGGGAGGAGGAAGCCGTACGGCTTTTTTCGTGATAGTACGGACAGAGTGGACAGAATGAAGGTTGTACAATGGATTGGGGGTCAGAGTAGCCGTATGGTGTGGAGACTCAGAGTGGTCATACGGTAAGGAGGCTATGTGGCCATACGATAACCCAACTTTAGGTCATACGGTGGTCGTATGGTGGGGCAACTTGCTGTACGGTGGAGTGGTGGGGAAGAAGTATGGTGTGGGTGAATGGTTATGCAAGGAGGTTGTACGGCCAAGAGACCATGCAACAGGAGGGTTGTATGGCCAATTATATTATGCAACAGAGGGAGGCCATACGGAACACAACTATGTCATCCAATGATATATTGATCTGTTTGGCTTATTTTTCTGGAGTGCAGAAAGATGGAAGGTGTGCGGATGGAAGAAAGAAACTCAATAATGCAATCTAACTTTAGAGATCCAAATTCATCAAATAGAACCAAACATTAATGAAAAATAGAACACAAAACCTTCAATGAGATTTGCCAAAAGATAGTGCTCCAATTTGCCAGATCCGAGTGAAGTGTTACAAGCGATGGAATAGGGTAGGGGTTAAATCCCACCGAAACCAAGTAAACCAAATATGGAAGGTCTTTCACTTCCGAAATGGCGAACAACAGAGAACTCCAACAGGAATTCGCAATACAGAGAAAATAATCCAAATTGCATACCTAATGACTACCTGCAACCATGCTTAAATACCATCAGAAAAACTTTCCGAGAGTGTACAAAGGGAGCCGACAGTGACACAAACTACGGAATCAAAACAAAAATGGGTCTGAGATATATTAAATCAATCAACCCATTAACAATAGTTTGATTAATGATTTATTTTATAATGGGAACATTTCAATCCTCCCATCCCAAATTTTGTTTGTCTTCAAGCAAATGCAATGTCAGGTGCCGAAGAATGTGCTCACCCTCCCAAGTCGCATCATCCAACAGCAAGTGTTTCCAACACACCAAATATTCCTTCATTGTGCGGTTCCGCAGGGTCTTCTCACGTACTTCGATGATCTCAGTTGGTTCCAAAATGAGCTTTCCTTCTACATTGAGTGGAGGAAGGTCTGTGGCTATCGTGACGTTCTGCCCTACGACCTTCTTCAGGCATGAAACATGAAAGATGTTATGGATACGGCTCCCCTCTAGAAGTTTCAGCTCATATGCAACTTCACCAATGCGAAGAACTATGCGATAGGGGCCATAAAATCGTGGCTTCAGTTTTTCTTTTCCCTTTTCCTTCAATGAGGATTGTCGATATGGCTGGAGCTTGAGATAAGCCAAGTCCCCTACTTCGAAACTCCTCTCTATTTAGTGTCTGTCAGCGTATATCTTCTATTGATTTTGTGCCCGTTGTAAGTCTTCCTTCAGGCATTTGAGGATGTCCTCTCAATCTTGAAGCTAGTCCCTCGCCCTCAGTGCACAACTGTCACCCAGAACCGTGTCAATGAAAGAAAGGGGTTCATACCTGTATAGAGCTTTGAATGGTGTCATTCTAATGGACATGTGGTACGTGGTATTGTAACAATATTCCCCTAGGTGCATCCATTTGACCCACACCTGTTGTTGTGCCGAAACGTAGTTCCAAAGGTAACCTTCGAGCCACTTGTTCTATTTGTCTGTTTGTCTGAGGGTGGTGGTTAATACTTGGCAAAAATTTTGTCCTTGCCATCCGAAACAGTTCTGTCTAGAAAATACTGATGGATCACCCATCCCGATCACTAATAATGTTTCGGGGTAGCCCATGCAGACGAAAGACTTTCCTAAAAAAAAAATCGACAACTTGTGCAGCCTGAAAATTTGAGGGGATGAAGAAGAAATGTGTGTACTTTGTCAATCTGTCAACCACCACGAAGATACAATCTTTTCCGTTCACCTTGGGAAGCCCAATTATGAAATCCATTGAGATACTTTCCCACTTATGTTCTAGAATTGGCAGAGGTTGCAATAACCCGGCAAGTAGAGTATGTTCAGATTTGTTCTGCTGGCAAACGGCACACTATCTTACATATTGCAATACGTCTCTTTTAAGTCCTTTCTATGAAAACCTCTCCCTGAGACGTCTGTATGTTTTGAGGAAGCCTAGGTGTCCTGCAAAGGGTGAGTTGCGTACCCCCTTCAAGATTTTTTGCTTCAATTTGGATTCCAACACTAAAAATATTCGATTCTTATAGTAAATGATGTCATCCACCACTTTGTACCGATCATCCTGGGTGTTGCCATCCAATAGCTTGCAGGCGAATGTGTTTTTGGAATATTCTACCAACAAATGTGCTTTCCAATCGGCTGAAATCTGGGTTATTAAGCAGATGGCATGTTTCTTGGGCAAGGCATCTGCAACCACATTGTTCTTTCCTTTCACATATTCAATGTCAAAATCAAAAGCCTAAACCTTACTTACCCATTTTTGTTGCCTCTCGTTCAAATCCCGTTGCTCCAGAAAATATCTCAAACTGTTGCGATCTGTACGAACGAAAAACTTGGCACCTACTAGATACTGTCAAAACTTGGTTAGTACATGTACAATGGCCAACATCTCTTTGTCATAGATGGAAACAAGTGTTATGTTTGCGTAAGCTTCTCGCTCTCATAGGCTATGGGGTGTTTATCTTGCATTAGTACTGCGCCAATGCCTTCTCTAGATGCATCACACTCAATAATGAACGGTTGAGTGAAATCAAGTAAAGCTAGCACTAGACAAGTGTTCATTGCTTTCTTCAGCTTATCAAAGGTGAGTTGTGGCTTTTCATTCCATTGGAAGGATCCCTTTCTTGTCAGATCTATTAGTGGTGCGCTAAGTTGAGAGAACCCTTTTACAAACCTCCGATAATAATTGCACAGTGTTAGCATGAATGCTGATGCTATGGGGGAGCATTGCAGAACATTGATATGATGTATTTATAACTATGCTTGTCATTAATGACAACATAGTAATAAGTTTCTAAAAGACTTACAGAGCAACAGACAGTGATTTCTATATTGAGAACATTATATTACTTATCTAATGTTGCGCAATTACTAGCACATACTACAGTGTGTATTTGCTACATAGGCAAGTGCGCAAAACCTGAATCGACAATGTATGGAAGATATGATTGATTTACAGAGAACGATATAGAAACAGAGTATCAGGAAAGCAGTTCCTATTGCACGATTGCTACAACTCGTTACAATTGCAGTGAAGGGTAGCGCAATGAACTGGAGATAGTTTACTGACCGTTGATGACGTCAGAAAGTGCGCATGTACGGAAGTCGCACGTGTGAAAGTTTGTGTATAACTATGAGGCGACAGCACTAATTAAATGTGTATTTCATTTAATTAATGTATGATAATAAAGTGTGAAGCCGACTCAGGGATTTATGATTGAGCATGGTATAAAGGAAAGACATTTCCATGTTTTACAAACGTGATGAAGAAGTGAAGACTTGCGAATTACTAAGCAGCAGAGCAAAATGATTTACTAATGCGTGTAAGTGACCTTAAGGGTTATTGTTACTGATCACAGAATTCCAGATTTGATTGCATGATCTGAAGGTGAAGGAGTCTAATGTACTGGACAGAAGAAGAAGTAAATGCCTATTACACATTATTATTCTGAAAGGAATAGTATCGAGGTCAATTGGACAGTGGGTTCGTTGATCTGATCTTGAAGTTGTTTGGACAGTGAGTTCAACTGCCTTCCACAACTCCTAACAAGGTTGGAATCTCCTAACAGGGATTCAAAGTCTCCGAACAGGGACTCTTGTACTAAATGTTGTAATAGACTCCTAACAGGGTCCATCCTCTAACAAGGAACATTCATATTAGTACATCATTTTGTGGACATCATTCTCACCGAAGTTTTCCTTCTGATCAAGGGTTTCCCTAGTCAACATATCTCGTGTAATTGTTTATGTGCATCTCTTTATGGTTGTCGTTTATTTTGAATGGTCAAAATTGTTTAAGAGGTTAAATGTTTAATTTGTCATATAACTGATTCACCCCCCCCCCCCTCTTAGTTATATTGGTGGACTATTGTTTCTAACAATCGGTATCAGAGCATCAGGTCCTTGAAGAAAAAGTTTAACAGCTTTGGGAAATCCATGGCGAACATGTTCAGAAAAGAAAGTCTGAAATTTGATGGTACGAATTACAAGAGCTGGAAGGAAAAAATGAAGACTCATCTTTTGTGCATGGGTCCAAGATATTGGCTTGTAACCAAGGCATCTAAAAACATTGCAGAAGAAGACAATCTTGAAAGTTGTACCAAGGAACAAAGAGAAGTATTCATGTGCAACATAAAGGCAAGAAAAGCAATATTGTCAGCTTTATCTGAAAGTGAGTATAGCCAAGTAAAACAACTCAAAACATCTCATGAAATTTGGAAAACCTTAGAAGCTAATTATGAGGGTGATACACATACAAAAAGAGCTAGATTACAAAATCTGTATTTCGCATTCCAAGATGCTAAAATAATGGAAGATGAATCTGTAAGAAGTTATATTGGTAGAATATCTGAGATTGTTGTAGGAATCACATCCCTTGGTGGAAAGAAATCTGATGATGAAGTAATATGGAAGATTTTGAAAAGTCTAACACCACCTTTCAAGACAATAACACAGATGAGTCAGGTAATGTTACCTTGTACCACTAATTTCACCAAAAAAACATTGCTTGGTAGATTGGAAGCGGAAGAATTCAATCTGAAACAATCTGGAGAATTAGCAAAAGTTGAGACAGCATTTAGTGCATTTCACATTAAACCTGGTCTAGCAAGGAACACAAAAGCGCAAGCAAACATTGCTAGCAGCAGCAAGTCTATTGAGGAAAAGGTCTAGGAAGGAGTGGCTCTTCTTGTGGAAAGAGAAAAGGATGGTAAGAATATCTTTAAATGTTGGACATGTAATGAATATGGTCATTATGCATTTAAGTGTCATAAAAGAGAAAGAAAGTATAAGGGAAGATTCAAATCTAGAAGACCTAGAAATTGTTTATATGCTAATGAAGAAGAAGAAGAAGAATTTGATCAAAACAAAAGTGAAGATGAATTAGGATTCCTAGCTATAAAGGAAGATGCTTTTGACAAAGAAATTAGAGAAGAAAGCGTGCTGATTTCAGAAGTTGAAAGGGAAGATTGGATCATTAATAGTGGATGTTCACATCACATGACTGGTGATATGAGCAAATTTGTCAAATTCAAAAGCCATGATGGAGGAATTGCCAGAGTAGGGAACAATGCATCCTGTCACATTACAGGAATTGGATCGATCACACTTGATGATGAAAAAGAAAATGATGATGTTTATTTTGTTGATGGACTAAAACATAACTTGTTAAGCATTGGACAACTTATGGACAGAGGTTACCAATTATAGTTTGGTAATAACACATGCATCATCAAGAACAAGGAAGGAAAATTGCTTGATACTGGCACAAAAACCAGAGGTAATGTATTTTAGTTAAACACCACTGAAATTACATGTTTAGTAGCTAAAGTTGACAAAAGTTGGTTATCACACAAAAGATTTTGTCACATAAACTTTGATAACATTGTGAAAGCTAGTAATACACTTGCTATGAGACATTTACCTAAGATCACTAAGCCAACTGACATTATTTGTAAGGAATGTATCTTGGCTAAGTGGAAGAAAGTTTCATTTCCTAGCAAGCAATTTGGTACTACACAAAAGCTGGAATTGGTCCATACAGATTTAAGTGGTCCCACAAGAACAAGAGGATTCTATAGAGAAAGGTATTTTATGATTTTTGTTGATCATTTTATCAGAATGATGTGGGTAGTTTTTGTTAAAGAAAAATCAGAGGCATTTGAGAAATTCAGGATATTCAAGAACAAAGTAGAGAATGAATCTAGAGTTAAAATCAAGAGCTTAAGCTCTGATAGAGGAGGAGAATTCACTTCTAAAGAATTCAATATCTACTGTGAAGAGCATGGAATCAGGAGACAGCTATCTTCACCCGATACACCTAAGCAGAATGGGATTGTTGAAAGAAGAAATAGATCAATTGCTGAAACAGAAAGAGCTATGTCATTTGAAAATGATGTACCAAAGACTTTCTAGAGAGAAGCTGTCAATACAGCAGTATACACTCTGAACAGAGTACAGATCAAAAAAGGTATGGAGAAAACACCTTATGAGTTATGGTTCGGATACTCACCATCAGTCAAATATTTCAGAATATTTGGAAGCAAATGCTACACCAAAAGAGATGATGATAATGGTAAGTTTGATCAAAGGAGTGATGAAGGTATATTCATGGTTATTCATTAAAAAGGAAAGCTTACAGATGTTTCAACTATAGAACAAAAACTATAGTAGAGTGTGCAAATGTGAGAATAGATGAAAAGTTTGGCACCAAAGAGAAAGTGATGGATTATAACTCTAATGGAGATGATTATTCTAGGATGACCAACAGATGTAATGAATTATTTCTCCAGACTAACAATGACTTGCAGAATAATGTGCAAACTTAAGAAGTAAGAGAAGAACAAAGCATAGTACCTGAAATAAGAATTGAAGCAGCAACGCCTACCCCAAATAAGAATGTGATAAAAAATCATCCTGCTGATCAGACAATAGGAAGTAAAGAAAAAAGAGTAATGACAAGAAGTAGAATCAATGAAGAACTATGCCTAATATCTCAAGTAGAACCAAAAAGCGCAGATGAAGCAATCAAAGATGATCATTGGATGAAAGAAATGGAAGAAAAATTTCAACAGATAATAAAAAATGACACATGGGAATTGGTTCCTAGACCCAAGGACAAAAATGTGATTGGCACAAAATGGGTATTCAGAAATAAAATGAATGAACAAGAAGAAGTAATAAGAAACAAAGCAAGACTGGCACGCAAAGGTTACTCTCAGCAAGAAGGAATTGACTATGACGAAACATATGCACTTGTAGCAAGAATGGAAGCAGTCAAAATGTTCTTAGCATATGCAGCAAATAAAAATTTCAAAGTATATCAAATGGATGTTAAATCAGCATTTTTGAATAGAGAACTTGAAAAAGTTTACATTGAGCAACCAGAAGGTTTTCCTTTGATAGAGGAGAAGGATATGGTTTGTAGATTAAAGAAAGCCCTGTATGGATTTATGCAAGCACCTAGAACCCGGTATGCAAGGTTAGATAAATGCTTAGCAAAGCTTGGATTTGCTAAAAGAACAGCAGATAGCAACTTGTACTTGAAAGAAATAGAAAATGGTTTGTCAATAATCATTGTATTTGTTGATGACATCATTTTTGGAGGAAATGATGAAGCCAGTAACAAATTCTCAGAAGATATGAAGAATGAATTTGAGATGGGCATGATAGGAGAAATGAAATTCTTCTTAGGATTGCAAATTGTTCAAAACAAAGAAGGAATCTTTATTTCTCAGACCAAGTATTTAAAAGACTTACTAAAAAGATTTGGTCTAGAAAACTGTAAACCTATTGGAACTCCTATGGTAACTGGTCACAAGTTATCAAACAAGGATGAGACACCTACTGTTGAACAAAAGAAGTAAAGATTTATGATTAGAGGATTGCAATATCTCACTCACAGTAGAACTGATATAGTAAATGTGGTTGGAATTGTGGCAAGATTTCAAGCTGATCCTGAAGAATATCACTACGCAGCAGTAAAAAGGATATTCAGATATTTGAAAGG
Organism: Cupressus sempervirens; assembly: GCA_028749045.1. Lineage (NCBI taxonomy): Eukaryota > Viridiplantae > Streptophyta > Pinopsida > Cupressales > Cupressaceae > Cupressus > Cupressus sempervirens. The sequence continues at coordinate 784,704,037 of CM053791.1, read as the reverse complement.
GACATCTGATTATGACATTCGGTATGACATAAGTAACGATTTTACTCTTTGCACTTATACTGATGCTAATTGGACTGGAGATACGGATGATAGAAAAAGCACCAGTGGAGGAGCACTCTTTCTTGGTGGAAGATTGGTTTCTTGGCTAAGCAAGAAACAAGATTACACTTCACAAAGTACTGCAAAGGCAAAATATGTTGAAGCAGCAAACAATTGTAATCAAGTTATATAGATGAAGCAGATGATGAAGGATATAGGAATTACATTCAGCGAACCTGTTATTATTTACTGTGATAATACAAACATAGTTAACATGCCTAAGAATCATGTTTTGCATTCTAAGACTAAGCACATCTCTAGAAAGTATCATGTGTTAAAAGAGAAAGTTGCAAAGAAAGAAATCAGACTGGAGTACATTAACACTAAGGAACAGATTGCAGACATTTTCACAAAGGCCTTACCAAAGGATACGTTTGAGTACCTAAGAGGTATGCATGGGGTTATGCCCTTGCCTATTTCAAAATAAAAGACAAAAGATTGCATCAGTCCAAGGAACAAAGCACCATTGATAGACTGGACTAAATGTCGATGCTTCCTCAATGGGGGAGTATCTGTGATGGACGGAGTCAACAAAGGACTCTTGGTAATTGGTAATTGGTAATTGTTATACAACAGTGTCTTTAGACACTTGAGTTGTTTATGGACTTATATACAAACTTGTAAAGCAACAGACCGGCTTGTGGTCGTGCTGATATATTATTGGATGTTCAAAAAAATTGAACCATTTGTGTACTATCTTTGAAATTGATGTGAATGGGGGAGAAGTATGGCATGCAAAACATTGTACTATGGGGGAGAAGTATTGCAATAAAGGATTTGCATGAAGATTGATGAAAAGGATTTGAAAAGACTTGTTGGTATTCTTGGAACCAGATGTTTTTCATCTATGTTGCCATCAATGTCAAAGGGGGAGATTGTTAGCATGAATGTTGATGCTATGGGGAGCATTGCAAAACATTGATATGATGTATTTATAACTATATTTGTCATTGATGACAACATAGTAATAAGTTTGTAAAAGACTGACAGAGCAGCACACTGTGATTTCTATATTGAGAACATTATATTACTTATCTGATGTTGCGCAATTACCAGCACATACTACAGTGTGTATTTCCTACATAGGCAAGTGCGCAGAACCTGAATCAACAGTGTACAGAAGATATGATTGATTTACAAAGAACCGTATAGAAACAAAGTATCAAAAAAGCAATTCCTATTGCATGATTGCTACAACTCGTTACAATTGCAATGAAGGGTTGCACAGTGAACTAAAGATAGTTTACTAACTGTTGATGACGTTAGAAAGTGCGCATGTACGGAAGTCGCACATGTAAAAGTGTGTACAACTCTGAGCCAACAGCACTAATTAAATGTGTATTTCATTTAATTAATGTATGATAACAAAGTGTGAAGCCGACTCAAGGATTTATGACTGAGCATGGCATAAAGGAAAGATGTTTCCGTGTTTTACAAACATGATGAAGAAGTGAAGACTTGTGAATTACTAAGCAGCAAAGCAGAGTGATCTACTAATGCGTGTAAGTGACCTTAAGGGTTACTGTTACTGATCACAGAATTCCAGATCTGATTGCATGATCTGAAGGTGAAGGAATCCAACGTACTGGATAGAAAAAGAAGTAAATGCCTATTACAAATCTATTACTCTGAAAGGAATAGTATTGAGGTCAGTTGGACAATAGGTTCGTTGATCTGATCCTGAAGTTGTTTGGACAATGGGTTCAGCTGCCTTCCACAACTCTTAACAGGGTTGAAATCTCCTAACAGGGATTCAAAGTCTCCTAATAGAGACTCTTGTACTAAATGTTGTAATAGACTCCTAACAAGATCCATCCTCTAACAAGGAACATTCATATTAGTACATCATTTTGTGAGCATCATTCCCACCGAGGTTTTCCCTCTGATCAAGGGTTTCCCTAGTCAACATATCTCATGTAATTGTTTATGTGCATCTTTTTATGGTTGTTGTTTACTTTGAATGGTCAAGATTGTTGAAGAGGTTAAATGTTTAATTTTTCATATAACTGATTCACCCCCCCCCCCCCCCCCGCCCCCCCCACTCTCTCAGTTATATTGCTGGACTATTATTTCTAACACACAGTCCAAAAAATCCTCACAACTCCGTGAGTGATTTTGGGGGCGGCCAATCAAGGATAGCCTAAATCTTCTCTTGATGAACTTGAATGCCATATTTACTGACATGTCCCAGGTACAATATTTTTGTCATACCAAATTCACACTTGGATTGCTTGGCAAACAAAGACTGATCTTTCATAATCCTTAGGACTTCATACAGATGCTTCAGGTGCTCTTCCCATGTTTTGCTATAAATAAGAATGTCATCAAAAAATACTAGCAAGTACTTACGCAATTGTTTGTTGAAGATGTGATTCATGCATGATTGGAACGTAGCAGGTGCATTTGTTAATCCGAATGGCATGACCAGGAACTCATAATGCCCGTAGTGACAACGAAAGGCCATCTTTTCCATGTCTTCCTCCCTCATGTAGATCTAATGGTATTCGGAACAGAGATCTATTTTCGAAAAATAGACTGCGTCATGCAATTCATCCAATAACTCCTCTATCCTTAGAATGGGATATCTATTTTTTATTGTTTTTTTGTTCAACGCACGGTAGTCCACACACATGCACATCGTCTCGTCCTTTTTGACTAATACCACTGATAATGGGAATGGGCTAGAACTGGGACGGATCCATCCTTTCTCCAGCAGTTCCTCAATAGTCTTTCCGATCTCATCTTTGAATTTCTTGAGATGGCGATAGGGTTTGGTTATGACCGGCTTGGCTCCAACTTCCAACTCGATAGTATGTTCAAACCCTCGATGAGGCGGTATGCCAGGAGGAATGTCAATGAAAACTTTATCATGTTTACTCAAAATATTCTAGAGATCATCATCTTGGGGAGGCGTTCGTTGCCCTTTTATTGTCTCCACCAAGACAAAACAATGTGCAACCCATGTGACATCATTACACCGAAAAATTGCCTCCATCCGATGTGCGAAAACTTCCTTCGGACCTTCATTTGCCATTCCGCGGAGAACAACCTTCTTTCCATTGACAATAAAAGTGAAGTCCATCCGTTTGAAACTCTGAGTGTATTTATCAAGTGTCTCCATCCACTATAGAATAACCTCCATATTATCAAGGTCCACTATGAAGAAATCCTCGGTCACCGTGTGATTCGCCATTGTGATACTTAGCTAAGGAACAAGGTGTGTGCAGGGCAGGAGTGTCCCTCTGGCAACCTTGACCTGAAATCCTGCGTGCGCCTCCATAGATAGACCTCTTCGTTGCACCAGAGAAGAGTTTATGAAGTTTAGAGTGGCTCCGCTATCGAGCATTACCATAACACTTAGTTCTTGAAGGGTTCCCTGCACACGAAAAATCATGCACCTCGGGCTACCGACTAGAGTGATAGTTCCTCTACGTCGTACCAATGCTGCAATTCTTTCCATATGGTTCAAACTAACCTAGACGGTGTCATCATGATATTGGTTGTCTTTGGAGGGTATTTCCTCCTATTCGTCCTCATCATCAGACACGACCCCAATGTAATGGATCTTTCCTTTTCCAAGGCATCTGTGGCCAGGCTCCCAAGGTCCCTTGCAGTTGAAACATAGTTTCTTCCTTCGGAGCTCCTGTCAGTGGCTTCTTGGGCGGAGGTTTATTATCTCTGTCCCTTGAAAACACTGACAGTTTAGAATGTGAGTAATTTCACAGGATGATGTCGATGATGTTGCCATACTCCATGCCTTCTTAATGGCCTCCGACAAGGTGGCAAGATTGAACCCCTTTACCCAACCTTTCAGTGGTTTTGTTAGTTCATCCATGAAGAGCACTATCCGTCTTCTTTCAGAAATGTCCATGACCAAGACAGAGAGTTTCTGAAATTCTGCAATGTATTGGTCGACCGATCCAGTTTGCCTCGGCTATGCCAAATCTTTGAAATTGAGTTCCGGACCTTTACCATCAAATCGATTTATCAATGTCTCAGTGAATTCCTCATAAGTATTTATTTGATCATGACCTAGTGTGATGGTGTCGTGATGCCACCATTCATGCGCAACTCCTTCCAAGTGTAATGCCACAAACTTAATTGCTTCTTCCTCTGGAATAGGATTCAGCTGGAAGTATCGGCCTTCATTACCCACGCTTGCACAGATATAGAGTCGGATCCATCAAATGGAGACAGATTTACTTTACTCAACTTTCTTCTGAGATCATCATTAAAATATCCTCAATTTCAGCCTCCCAAATATCTCATTCTCAGATCCACGTAATCTTTGTAGGATATATCTTTCTCAAAATTTGCATTCTTCCAGTCTTCTCTTAGTTGTTCTTGCATCTCTTCAAAGATTGGTTGTTTCCCTCCGTGTGGTGCCTCCATTCGTAGGGGAAAAGACGGCATGAAAGGTCAAGAGCATGCTGGATGAGGGTTTGTCTTACCTAACATCGAGTCCGCGCTATGACCATTTTGTTCTCCGAATATTTTATTGTCTACCAACTTCTTGAGAGTCTCTTCCATGAGTCGCTGACTATCATTAATTTGTGCCTAATTCCTAACAAGTTCTCTCAGCAGTGCCACAAGTTCGACAGTTGTGGGTTTCGGTTCAACAGCCATTCTATCAACGGAATGTGTTCTTTCTCTTCCGGCTATAAACTCTCATTCACTGTTCACAGGCTGGCAAGATCGAAGCATTGATACCACTGCAAAGTTTTGAACCTCCGTTTGGTGATTTGACTAACCTCAAGCTAATAGGGTTATACGGAATGACTACACATGTAGCTGAATTGAGTCGTACGATAATGGAGGGAGGAGGAAGTCGTATTTTTCCAGTGATAGTACGGATAGGGTGGAGTGGATGAAGGTCGTATGGTGGATTGGGGTTAGAGTAGCCATATGGTGTGGAGACTCAGAGTGGTCGTACGGTGAGGAGGCTATGGGGTCGTATGGTGACCCAACTTCAAGCCATACGACCAAGAGACCATGCAACAGGATGGTCATACGGCCAATTATATTATGCAACACAGGAAGGTCATACGTAACACAAGTATGTCATCCAGTGATGTATTGATTTGTTTGGTTTATTTTTCTGGAGTGCGAAAAGATGGTGTGCAGATGGAAGAAAGAAACTCAATAATGCAATCTAACTTTAGACATCCAAATTCATCAGATAAAACCAAACAATAATGAAAAATAGAGCACAAAACCTTCAATGAGATTTGCCAAAAGATAGTGCTCGATTTGCCAGATCCGAGCGAAGTGTTACAGGCGACAGAATAGGGTGAGGGTTAAATCCCACTGAAACCGGGTAAACCAAATAGGGAAGGCCTTTCACTTCTGAAATGGTGAACAACAGAGAACTCCAACAAAAATTTGCAATACAAAGAAAATAATCCAAATTGCATACCTAATAACTACCTACAAGCCGTGCTTAAATACCTGTTAGGAAAATTTTCCGAGGGTGTACAAAGGTAGCCAACAGCGACACAAACTACGAAATCAAAACAAAAATGGGTCCGAGATATATTAAATCAATAGGCCCATTAACAAATAGTTTGATTAACGATTTATTTTATAACGGGAACATTATATACAAAGATATCATGGATTCCCAATCAGCTAATGCACAAACAAATAAAGTCATATGGTCAATTCATAGCCCAGTGATGTCATAAAAACACAGCAATAATAATGGAACATACAAACATATCGTGTTATTCACAGGAAAGCATACAATGGAAATCATCAGCAAATAACAATGATATATTAAAATAGGAGCAAATAAAAGACACGTGACTATAAGAATTGGCAAGACAATGATATATATACATAATGTTTGAGTTGTGTATAAGTTAGTGACATCAAGCAAGTTATAAACGGTAACTAACAAATATAGTTAGTAATGACAAAAACATTAAGTAGTAGATTCATTGAAGAAAAGAAAGAGAGTAATGTCGGTTGCAAAGACACATACTTCATAAGAGACTGTAATTTATATATTCAGAGTATAAAGAAGTCATGATAACGATTAAATATCAAACATTGTGTATCTATTTATCGGCAAAATGATTTAATATTTTAAATTTGACAAAGGGGCATCTGACGTCATGCGTAGTGTACAGGTTGTGCCCAATACAAACAACAATGGCAAGTATAAAGAGCTTTGTTACCCGAGTTCGCTGTTTTGGCCCAAGAACCCTACCTAGGTTCAAATCAATTCGAAATACTGGTCCAGTTCGACACAGGTTAGATCAAGGCTCAATTTTCTCTAGGCTGAATCAAACCCGCAATCCAAAATTCAAACCAAGGCGAATTTTGGCTGCCCAGATTGAATTTGGGTGAGTTTTCTATTTTTTGAGTTCTGGTTGCCCTAAAAAGTGAATGTAAGTAGGTTATTTTGGCTTCTACCATCAATTGTGGTGTGTAAATAGGTGATTTTGTGGGCAAATAGGTGATTGACCAAAAGAAGTTTGTGCAAAGTGGAGTTTATATCATATGATTTTATGATACTCTATGCTTTAGGCTTCATAAATATGTATATATAATTTTTTATAATTTTTACACATTTTTGTACGAACAAACCCAAACGAACCCAAAACCCTTTCCAAAATTTTGTCGTATCGGTAAACCGGTTTTTCAAACCCATATTTCGAACCAACCTCAAACTAGTAACTAAAATAAAGAGTCGTGAAAAATAATGACAGTGGATAAGTTGTAGCAAATATTTGGGAATGCACAGGAAGAAATCCAAATCATCAAAACATAGCAGCAATACATCCACCCTCACCATTTATATTGGGGACAAGTATTGAATCAATAATGATGTTCAAACAAAGCAATCATACCCAACGAAAATATATGTAGTTATTGTAAGGAATACAAAGCATCAATGAGTATGTTGGAGTTTTACGGAAGAAAAATTTTCTAAAGTAAATCAAGACTACCCAGATATGATGTCGTTGGGCTTCTACAAATACCATTGGGTGAGAGAAAATAAACTAATGCAAGGATAACTAGTGACTAATGAATATTCTCAGAATAAGAACAAAATTATATATTAATATTAATAATTATAATAATAATAAAAGGAGCCCCAAGATATTGTCTTAAAAAGGGGAAGGTGAATCGCTCATTCTGAGAAGATGCAATATAATTTAATTATTTGTAATGAATAGTTCTCTCATTTTGAAAGATCACAATCTTTCAATGAAAGGATATGTCAAATTATAAATAAGAGTTATTTCATTTGTAAATAACAAGGAGTTAAAAGAAAGAATATATATTCAGATTGAAACTCTGATTTATATTTTTATAACGTTTATAGTTCAGAATATGTTGGCTGATTAAAAGAAAATATTTTAGAGGCTGACTTGAAGTTGAAAAGACAATCTACGGAAGGATATTTACAGACATGAATGTGAATTCAGATCAGAGATAAATATCAGTTTGAAGAAAAGAAGCTTTGAAATAAAAGTGTCCATCATCACTTGTAGACAGCAACATTGCCAAGGCGGAAAAGAAGTTTGAGGGCAGTGCATTGGTGCTCACGAAGACAGCAATGGGGGTTGGTGCTTCCAATAGGTTAGAGCCCGCGAAGTGTGGGATTTGAAGCTTCCAGTGAGTCAGTGCTCATAAACATATAGGTCGTAGCCTCTAGTAGGTTGGAGCCTACAAACTATTTTCTAAAAGGACAAGTTTATATATAAAAGCAATTATTTGTCGTGACTTTCTCCCGCATTGGGTTTCCACATAAATCTTGTGTCATTGTGCTCAAGTGCATAATTGTTGGTTTCAGCATTGAATGTAATTAATTTGATAAAAGTTTTAAATTGGAAAAAGTTGTTAATATACTAATTCACCCCCCCTCTCACTATATTTGTGTGCTCTTCAGGCAACCCTGTGCAATTTTCTGATGGATTCGTAGGCACATCCTCTTTGTTTTAATGCATAGATGAGGCATCATTATAACAATTCATTATCTCTTAATTGCTCTTTGTGCAATCTTGCCTATATGTTCTTTTGAAGGTTTTACGTCAAGATTATCCCCAATTGTTTGTTGGTAAGAGATTTCCTTCTCGCACTGCAAACACTCGATTTTTGGTGAATTTTCACGTATTTTCTATGTTTTTCTTTGTGTTGTAAATAGTTTTTTGTCTTGTTTTTGTCTTAGGTGAATGGCTCTTGGAATTTCGCTCGAATCAAGTTATACCTTAGGTCCAAATCAGAGTTGTCTAGCTCAAGTTATAGAGGAAAAAGTGAGGTATTTCAGGTCAATTGCATATTTTTATTATAAACCTCATAAAAGTGGGCTTTTTATTGGCAATTGCACGATAAAAAATTATATTTAATATCTAAAGTGGATTTTGATGTCCATTTTAAAATTTCAACTCAAATTTGACCACGGTTTTTATGTTTTATGAAAATAGCCAATTTCAAGAGTATTTTTCATGTTACTTTATTAAAAAGTATAGTTAGATGTTAAATATAAATACATGAGATAACTTAACTGCATAAAAGTGGGATTTTTATTACACATTGCATATATCCACATGCAAAATACTTCATGAAAACTCCCAATCATCATTAAAAGTGTGTTTTTTAAATGCAATTACATAGGTTATTGTATTAGAAGTTTATTTTTAATAATCAAATACACATGTATTTTTAAATCACCATTTAAGTGGGTTTTTGAAATACATTTGCATGTCATTATAACATGTAAATGTAAATTTAAAATGAGTTCTTCACCAACATCAAGCTAAAGTCACAATTTTGGACCCGAATGCATATGTTGTTGAATAAAGAATACATTGTTCCCACTTACTTAATGCGAAGTGGCAATTTTGGGCCTTGTTACATGTTTTAAATAAACTTGTTTTAAAAGTCCAAATGTTAGTTCATTAAAAGTGGTGATTTTGTAGCTTTTGTACGTATTTCAAATACATGAAAAGGGCCCCAAGTTCCCCGCTTTTAATAACTTAGCTTTTCTATTCATCCTTGTTGGTGATATTCCAAAAGATTACACATATCAAAACATGTGAAAACCTTTCAAAAACTCTTTATGAACTTGAGCAAGTTTATGGTGGCAATTTTAGGTGATATTACATGTTTAGAAGTTTATGTGCTTGTCCATTAAAAGTGTATTTTTCTCTTTAAGGCTGTAAGTAATGACTTCTTTTGTCAATACATACATTTCGGTGCATACATTTGCACTCAAGAATTGTGTTAAAAACTTCAGCGCCTTTTGGAGAAGTTTTTTGGCATACTATTATATGTTTTTGCCCTTTTAAAATGAGTGTTCCTTTATCAAGAGCAAGAGTGGAAATTTTTGGAGGTTTGCCATATGCTTCCCACATATGTGTTTTGACAAAACTAGCCCGTTTAAGGCATAATCTTCACCAAAAACGTTTCATTCGAAGCCATTTTTGGTATTGAATCCCTTCAAGAAACATTCTAGGGTAAGTATTTTGATTTCAAACTTGTTTTTCATCATTTTAGCTAGTTAATATCTTGCTCTAGGCATTGTTTTTACATGCTCTTGCATATGGACTTGCTATGACATAGTTTGTACCACTTTTTGGGAATTGTATTTCTCTGTAAAGACTCTCAACCAACCACTGTAATGCTAATGCACCCAAACTGAATTTTTATAAATGTTTTTTTCTTTTCTTTAAGAAAACAACACTTTCAAAAATATGTAAATGGACAAGAAACATTATTAAAAGATAACACCCTCTCAGAATTTTCCAGAATTTATTTGCTTGAAATGAAATAACAAATTTAACAATGTCTTTCAGAATTAAAACAATTTCATCAACCCAACCTGATTGCAATTCGAATCCTCCTGGTATGAGTTGTAAGGAAGATGATGACTCCAAATTAAAGATGCAAGTGTGGAAATCAACGTGTCCTCTCCAATTCAGACATTGACCCAGCCAGCCATAGTTGCTATTCACTTAATTATTACTGCAGATCAGAGATGTGGCTCCGCTATATGATCGAAGTGCAGAATTGAACCAATTTAGAGGTCATTAAATGCAAACGTTGTGCATGGGGAGTGTTGCATCAGAGTTCCAGTCTCACACAATGCTGTTAATGGATATCAGGCGTCACCAATTGCTGATTCTGACTCAGAATTTCCCTCATGCAGACCACCATTCACAAGCATTGAGCCTGTCCTCCATCAAATTAAGCCTCCAAATCTTGAACCACTGCCCTAGCTTTAATGTCAGCCTTTAAAGGTAATTCACCTTTGCCTTCCAAATTAAAATTGCATCTCCAGCAATATAATCCACCAGCTAATAACTCAGTAAATAAACTTCTCCTCCAAACACAGTGAGGTACCGAAGGAGATCAGGCAAATTGTCATACAGCAGCAACAATTTGCAATATTGCAATTTGAGCCATTTAACCATATATTGCAATTTGATAAAGCAAATTTTATAATATAATGGCCCCATAATTCAAGAAGAAATATATATTTTCAAGATGTCTCACATTCTCCCAAAAAGCCATTTTTATAATGCAATTTGAGCCATTGAGCTTCACCCTCACACCTTTCACTTAAAAGCAACTTTTATAATATAAAGTCTTTACACTTTATAATATAAAGCACAATAATAATTAAGTTTACATTAAATATTCATTAAAACCGAAATACTTCCAAATAAATATGACTTCATCAAATTCCATTGATAGATCAAATATCCAAATGCCAGATGATCACCCAACCAGACCTACTCAACCAAAAATAGTAACTGGCCATAAGTGACTTACTAAAAATAGTAAGTCAAAAAATAGCAATATCTCGACAAAAACCCCCAAATCCAAATGTCAGTTCACAAGGGTTGCGATGATGAGCTAACAAAACTAGACTCCAGAAATCTGCTAAATTGAGGACATTACAGTCCTCCCTCCCCAAGAATGCTTGTCCCCAAGCAATCACAATCCCGGGTGTTGTAGAATATCCTCAAGCTCCCAAGTAGCATCCTCATCCAGTAGGTCCTGCCACTTAACTAGAAACTCACGGATAGTCCTTTGCCACAACTGCCTCTCTCTAGTATTAATAATCGTCTCCAGAATCAACTCCAATCTCCCTTCATCATCTATTAGAGGCAATACAGGAGATGGTACCACATGTCAACCCAAAGCCCTTTTAAGGCGTGAAACATGAAATACATTATGAAACCTGCTATCATCAGGCAAATGCAACTCATAAGCTACCTCACCAATTTACCGCACAATATGAAAAGGACCATAATAACGAGGCTTAAGTTTCTCGGCACCACTCTTTTTGATAGAAGATTGCTGATACAATTGCAACATCAAGTAAACCATGTCACCCACCTGAAAAGTCTGAGTTGTTCTCCGTTGATCTGCATACTGTTTTTGCTGATTTTGTGCTCTATGAATGTTGTTTTTCAAAGACATCACTGCATCCTAGCGATCATGTAACAATTTTCTTGCACTCGGTACTCTAGGTCGCCACATAACAAATCCATAAAACTAGGTGGATCGTACCCGTATAATGCCCTGAAGGGTGACATCTGAGTGGCCATGTGATAAGTGGAATTATAACAATACTCACATAAGTGAATCCACTTCACCCAAGTCTCCTGGTGAGAAGAAACATAGTTTCGCAGATATCCCTCAACCCATTTGTTCACTATTTCTGTCTAACCACCCATCTACGAGTGATAACTAGTCCTAGGGGTCAACTCAGTCTCACATAGTCTAAAAATATCTTGCCAAAAATGACTCATAAATCTGCTATCACGGTCACTCACGATGGTTTTGGTAGACCATGCAACCTAAAAATCTCCCTGAAAAAAAAACTAAGATAACTGCACAACTAAATAGGTAGTGGTTATAGGGAAAAAATGGGCATACTTCGTTAGTCTATCTACTACCACATATATACAATCTTGTCCTTGAGCTTTAGGCAAGTCCACAATAAAATCCATGGAAATACCTTGCCACTTCCTCCCAAAAATAGAAAGCGGTTGTAATAAAACTGCAAGATACGTGTATTCATGTTTGTTTTGCTAACAAACTGAACACTCTCGAACATAGCGATGAACATCAGCCTTTAACCCCCTTCTATGTGAATCTTTCCCGAACCTGTCCATAAGTCTTAAAAAACCCCAGGTGACCAGCCATAGGCGAATCATTGAATGCTCCCAAGATAATCCCATGCACATATGAATCTGGAATCAAATATATTCTTCACTTGTAGATAATCAATTCTCCTGAAAGTGAATATCTAACATCCTGAATGCTACCATCCAAAATACTTGAAGCCCACTAATCCCTAGCATATTCAGCTATTATTAAATGTCTCCAATCCTCTGAAATCTCAGTAACTATGCAGAGATGAGGTCTCTTCAAAAAAGCATCTACAACAACATTTTGACACCCCTTGATATAGGAGATATCAAAATTGTAAGATTGTAGCTTACTAACCCACTTCTATTGCCTCTCATTTAAATCCCTCTATCCAAGGAAATGTCGCAGGCTATTATGATCAGTCTTAATGCAAAACTTGCTACCCACTAACTAATGGCCAACATCTCTTTATCATAAACACTAAAAGATCTCTCTAGACCCCACAATTTCCTACTCTCAAAAACAATGGGATGTCGCTCCTGGGACAAAACTGCACCAATACCCTCTCCGGAAGCATCACAATGTAAATCAACAGGTCTAGAAAAATAAGGTAAAGCCAACACCGGACATAAAGTCATGAGTCTTAAACTTCTCAAAACACTCTTGTGCTTGAGTCGTCCACTGAAAAGCATCCTTACGAGTCAAATTTGTAAGAGGAGCTGCATGTCGTGAAAAACCTACTACAAATCTCTAGTAAAAAGCACAAAGACCTATAAACCCTCTCAACTGCATCAGGTTCTCAGGTGTAGGCCACTCGACAATAGCACAGATCTTATCTAGATCCATGCAAACTCCATCAACACCAATGATATGCCCCAAATAAAGTAACTCTGTCATACCCAGAGCACACTTGGACTCCTTGGCATACAAGGAAGCCCGATCCAATATACCCAGAACTGTATCCAAATGAACAACATGATCATCCCACATCTTACTATAAATCAGAATGTCGTCAAAAAATACTAGCACAAATCTGCGGAGCTGATTGTGGAACACCCTATTCATAGTAGACTAAAAAGTGGCAGGGGCATTGGTAAGACCAAAGGGCATGACCAAAAACTAAAAATGCCCACAATGACACCTGAATGTTGTCTTCTCTATATACTGCTCTCTAACCCAGATTTGATGATATCCAGATCTCAAGTCAATCTTTGAAAAATACTTTGCCCTATGCAACTCATCAATCCGTGGAATAGGGTACCAGTTCTTAATAGTATTCTTATTCCACATCCGGTAATCAATGCACATCCAAAGAGTGCCATCCTTCTTCTTCACCAAAACAACTGAAGAAGCAACAAGGGATTTACTCGGCTTAATATAACCCATGTCAAGTAGCTCCTAGATGGTCTTCTCAATATCATCTTTGAGCCTTTTCGGATGGCAATATGGTGTGATATTAATGGGCTTAGTGCCCTCCTCCAGCTCTATGATATGCTCATTCCCTCGATCTGGAGGCATACCAGGGGGTAAATCATTAAGCACTTTAAAGCATTTGACTCTCAATTGTTGGACAGCTAGAGGATAATCTAACTACTCAACCCTCTTCAAAGTAGGCATGACCCTGCACTCCACTACCCAATCAATAACATCCTCATGACGTACCAAATGCAACATGCGCCGAAGAAAAATATGATTAAGCTCATCATTATGAATTGTTTTAAGAATCTGGGGATGCTCATCCTTGATGAATCTCATCTGCATCCTTTTTGTGCTCAAGTAGATATCCTTAAGCGTGTGCAACCAAGCCATACCAAGAACTATATTTGTTCCCCCCATATCTACCACATAAAAATCCGTGGTGAAAGCATATGTATTAAGTCTCACAAGAAGATTTGGAATCCTCTTGTTACACCTCAACGTGTAACTATCAGCCAACTGTACCTCTAGGCCCTCAAAATCCTTCATCTGCATACTTCTCCTAACCAAACGAGCATCTATAAAATTATGAGTAGCTCTAGTATCAAATAATGAGATAACACTGTCCAGCTACGAGTCCACGCATCCTGAAAGCTCCCTCGATGCTGGATAAGTAAGCTACCTTGAGGTTGGAATCATCCACCTCATCCTCATCATCATCTATCCTACGCTGAACCTGATCATAATTCCCAGGCTGCTCCTAAAAATCAGCACTGTCATCATCGTCATAAAACCACTCCATCCTATTTTTGCCCTTAGGCTTCATAGGGCAATCATGTTCAACATCATAGGGACCCTTGCAATAGAAACACAACTTCCTTCTCCTCAAATCATTATCATCTCCCAATCCAAAGGAGTTGCAACAGGACGCTTACCATTAGGTTTCTCCTCTCTCCAAGAAGCTGTCCTATCATAAGAAGATGTAGCAAGCTTTGAGGCAAACTTGCCTCTAGGTGTAGAAGCCTCTATGTTATAAGCCTTCTTCATAGCTTACTACAATGAGGGGGGGTCTAATGACTTAACCTAACCCCTAAGTGGCTTAGCAAATCCCTCAATGTAAAGCATAACCCTCCTCTCAAATATGTCATATACCATCACTGACAATCTTTGGAACTCACTGATAAATGCCTCCAAACTAGTTGTCTATCGCAACTAAGCCAACTCCCTAAAATAAACCTTGGGATCCTTCTTCTCAATACGCTCTATCAACCTGTCAACAAACTCCTGATATGATGTGATCCAATCATGATGGAGAGATACTAAACCATGGTACCACCAATTATGCCCAACTTCATCAAGGTGTAGTAGAGCAAATCTGATGGCGTCCTCCTCAATCATAGGATGCAAAGCGAGGTAGGTGTCGAGCTTGTGGACCCAAGCTCTAGCAGTCACTCTACTGCTTCCATCAAAACGAGCTAGTGTCATCTTACCAGCTACCTACTGTAGCTTAGTGTGCTTGTGATGTTCCATCCTAGCTGTGCAATGTCTGAATAACAAAAATAGTGAATGGTTAGGTACGAATGGCAATCTGAACATTTTAGAATGGGATCCATATGGTGGAGGAGGCTGTGCAAGTCGTATGGTGGAAAGGGGAGGGATGTTGCAGGGGTAGTACAGATGAGTTTGTATGGTACAAGGTGAAGATCGTACAACAACAAGAGATGGGAAAATGTACGGTAGTGCTAGGATGAAGAAGAGTATGGTGGTGGGAGGACGTGACAATGGTCATATAGTGGGCCAAGATGGTTGTGTGATGGAGTTATGGCAATGAGGTACGGAGGTAAGGGTGCAACAACAATGAAGGTCATACGATAGGAATATAAAGGGTCGTACAGTATGTGTAGGAAGGTTGTACGATTGGTTTGTGGGTAGTATGGTTGATCTTGGAGGCCATACGGTGAGAAATGTTGCAGAACAAAATTTGCACTGAGTGGTATGGAGGAAAAATGGTTTCAGTATTGCACCTTAAACTATTAATTCTGAATTCATAGAACAATGCCAAACAAGAATGGAGATTGAAAATGCATAACCTTCAATTGATATTTTCCAAAAAATGGTGCTCTGATTTGCCAGATCCGAGCAAAGTATTACATGCAATGAAATAGGGTGAGTTGAATCCCATTGAAACCGAACAAGCCAAGTAGGGAAGATCTTTCGCTTCCGAAATGGCGAAGAACAAAGAATCCCAATGAGAATTCACAATACAAAGAAATATAATCCAAATCACATACCTAACAACTACCTACATGTTGTGCTTAAATACCCGTCGGGAAAACCTTTCAAGGGTGTAAAAGATAGCCAATGGCCACACCTACCTACGAAAACAATTAAATTAAAAATGGGTCCAAGATATCTTAAATCAATCAGCCCATTAACAAGGTTTAATTAAATATATTTATTTTATGATGGGGGCATTATGATCCTCCCGTCCCAAAATTTGCTTGTCCTCAAGCAAATGCAAATCCGGTCATAGGAAACCTTCCGTAATCAGCTTCTTCAGTTCCGAGTCAAATACCAAGTAGATCTAACCGCCAGAGTAAATAATATCATCAATAACTCTGTAGCTTTCATTGCGTACATAGCCATCCATCAAC
The DNA here is from genome assembly GCA_028749045.1 of Cupressus sempervirens. Taxonomy (NCBI): domain Eukaryota; kingdom Viridiplantae; phylum Streptophyta; class Pinopsida; order Cupressales; family Cupressaceae; genus Cupressus; species Cupressus sempervirens. Next base: position 784,687,754 of record CM053791.1, on the reverse strand, counting down.
TAACATGCAGAAGTGTTCTCGAAGTACTCAACCAATAGATGGGACCGCCAATTATCCAAGGAATGGGGTTAGGTGTTGACTGCCATGTTTTTACTAACAGCGTCTGGGATCAAATCCTATTTAAAATTGGCCTCCATCTTTTTGATTGTGACTTCTCTCAAAACTTTATTTGACATTCCTCTTAGCAGCACCTTCTTGCCATCCGTCTCGAATGAAAAGTCCATCCTTTTGAAACTTTGGGTGTACTAGTCAAGAGTTTCCAACCACAAGATGCCCAATATGATATCAATATCAACCAAATCTATGACAAAAAAAAAATCTGTCATGGTATAGTTTCCCATGGAAATTTGTAGCCGTGGGATCACAAGGGTGCAAGATAACAAGGTTCCTCCTACAACCTTAACCTCAAATCCTCTGTGCTCAACTCCGCGCAAGCCTTTACTTGTGACCAAAAATGAATTGATGAAATTGAGTGTGACGCCACTATCAATCATGATTGGGACTCGTTTTCCGTGAAATGTGCCACGAACCCTAAAGATACCACTTCCAATCGATGTAGTGAGGGTAGCAATGGAACCCTTTTATGTATTAGGGCATTTATTCTCTCTTGCTAGGTAATTTCTTCATCAGTCACTATAGGTATTTGTCCTTCGTCATCATCAGGAATCACCTCAATGTAATGAATCTTTCCCTTCCCAAGGCAGCAATGACCAAGTCCCCATGGTTCTTTGCATGTGAAACAGAGCTTTTTCCTTCGGAGCTCTTGCCGAGAATTTTCATCAAACTAAGGTTTCTTCCGAATTGGCTCCTTGTCTTTGTCTTCTTGTGGGGATGGTGTTGGTGTAGCTGCGTGAGTTTTGGAGGAAGATGCGGCCATGTCATGCACCTTCTTAATAGCTTCGTTGAGTGCACAAGGGTTGAACCCTTTGATCTAGCCTCTCAAAGGCTCTCTCAGCCCATCCATGAATAACACAATTTGACATCTTTCAGAGATGTCTGTGACTAATATTAATAGCCTCTGGATCTCAGTGATGTAGTTGTTTACCATGCCCATTTGCTTTAGCTAAGTTAGATCTTTGAAGTTTAGCTCAAGATCCTTCCCATCGAAACGGTCAATGAGCCTCTCAGTGAACTCGACATAAGAGATTACTTGGTCGTGATCGAAAGTGACCAATCCATGATGCCACCACTCATGCACCACTCCTTCGAGATGAAGTGTTGCAAACTTGATTGCTTCCTCTTTGGGCATCAGATTGAATTGGAAATAAGTATCTGCCTTCAGAACCCATGACTGTTTGGTAATGGCTCTAGATCCATCAAATGGCGATAAGTTTACCTTTCCAATCTTTCTCCTGAGATCATCAAAATAACTGCGATTTCCCCCACCATAATATCTCATTCTTAGATCAACATTGTCTTTGTAAGATATATCACCTTCCATATTTGCATTTTGCCAATCTTCCCGAAGTTTTTTTTGCATTTCCTGAAAAGTGGGCTCTCTTTCTTTACATGGTGCTTCCATCCTTGGAAGGAAGATGGGTATTGAGGGTCGAGAGCGAGATGGTTGAAAATTTCTCCTCCCTGAAACCGAGTTGTTGCTATGCCCATTTTGTTCTCCTATTGTCTTTCCCTCGAATAATTTTTGAAGTGTTTCGTGCATCAGCCTTTGGGTTTCATTGATTTGTATTTGGTTTCTGTTGAGTTCTCCTAAGAGATTCATTAGTTCTACCATAGGATCCTGATGATCTATCGTTCTACCAATAGGGTTATTTTGCCTTCTCCTTCAAGTATAAACTTGAATTCACTTCCATAGGCAAGAAGAATCAAAAGCTCTAATACCACTATGATGTTCCGTCCTAGCAGTGCGGTGTCCGAATAACACGACTAGTGAATGGTTAGGTACGAATGGTAGTCTGTAAGTTTTAAAATGGGGTCTGTACAGTGGAGGAGATTGTGTTGACAGCAGGTCGTATGGTGGAGAGGGGAGGGATGTTGTAGGGGTAGTACGAATGAGTCCATACAGTAAGGTGAAGGTCGTACAACAGCAGGAGATGGGAAAACATACGATGGTAGTAGGATGAAGAAGAGTGTTACATCCCAAATTTTTGCCCTAAATTTTAAAATAAACTTAGCTGTTGATTTATCGAATCAATATCATGTGAAAATGAGTTAGTTAATTATAGCCGTTGTATCAATTTATTTCTTCCTAATCATGTGAAAGTGAGTTAGTTAATTATAGCTATTGTATCAATTTATGATCATGTGAAAGTGAGTTAGTTAATTATAGCCGTTGTATCAATTTATTTCTTCCTAATCATGTGAAAGTGAGTTAATTCTAGCCGTTGTATCAATTTAATTTTTCCTGATCATGTGGAAGTGAGTTAGTTAATTCTAGCCATTGTATCAATTTATTTCTTCCTAATCATGTGAAAGTGAGTTATTTAATTATAGTCATTGTATATAAGATGAACATGTGAAAAGAGTTAGTTATTCTGACGTTGATGAAATTTCTAATGGTCACTAGATAATTTTGATCTCGAATTGATGTCTTGGCAAGAATGTTGTTTTGAATGATTACAAGAAGAAGGGGATCGTCGAATAGTCCAATCATCAAAATCAACAGGTTTGACCTAAAACTATCTTGGCAAGGTTACTAGGACTTGACAACAAATTACATGGTGGAACCGCATGAGCTATAAAAGGAACATTATAATAAATAATGTAAAATAAACATAAATTCTTACCTCTAAAGAATCATCAAATATTATTATTTAACTATTATTTTACATTCTTAAATACAAGCATATGTAAATAAAAATAAGATGACACTAATACATAAGAAATTATAATCTAATGATTCCACCTTATTAATATGTACACATGTTCGTAGATAAGAACATATAATAATAATAAAGTAATAATAACTTTTAAACTTCCTATTTTTCTTTCTTTATTTCCCTCCTTTTTTTTCTTTTAAAATCGATTTGAATGGCTTTCGAATAGAATCTTGTAACTGAAGGAAGCCGTAGAGTCAAGCTTGTCTCTATATCATAGACCATAATCGTACATCGGCATTCTTTTTTCATTTTGTTTTTGAACTCCTTGCTGCTAGTATTCTTCAAAACTACAAAGCTCAAAACCCGATATCTTACTGTCCAAACCATTCTATTTCTTACATTGTCGCGGGTCTCAGAACAAGACTGATGTCTTTTGTTTCAAGTGCAAGCTCTGTCCAAAATTCGTTGGTGAAGTCACGTAAGGCATCTGTCGTAACCTAAGTATTTCTTATGTTCTTTACCTGCTAAGTTAAATCATCCCAATCAGAATATAACTCATACACCATTGGCTTCTTGTTATTACTTTTCTTAATATAACGTTAGCAGTGTGTTGTTAGAGACACTAAATTCATAACATGATATCTGTAGTTTCATCCAAATACATGGGATAGTAAATAGATTTATTCTATATCTTTTGACGTGAAAGTTTATGTAAAAATCAACCATCTCAGTTTAGAACCAATTACATCCAGATATATATTTTACAATGGAGATCTTGAAATCAAAAAAACCAAGGAATTCACCAGGCGATGATGCCAGTATATGGTGAAGAAGGTGTAAAGTAACACTATGATTATAATTTGATAGCACCTAGGAATCACCAGCTTGGTAGCCTGAAAATGGTGAGGAGGTGTAGAGAATTTGCAAAACAAGAATGGCATCAAAATTAATAAATAACATGTTAATAATACATTAGCTCATGCATGTTTCACTCATGAAGAATGTTGTCAAGTCGAGTTGGTGGAGATCGGGTTTGCAAACTCAATTTTGAAATCCTTGGCCGAGGTAGAATTAGGCAAATATGCCAAACAAGTGATCTTTGTTGATTGTCCAGACGCTTCAGTTATTTTGGAGAATAACTGTTGGGACTTCAACCCACCCGATTACTCTGATGGCTGGACTTATGAACATCCCAAGCCCGATCCCGAGGTAGGGAGGGTCGTTCTATTAAATTAGAATATGTGAGGATAAGTAATGGTCTGCGGTTGGGAGGTTAAGCCTATGTCAATGCTTCTCCTCTCACCAATGCTGAGGCTTGGACAACAAGCTAAAGAAATTTCTCCAATTATACTATATGTTCTTTAAACCTCTGAATGAATAGATAGTTACTTCGTTTCAAGATAAAAGTCATTTATTTTATGAATAGTTGTTACTTTATTTTCAGTTGAAAATCTAGAAGAAACATCTCATTTTGTATTTTAGATAGTTATTTCATTTCAAGAATAGCTATTACTTTATTTCCTGTTGAATATTTGAAAGTAGTTAAATGTTAGCAATGCATAGATATCTCATTTTGTATTTCCGGAAAATTCAGTTAAACATGTAATATATATTGAAAAGGGTTTTCTTTCAGTTATTTTCTGTTAGTAGAAATCATTGTCATGTGAAATAAAATCAGTTAATTATTAAAATAGTTGATTCGTATTTGGTTGGAAAACTCGTATGTTACAAAGAGTATGGTGGTGGGAGGACGTGAGAATGGTCGTACGATGGGCCAAGATGGTCATACGGTAGGAGTTTTGGCAGCGAGGTATGAAAGTATGAATGCAACAACAATGAAGGTTGTACGGTATCTGTATGAATGACATATGATATGAATATGAAGGGTCGTACTATATGTGTAGGAAGGTCGTACAGTTGGTTTGCGGGTAGTACAGCTGATCTTGGAGGCCATAGAATGAGTAATATTGCAAAACGGAATTTTCACTGAGTGGTACAGAGGAAAAATGGCTTCAATCTTGCACCTTAAACTATTAATCCCAAATTCATCAAACAATGCCAAACAAGAACGGAGATTGAATACACATAACCTTCAATTAATATTTGTCAAAAGATGGTGTTCTGATTTGCTAGATCTGAGCGAAGTATTACATGTAACGGAATAGGATGAGGGTTGAATCCCACTGAAACCGAACAAGGCAAGTAGGAAAGATCTTTCACTTCTGAAATGGCGACCAACAGAGAATCTCAACGGGAATTCGCAATACAAAGAACTATAATCCAAATCGCATACCTAACAACTACCTACATGTCGTGCTTAAATACCCGTCAAGAAAACCTTTCGAGGGTGTACAAAGATAGCCGACGACCACACCTACCTACGAAAACAATTAAATTAAAAATCGGTCCAAGATATATTAAATCAATCATCCAGTTAACAAGGTTTGATTAACTATTTTTATTTTTATGACGGGGACATTACAGTGCCTATGTCGTTGTCTATCTGTAGCAAGCCTACCCCTGGAATGCTCACGCTTCTGTGTAAGATATATGTCAAAACTTAATTATCCTTCAGTGCTTGAGGAAGAGCATCCCACTCATTGAAATGAGTCAGAACATCATCAACAAAGGGGGTTACCTCAGAAGTGGTACTAACTACAGCTAGCTATGGTCTCAAAAAGGTGGGTCTCTGTGGCACGTCCTGAGCACCAATATAATCTATCCTATCCACCCCATCATCCATCCTAACACGATCCTCAACCCTATGCCTGTCATCGGGCCTAGGTCCCTCATCCACTCGTGACCTATGGGAACCAACTGAAACATCTCTTACTCTCTCTCTACCCCAGTCCCAAGGCAAAGCTAACTGTTGCAAGGTGTCAGACAATTGTTGTAGTACACCTATCATCTGTTATTGCTCGGCTACAATATTCCTAAATGCCTGCAGGGCATCTCTATCAACCTCAGCATCTATGGCCTGTAGTCCAATGCTACCAGAACCACCCGGACTACCAATCGAACCAAACTAAATGTCAGGCTCTCCTTAACTGGAAGGCAAATTATGTCCCCTTCAGGTATACTACATACCTGGCACAAATCTTTGTTCACCATCCATGTCTCAAAATGCGGAATCAACAAAATCAACTTCTGATCAAACTGAGCCCAATTCCTGCAGGCTGGCAAGATACCACTCTGATACCATTGTAAAGACTCTAAACCAACCACTATAATGGTAATGCACCCAAACTGATTTTTTATAAATGTTTTTTTCTTTTCTTTAAAAAAACAACACTTTCAAAAATATGTAAATGGGCAAGGAACGTTATTAAAAGATAACACCCTCTCAGAATTTTCCAGAATTTATTTTCTTGAAATGAAATAACAAATTTAACAATGTCTTTCAAAATTAAAATAATTTTCAACAACCCAAAACCTGATTACAATTTGAATGCTCCTAGTATGAATTGTAAGGAAGAAGATGACTCAGATTGAAGATGCAAGTGTGGAAATCAACGTGTCCCCTCCAATTCAAGCATTGACCCAGCTGACCATAGTTGTTATTCGCTTAATTATTACTGTTGATAATAGACGTGGCTCCACTATATGATCTAAGTGCAGAATTGAACCAATTCAGAGGTCATTACATACAATAGTTGTGCATGGGGTGTGTTGTGTCTGTGTTTCAGTCTCACGCAATGCTGTTAATGGATATCAAGCGTCACCAATTGCTGACTCTAACTCAGAATTTCCCTCATGCAGACCACCATTCACAAGCATTGAGCCCGTCCTCCATCAAATTAAGCCTCCAAAACTTGAACCACTGCCCTGGCTTTAATGTCAGCCTTAGGTAATTCAACTTTGCCCTCCAAACTAAAATCGCATCTCCAGCAATATAATCCACCAGCTAATAACTCAGTAAATAAACTTCTCCTCCAAACACAGTGAGATACAGAAGGAGATCAGGGAAATTGTCATACAGCAGCAACAATTTGCAATATTCCTTCCAGCAATTCACAGATATTCACAAACCCTTAGCCCAATAATTCAAGAAGAAATATATATTTTCAAGATGTCTCACATTCTCCCAAAAAGCCATATTTATAAATCAATTTGAGCCATTTAGCTTCACCCTCACACCTTTCACTTAAAAGCGACTTTTATAATATAAAGTCTTGACACTTTATAACATAAAGCACAATAATAATTAAGTGCACATTAAATGTTCATTTAAACCAACATACTTCCAAATAAATATGAACATCAAATTCCATTCATAGATCAAATATTCAAATTCTAGAAAATCACCCAACCTGAACTACTCAACCAAAAATAGTAATTGGCCATAAGTGACTTACTAAAAACACTAAGTCCAAAAATAGAAATAACTCAACAAAAACCCCCAAATCCAACTGTCAGCTCACGAGGGTTGTGATGATGAGCTGACAAAACCAAACTCTAGAAACCTACTAAATCGAGGACATTACATTCTCTAGCCATCTCCACATGTCCAAATTTGAACCATGTTTGGATTTCGAAATCTATTTAAGTGTTTGGCTGTGCACAAATCTAAAATCCTAAATCTCTTGGATTTATTTCAGATTTGCTCAAGTTTTGGATAAAGACTTGTTTTCTCATTCTTGGTGCAGTTGACATAAAATTCCTTTGTTATTTTCTTTAAGGCATTTATATATATTTGTTTTGTTTGTTCTTGCAAATCATTGTCATTTCCATTTTCAGATTTGCATCTCTTTTTATGTACATGAAGTTGAGCCTTCTATCTTCCATCTTATTCTCCAAGTTGCATGTGCAAGGATTCATTTTAAGAAGCATGTGCAGTCGTGTGTAAAATCTCATTCTTAAAGGAAAGGCAAGTTCACTTTTCCCCACATGCGAATACAAGTTAAAACCCTACCGTCATGCATTCCATGTACCTCCATATGACTGCCCTATGGTTGAAGTTTCTCCCACATGCTTGCCAAATAGAGTGTCACATTTTGCACTTATTAAAACGTTCTATGTTCAATGTGTTTCTCATTTTTCCTGTTATTCACTTAATTCCAAGCTTGCTGGTCGCATATGCAATTCACTCCAAAAACAATATTTTTGGTTATTTTACTCATATTTGAGTCATTTTGAGCTTGACCCATTTGTTCATTCTCCATCCATACCTTGTCCAAAACTCGTGTTTTTACATCAAACTTATCATGGATCCCTCACATGAAGATGTTCTCACATTAAGGAATTTTCATGTGATAATTGTACAGGCAGATCATTTTGCAATGTCAACAAAACCTACTCCAGCAAAGGACAAAGACAAAAATAGGATGAAGTATCAGTATGATCAGTATCATAACTCCATCCCACCATCACAAGTAACTTCCTATTGTGATGAAATGAGGGATACCAACATATCTCATATGAATCTTGAGGATTTCCTTGCAAGAGTTGATGTTAAAGCTATTGAGAATATGACATGGATCAAGCGAAGTCATATTCACCTATTGTCCACTTTCCCCTTGGCAGCTCATGAGCCGGAATTCATCATCGGAGATCAGGATGGTAATACTATCATTAGTCTCGATCGTGGGACTATTGATCGTATTTTTCATGTTCCTCATACTCCAATTGTCACAAACATCACAAGGAAAACGGCTTTGGAGCGGTGGAACAAGGATACCTTCTAATGTACCAAGTCCGTCAATGATAATTGGTTGATCACTAAGAGGCCAAATCTTGTTAGATAGGCAATAAAGGGCGTGCACCAATGTGATCTCAAGGAAGAAATCAACGACCTCATCACATTGCTTAGTCGCTTAGCAGGGCTTGATTCCAAAAGCCAATTTGTCAAATAAGGCAGCACATAGAATGACTCTAGCAGAAAGTTTAAAGTTGAACAACAAGTACAGAAATTGTTGCAGAAAGGGTTGATTCAAGAGAGTTTGAGTCCATGAACAGTAGGTAGGGAAATTTGTGAGCAAAATTGTTCATGTGACAGAATTGTTTTTCAGAGACGTGAGACTACATGGGCTACCAATGAGCATGGTTTCAGACCGAGACACCAAATTTATTGGGTTCTTTTGGAGAAGATTGTGAAAGAAGCCAAAAATACATATTTGAAGTTCAACTCAGCGCATCATCCACAAATTGATGCACAAACAGAAGTGGTGAATAGGAGTTTAGGAAACCTATTGCGGTGTTTGGTTGGAGATAAACCAAAGGGATGAATTTTGTTTTTACCACAATGGAATTTACATACAAAAATATTGCCAATAAGGAGTACTAGTAAATCACCATTCCAAATAGTATACAGAAGTAGTCCTAGAAATGCTCCTAAATTAAGGAAGTTGGACAAAGGGAAGACAAGTAGTGTCGAAGCCAAAGGGTTTGCAAAACACTTTAAGAACTTGCACGAGGAAGTGAGGAAGCACATTACTAAAATGAATACATAGTACAAGGCTAAGGCTAAGGCTGATAAAAAAATGAGGCATAAGAAAATTCAGATTGGACATGAAACCATGTTTCATTTGAGATGGGAGAGATTTCCAATAGGTACTTAGAATAAGTTTACAATGAAGTTTGGACCATGCAGGATACTGAATTAGCGTGATTTACGAACTACTTATGAAGTAGAGTTGCCCAGTCAACTAAATATCTCATCAATATTTAACATTTTAGATCTGACAAGTATTATGAAGGAGGCGTTGAAAATGAGGTCTCAGAGGCACAATAGAATATTCCAGCAACTACTTTAGCTATAGAGGAGATTAAAGATATTTTGGACAGTCATATTGGCAGATGCACAAGAAACAAAATATATGAAGAATATTTAGTCAAACAGAAAGAAAGACATATTGAAGATTCGTCATGGCTAACAAGGGAAGAGGTTAACCCTACCCTATTGGTTTTCCTCTGAACCCTTGAGATGTGACGTCACTTCTCAAATTACCCCAGGTGTCTAACGCAAGAGCATCCTGAGATTAAAGGCAATCTTGCCACATCAAAAAATATTATTTGATTTGTCTTTTCAATAAAGGGTATCTCAATGTAGAGTTTCTATTTATGGAAGCTTTCTATTTTTAGTAAGTTGATCGTTGGAGCTCAGAATGTTCAAATTTCTTCCCTAGAGGTTCACTTTGGATAGATTAGTTTGTCAATAAATTTTGATTGCATGAGCAAGTTTACTTTTGAAGATACTGAAAAAAATGGGTAATGGCAGTAGGGTACAGAAACTTTGAACTCAATTTTGAAGGCTTTCGAGGCTCTGAAAAGGGTTCAAACCTTGGCTAAGCAGATCTTGTGGATATTCAATAGATGGGACAACAAAGGGAAAGCATGAGAACCAGGTTAGATAGAAGGCCAAGTACTCAAAACAAGGAACTTAAACAAGCCACTAACAAGTTGATACTTCCTACATATAATGGCAGCGGAAAGAAAAGTGTTAGGGCTTGGATTCATAAACTCCATATATTCTTGAATCTCAAGCCCATGAAGGACATAGAAGAAATCATGGTTCGCCACTATGCATTTAGATGAAGCAGCCTATAATTGGTGGTGCCATGGACTTGCAACTCAAGATCATGGACTGATTAACACATATGAAGAATTTAATAATAAAGTGGTTCCCTTCTTTGATTGAAAGTGTGTGAAAGTTTATTACAAAGAATTGGCTCAACTGAAACAGGATGGCAAATTGGTTTCTTTTATCAATGAATTTTTAAGGATTTTAGCGATGGTTGAGCTTTAGACAATTTCAGTGATGGTTCTGGACATGTTAAAAAAAGGAAGGTCATCTTATTCACTGAAGGTTTGAATCATAGGATCAAAGGATTTGTGAATGTCCTCAAACCTGTTCTCTACAGGATGCAATTAAAATGGCACTCAATCTAGACACTTCATCCACTTCATTGCAGCAGTCTAAAGGAAATTCCAGAAGCTCTATTCAAAATCAGAAAATTGTTGACCAGTGTAAGAATACCAAAATCAAAAAATAAATTCTGAAAAGTTCCATTGGGGATTTTAAAGAGAGATTGGGAAGCACATTTAAGGAATTCTTGGTTGTTCATTTTGGTGAAAATGTAGCTTCAAAAGCCACCATGCAAAAACATGAAATCCTACAGAAATTTTCACTTTTTGTGTAAAAGTATATTAATTTCTATTGGCAAATCTTTTCTTCCTTTTCATTGAAAAATATTAATTCTATTAACTATTTGTTTACATTGCTAAAATTTTGTAAATGAACCTTGGAAAATCTTGGTAAAGAATGGAATATACTTTTTGTGTAAAAGTATATTAATTTCTATTGGCAAATCTTTTCTTCTTTTTTATTGAAAAATATTAATTCTATTAACTATTTGTTTACATCGCTAAAATTTTGTAAATGAACCTTGGAAAATCTTGGTAAAGAATAGAAAAATGCAGTAATTATAGTGCACATTCTCTTCATTTAAAAAAATAAATTCATACCACAAATTAGCAGCCCAAGAGTAGCAATGATCAATTGGTTTAAGGTGTAGACTATAATATTTAGTTGTCATTGTTGATTTAAAATATAATCTGATGACCCTCATTGTGTTTTGAAAGGTAAAATATATCTGCTGTTTGTAATTCTCGTGGGACCAAAAGTTACTTTAAGACCATTAGTCTCAATTGAGATCCACCAACCAAAAGCAATTCCAAGCCCTGTGAGTATTACAAACCATCGGTACATTTTACCTCACAGAATATAATGAGGATGATTAGAATATTATCTTAAACCAATATGATGGCAACTAAAGGTTGATGGTATGGCCCTAAAGTCACTAATAATTATGATATATTATTAGCAAATTAATTAAGATTTCTACAATTACTTGTAAAATTTAGGCACATCTTCTTTAAACATATATCAAATATAGTGACAAATTTTTTAGTTAAAAAGTTAATCAAATAAATGCTTTGATAATTTAAACAGACACAATAAAAAATTTATGAAAAAGTGATGATTTAGGCTGCCTTGAACTATTAGGCCAACTTAGATTTCTGAATTTCAACTCTCGGCGAATTAGTGGATATTCACCAGTAGAAAACCATTGTAGGGGATGCACTAGAGATATACCCTTAAAGCACCTTGAGATCTGTACAAATAGATCTTTTACCTTATGGTCCACTTCAAGTATAATGTTAATGATAAAGTCAATCTTAAGCTATTTTTTGCCTATAATCCATTGTCTGTGTGCTTTAGGGTTAAATTGTACATTCCACATACTACTTTTTTTTTTGGTCTCTCTATTTGATTTATTAATTGCATTTTATTGCAGCTGTTTTTCTTTTGAATTCTATGAAATTCAATTGGAGTAGCATCGCTGTATCTTGGAAAACTGCTATATGTGTTATATAAGCATAATGTTATCTGTCCTAACAAGATTGCTAATTATGTAATAACCCTTATAAACACAAATGTTTCTGTTATATAAAAAAATGATTTCAATCCTGACTACGATGGCAAACCGAATAATTCAAATTCAATCTTCATGACATCACTAATAAATTTATAATGTTCCAGAAGTTAGAAATGCTTATTCAGTTGGGCTCTTAAGGAATATATATACATTTTTCTATTAAGAATTCCAAATTGCAAATCAGAAGAAAAACAACTCACATGACCAGCGCAGTCGCAGAGCCAATCTCTTCAGGAATTTCGCATAATAAGTTGAAAGAAACATCTAACAGTTTCAGCATGGTAAGCCTGTCATCAGCATATGAGATTCATATTAGATACATGTTCAACACAAATAGATAATAAATTACATATGCTTCATATTCCAAACAGGTAATAATAAGTAATTCCTGTAAAAGTATTCAAGCAATATAGAAATTTCTTTATAAAATATTTTCTGACTTTTCACAATGAAAAAACACATATCATATACCGTCCAACAGCAGCCGGAAGACATGAGAGTTGATTATGACTGACATTCAAAACTGTCAGAAAAGACAGATTTCCTAGGTCTTCTGAAATGGTCTGGATGCTGTTGTGAGCCAAAATGAGTTTTTGCAGCTCCACAGCCTAGAAAAAGAAGACGTCAAAGTTGAATGAGCAAATGAATTGTTCCTATGTTATCAAAACCAGACCACAAGTAGTTCAAGATTCAATTGTATGTTCAGAAAAATTTATAACTGCTTAAACAAATTCTAAATACCGATAGAGAAAATTGAGCCTCATACCTCCCACCACTTCTCTCCTTCTCCAATGGCATCTAAATTATTGAAAATCTGATGTGGCACTTCCCTTCCATCCAAAGAATACCAATGAGTTGAGAGCCCAAGTTAGGAAATACATTTCAATAATTCAAAATCAATTGACAAAAATTTAGTTACAGCACTTCGCTAGAACTAGAACAAACAAGATTTTGACAAAGCATTAACAATTGCAAGCCAAGAATCTGCAGCAGTTACAAGAAATACGGTATGGTATTTGAAGACACCCATTCTAACGCAGTAAGTATTCATTAAAGAGGTATCTGCACAAGTCATGTGACAGCACATTCATTGCATTGATAGATGACTCTGGGATTCACCTCTGAATTTCCAATCTTTGTGCATGTTTCTTGTTTTGGTTGTACATAATGGGAGACATATTTACTTGACTTCAATTGCATTCTATTGAAACAATTTCTTGTCAAGTGAGATGCAAAATACATTATGAAGCGAGATTTTGTGAGCTTAATGTTTAGGAACTTCATACATTAATAGAGTAATAAATATATTATCAAAAGCAATCAAGAAGGATATGGTCTAATGATTGTTTCCTGGTTTGTTTTCTCCTAATGTACTTCTGCACCATGGTTCATGTACTCATCTTCTTCTCACTAGTATTAACATCACTTAAAAAATCTTGCATGCTTTGTAGATCTCTCTGCCTTTGTAATGTGATTATTGCCAACATTCAGAAGATGGCAGTCATTAAAAAGGTGAAAACTCAGGGACATTGATCATTGTAGAGATGACTTAAACATACTAGAGCAAAAATCCCAACCAATAAAAAATCAAAAATTCAATTGATATCTAACTTGGACGCTCCAATTACTTTACAAAAGGAAAGGCTCTATTCGCTTGATAACAGTTAGATCCATGATTTGAAGGTGCTCCAAAAGCATTTTGCATCACTATGTCATCACCATACAGTTTTCATTGTGTAAGAATCCCTGCTTATTCTATCCTTATTATTATGATGCAATGTAAATGAAACAATAACAAATTGACAAGCATATATTGCTGATATTGACCAAATAATAAAATAGCAACCCAGATTAAATCATCAAACACGAAGGCCATACCCAAAGTAGAGCAAGGCGGCAATTACATTAAACTGTTGAAGTCTGATCATAAAATGGAAGACTGTATGTATATTTTCAAACATTTGCATACAATGAACTAAGTCCTCAATTCATCTGAACCTCAACGTGGGCAACTCCAATAATGATGGATTAATGACTGATGTAAAACCAAAAGCACTGCCCTGGAAGTCTATAGATTAAGCCCTTCTTTAATGTTGATCAAAACCAGAGTAACAAGACTTGCCGCGAGTGGGACAAATTGTCCAAGTCAGCAAGTTACCTCAGCCGGGTCAAAATAACCCGTGACCGTGACTCGGCAGGTCAACTGGCCTGACTCGCCCGACTCAGCTGGACTCAGCTGACTCGCCTAGCTGACTCGGCTGACTCATCTAACTCGACCGATTTTTAATTTATGTTTTCAAAATTTTCTTAATAGATCTAAAATTTACATTTGTACTTATGTAATCGATGTATGTTATGTATGTGATCAAATTACCTTCTATTTCATGATGTAATTGTGTCTTTAAGCTTTATTCAATATTACGTGCATGGAATTTCTTTAAATCCTAATAAGTCTCAAAATTTCAAGGGTATTGTCACATTGCCAAGTCACTACCGAGTCACTGGTGAGTCCGAGCCAGGTCACAAGTTGAGTTACCCTTGTCGAGTCCAAGCTGGGCCACGTCTTGTTACTTTGATCAAAACTCCGCAACTCCAAACAGCTAGACCCTAGAATGAGGTTGCTAGGACTGTGCGTAAACCAATGAGCTTGTAGCTCCCAAAAAGTGACAAAATGAGCATTAACATTTGACTGTAATAAAATTGCCAGCTTCTGATTTAAATTTCAGTCACTTTTATGATTAGATTTTGAACATGAAAACTCTTCAAACCTGTATCAAAACCTCTCACATGCTTGCATGCAACCTTGATGAAAAATTATATTGAAAGAAGTCTCAATCTGAAACGTATTGCCTTCAACCTGCAATAAACTCAGTGTGAATTCTAGAAAAATTCCACCTGGTAGGCTGAATGGGTTTTTATCCACACAACCGAGAAACTACATGGGTTTCCATCCTCAAATTTCATAGAACTGGAAGCTAAAGCTCTCAAGCTTCTTCGATGCAGGAGCATCCACAGTGTAAGAGCAATCTTGTATCACTCAAAAATAGTCTAGTTTTTCAATAAGAGTTAATTTTGGGCAGAGTTGCTGATTTTGGCAAATTTACTATTTTTAGGAAGTTGTTCATTTGAGCACAACTTGTTCGAACTGCTTCCCTAGAAGTTCACTTAGGATATATAAGCATGTCAGTAAAGTTTTGTAGCAAGATCAAGTCTGGATTTGAAGATACTAAATTTTCAGTTTTGGCAAGGCGGTACAAAAACTTTAAACTCAGTTTTGAAGGCTTTAGAGGCTCCAAAAAAAGGTCAATCTTTGATTGGGTGGTCCTTCATAGTCCCAAGTTGTAGAACACTTCAAGAGGTTCCTGAAAATTGGTTATAATAGCTAATTGTGCCTGCAGTCATAAGATATTGGCTCTAGAAGTTGTGCTACTTTGGGAGAATAAATAAAATCCCTTCAAACACTTATGAGTTCCAAAACCTGTTTGGACATATTCTCGTCATATTCCAATATCAGAAGATGAAAAAATTAAAGATGGTCGGCCTCTAGAACCTTCTAGGGTGGCTAAATCTCCCAATATAAAGAAGACCAATAGGGTTATTGTTGTCACAAAAGCTTGCACCCTTGTCCAAAGTTTTCACCTAAGGACAACCTTGTGAAACATGGAAACAACCTCTAAGTTGTGGGACTTGAACTATGAGGTTGAGTCTCCAGAGAAGGTCGGCTTCCTCTACTATTAGGATGCACTTAAACTATTCTTGAAGAGAAAAGGGAGAAGAAATACATGAAAGTAACTACCTAATCTATTCTAAAGAGGTGATGCACCAAAATAGGGTGTTTAGATCAATCTCTACCCATACATGCACAATACCATTATCATGACAATCCAAATATATACAGATTCAAACTTGCTTTAATCTATTAACAACATACAAATCAGACAACCACATGAGTGACACAAGGAAAAAATGCTTCATTTCTTATCATTCACGAGCCAACATAGATACAGAAATGCAGATTATAGATATTCACAGTACATCAAAGAGAGGCAAACAAAGCTTGCATAGTACTATTGATGTCAGTTTTTGTACCACTACATAACATATTAGCAATTGAATATCTAATACGGAGTATCAAACACACAATTACTCTCTTGAAAAGTTAACACTTATGAAGACATAAGCAAGAACTCCAATGTTCCTTACACTTGTGGATACTAACTTAGTATATTGATGTGATTCATTGGCAATCACGTAGGTGGCCTTATGCTATTTGTTTGAGGACAACTTGGACTTTTTTTGGGATGGTGGTGATGATGGTTGGTATAAGTTTCAAATGGCGTTGATGGTGATGGTAATGGTAATGGGAAGTGTGTGTACCGATAACATTTTCCTTACTTCCTCAAGCTTCAATTACTAAACTATTTGTTACTCTACTCCTACTCCTATGAATGGAAAGATTAGCAAATGGACAGGGATCGAATCTAATGAAAGTTTACCAGCAACTCCACCTCCATAGACGCAATGATTCAACAGGAAAGGACTAGTTTACCACATGTTACCATGCTTTTAGCACCCACGTTCTAAACTCCCAAGCTAACTCTGCAAAGTCGATTTGGGTTGGTTTTTAATTGCTGATTATAGATTATGAACTCTAACCTGTGAAGAAGATAGAGTTATGAAGGTATGCTGAGGTGGAACCATCAAATTCAGAACTTCAATTTTTTGCTTCATTTTAAGATTGGGTTTGCAAAAGGATGGAATTGTTAATACATTCCAAGGTGCAGCATATCTGTGGAGTCGAACTTGAACTTGAACCAAAGGTTTCTACTTCAACTTCGTGTTCGAGTCTGCAGAGTCAAAATTTCTGACAGCATTAAAATAATAGTAACAATGCGGGTGGCATAACTTTTAACTTCACCGTTGGATCTGATCGAATTTTGGATATGTTGTTCAAAATCAAGTTTTCTAAAGGTCCACCAAGGCGATCTTCAAAATTTGGCCAAAGTCAAAAGTTATGACGGACTGAATACAGGTCTGTCAACACACCAGCAAATATAGATATGCCACAATCAGAAAAAATAGTCATGTTGCGGGGCTCACACCTTTTAATCCGACCGTTGGATTGAGCTGAATTTTGGATATGTTTGAGGAAACCTAGTTATCTAAATCCTCTCTGAGCCGTTTTGCAAGATTCTTGACAGATCAAAAGTTATGACTGTTTGAGTGCAGTAGTATATTAATGATAGTTACAGAATTATGATTGCAATCTGTAACCAGCACATGCCATCTGTCCAAGAATGCACAAGGGATTCATTTTTAAATTTGGTAAAAAGATTTATTATAATTTATGAAACTTTAAAGTGGCTCAACTATTAAAATTCCAAAGGGGCAAGAAGAAGATTATTCTTGAGAATAATTAAACTGATTTTTCAAGAAACGGTTATGGAAACCAAAAGACAATCCAAAATGTTATTTATTGCAAGATTCAGATGTAGCAGGGGTTCTTCTCTTCACCGGCAGTTCTACAGCTACAGGAAAGGGAGAATATATTTTATGTGCAGTGATTGTAACAAGGAGGGGAATAGCAGTGTTATTTCTATTTTTCTGCAACTTGATTGTAATGACAAAGATAAAATAATATTGTTATTGTTTTGTTATGCATCTGAAATAAAAGATAGTTTCATACATCAGATTCTAAAGTCTGAATATGGTTTTCTTGGATTGAAAATGATTCTACAGTCATTTCTTTCATGTTTTAGGTGCACTTTTGCATTATCATTCATATTCAGCAAAATAAGATAATGCTTCTTTGTACTTTCCCTGTGATATGAGAAACTGGATAGGCAGTCCTGTGGCTATTTGTTCATTTTCTTTCTTCATTGTATAGCTTTTAAATCTTATAATTGTATTTATCCCATAGTGATGGGTAAATGTTAGAAAACCTTTATGTTAACCAGTTATCTAAATTCTCTAAATATCCTTCTAAGAGGGAGCTATACCTCTCAATTCAGAGGAAAGCTATCAATCTCATGATAGTATTTCCAATTGTTAGTGGCAATTGTTCTTCTATTTGGGCGTCTTGAGTCATTCTTTGTATTTAATTTTGGAAGGCCAAAACTGTTTACTAACACCACACAAGGCTTTCTAACAAGCCGCTAGGATGCTAGTGGTCTAGTTATTGATCCATATCAAACATCCACTAATACTACCATGCAACTATTCATCTACTCTTAATCTTACTTAGCAACTTTTTGAAATGAAATTTACTTTAACAATTTCAAAATGAAATCTAATTCTAACTAATGGAAGTAAAAACCATGCAACAACACCAAAAGCTCTTAATCACCATGCAAGTCACAACAATGAGAAAGAAAAGCGATTTTTTGGCATTATCTTTGCAACAATTTTCTTTGACCATAACAAATGAGAGAAAATGGCCATATATAGAGGCCAAAATTTACAACCGACGGTAGAAATAAAGAGGCAAAATCAACGATCCAGATTGGATCCTAGAAACCCTAATTAGGGTTGCCACCCCATCGGCCAATGAGAAGCCGCCACCTCATCAATGGACCAATGAAAAAAAAGAAAAGTGGCAACCAATGAGAAGGCACCAAAATGGCAGCCAATTTGAATTAGACACTTGTCCTATCCTAGAAGAAAGAGAAATTGCCACTTGGGCTTACATCAAATGATCTAATATAAATCTCCCTTTTTCTTTCATCCTTTTAGCCAAGGCAATGAGCTTAGCTAGGCTTTCGTTGACTTCCTTCATGGGAGGGCAAGGCGTATGGTTTATCTTGAGCTCAACCGATTTCATCATGTTGCTTGCTGCTTGTAGTGTCTTCTCATAAAGGTTCTAAATGTTCTTTGCTTTTCTCAACCTCCAAAGCTCTCTTCTTGCTTCTAATTGTTTCTTGTTGCCGGCTACTTCCTTCACCTTTCTGTCCGATTGATTCCGATGGACCCTCTTTTGGCTTCATCTTCTCATAAGTAAGGTGTATCCTTTGACTTTGTAGCTTCCTTAATCTTTCATTGTACCACGACTCAATGTGAAAGTCAACTGTCCTCGTAACTGCCTCTAAGGAAGGATCTTGATGATCATCCCAATCTACTGGATTCAACTCTGTTCCCTCTATTGTAACATAATCTTCTCTCAGCACATCTCCATCATCTTCCAATTGATTGGGAATATCAAGGCCACTCCATCTGATATCTCTCATCATGTTCACCGACAATTTTGAGAAAGCTAGCTTTCTCACATGAAAGTCATCCTTGGCATTGGCCCAAAAGTCTTCTATAGTGGGAACATGTTTAAATGCATTTCCGTGAGATACCTTGATAAGACCATTAGGATCAAATCCTTGCCTTGCTCTATACCATCCTAGATGATACCATTCCAATTCATTCTCCGCAACTGCAAAGGCAACACGATTGGGGCAACTATCATTACCAATTCCGAATGAGAAGGTAATCCATGTCTTACCCTCAAGTTTCATTATTTTGTCATCATGTTCAAGTTGCCTAGCCAATTCCATCAAAACTACCTTGTCAGGTGGGTATCTTGGAAGCCTCTTAGGACAAATTGTGCTTCCTGCCACTCTAATGTATGTGAATTGCGGAAACTGGATGAACCAACTCCCATATTTCTTAATCTTTGCTTCTGCTTCTGATGAGAGTCTTTTAGCAGGTGTCCCTTGTAGTATCCTTACTGTCTTCATGGCAAAGGCATCACAAAATATTTTATAGTTTTTGTTGTTGTGCAAATGAAGCTGTGGATAGCATTCATGCACCAAATATTGCCCCAGCCCATTGCCAATTTCTCCTAAGGCCTTAAGTCCAGGATTTTTATACAATCTAGCAATCAGATAAAACAGATAAGAACCCCATGTAGAATTGCTTTTGATTTTGTACGGTTCTAAGTTGCAACTCTAGATTCTCGCTTATGATCCTAACCCAATCAAATCTTCTTTTTCCTTTTTCAATTTTATAAATAAAGAAGTTAATCCAGTTTTTGAATTGCATACCTTGAGCTAGGCCCATGATCTAGCTAAGAAGCACAATGAGATCTCCATATTCTGATTTGAAGTCTGCCACCATGAGCCTCGATGATCTGGTGACTCCCTTCTTTCCTTTGTGTAGCCAATCCTATTTTAGATGCATGAAATAAGCCTCTTGGTTATCTTCAAATGACTTGGCCGCCTAGTCCATCATTACTAGTGTCATACTTTTGTACTGAGGGATGCTAAATGCTTCTTCGATCACCTGTCCACCAATGTTGACCAACGCTCTCTTCCCATCATCAAAAATGATGGATTTACTAACCAAATCAAACCTGGATGCACATTTCATAACCAATTTTGGGCAAGGCAAGGTAGAAGGAAAGGCTGCCGCGTGTACAATTCTACTTTTGTAAATCTTCTTTGCCATGGGGGATTGTCCTTTCTTTAGTCTGTCCTTTAGTAGTATCATGTTCATTGTACCGATATTGGTATCGGTAATTCGCCTCGTTTTTTAGAAGAAGGTGGTTTTGGGCATCATGTCCTCTTTGTCTTTCTTAGTATTTGTTCCCTTAGGGTTCTTGCTTACACTAACATCTACCATCCTAAACACTTATTTCTGCCCCTCCATTCTAAGTGATATAGACTACCCTTATCGATCTCCAACCTTCTTTCTATCGATGGATTCTAACTTATTTCTACCTCGCCAAGTCCTATGACTACACTTATCAATCTCCAATCTTCAACCTAGGGGTGGGACTACCACTTATTTCTGCCTCTTCGTTGCCTTAGGATGGACTACACTTATATCTCCCAACTTCATTCCTAAGGTGGTCTAGCTTATTTCTACCTCGCCAAATGTCCTATCAAGGATTCTACACTTATCTCTCCAATCTTCAACCTATAGATGGGATGATGAAGTGGTGGATGATGAATGCAAGAAGAACCAAGAGAAACAAAACCAAACAAGAACAAGGAGCGAAATCCGCTTAAGGATCACCTTTTAGCTCTAGAATGAACTAAATTCACTTTTACCAATAGTCGGGTCTTCTTTGAAGTTCGGATCAGACCTAAGAATTTCAAGCCCTTTGCAAATAATGATGCCCTAGCTGAAGAAATCAAAATTTTGTCCTCTCGAAATTGCCCATGCATGTGCCAAAAATCAGGTCCTTGATCATATACTTCTTCACCAACAAAATTTGTCCAACTCCTAGGAAACAAAATCACAGCCTCTAGAGGAAATCAGATTTCAAGAAGAAATCGCCTAGGGCAAGAAAAATCAGATCTGCCCCCTTCGTTCTAGATTGAAATTGTAGCTTCTTTGCAAGAAAGAAAACAGACCAAAGTAATGCCAAGTCTGCTCCCAAAAAGAAGTCGCCAAGTCTGAAAATTATTTTCAAGAGAAAAAATGTCAAGTAGAGCTGCTCTTCCAAAAGAAAAAATCGCCGAACACAAGGAAATTCTGCCCCTAAAAAAAAAATACCAAGGCCCTGAAATCTGCTTCAAGCACACAAGTCTACTCCCAAAATTTTCTAAGTAGAAGGCTGCCTAAGAAAATCGCCAAATAGAAGAGACCTGCTTGTGGTGGAATGAGAAATGGGAAAGGGGAGAATTCAGGGAGAAGTCTTCTTATACCCAACTCCACACACTTCTCATGCTAGCCGACTTGCACCTATAGGAGAGAAAAAATTTAATTAGTGCACAATTCTGGCCCAAATTTAAATGTTAAGCCAAAAATTAATTTTGCCATAGTGAAATTTGCATTTTTAATTACTGATTAAGACCAAAATTGCAAAAAATAAAATTAATAAAGCCTTGGAGATGCTAAACATTTTCATTTAATGATGTTTTAGTAATTAAAATGTCATTTAAAATCGAATTTGGCAAGCCAAAATCGATTTTTTCAATTTTAATCTACCAATTTTTATTTTATTTTATTTTAAAATCTTCAAGGCAAATTTAACCTATTTAATGCCACTTTTTGCAATTCAATCCAAAATCGATTTTGCAATGCAATTTTAATTTTTTTAACAAAAATAAATCATTTCTCTCCCATCTAATATCGGTTTTCCAATTTGATTTCACCATTACAAAATTAATTTTTCACCAAAAATTAAAATTTTTCGAAACAATTAAATCTAAAAAAAATATTTTGCAAACGCTAACGATTATATAATTACATCCAATTTTCAAAATAAAAATTGTCCAACTCCAAAATTTTATAAATTTAGCCTGCCAAGTATAGTCTAAATTATCGAGAAAATGTTGTCTTTGAAATTTGTTCGGCCTAAGGATAAAATTGCCAATTCTGGAAAACCAAGTTAAAACTAGGTGAAAAACAAATCTAACCTCCTCCCTCCTGGCCTGAAGGCATCCAAGGCGAAAAAAATTTCTAAAATCGGAAATTAAAAAAATTTGCCAGGGCGATCAAAAAAATGGGTGTCCCCAAAATTTTGGGGCGATGGTGTAAGAACCTCACAACAAGTACATCGATGGCTGAAAGAGATAAGACAGGATGTCATATAACTCAAAGGCAAAGAGGGAATTTACAATAGCATTCCAAGACAATACCAGAGAAACAGAGAAGATCCGACCCTAAGAAAGAGTACAACATTTGCTTTTATAGTGTAAGCATAACTTAGATAACTTCCATCGTAAGACAAAATCAACCACTACAATCAAATCTATAGAGAATAATCACTACAAAACTAGAAAGATCTAATCACAGTGCAAATTCATACATGAGAAGATCACTTCCTCACCAAACAAAGCTCTGAGAAGTCAAGAACGGTGGTCATTAACTTCTAACTAAATGGATGGATTAACAGGTGGTTTATCAAACCTAGGGAATGCTAAAAGTGGTTGCAGGAAATCGGAAAGATCGGGTTCATCATCAAGGCGCTGCTTCCGCTATCATTAAATTGCCAAATCAGCCATGTCATTTGGTCAACTGGAGTTATCCATCAAGCCTTGCCACATGGACCAAACATCTCTTAGCATTCTACCACCTTATCAGCAATTCAACTTTATACTTTGTGGTTGACCGCCCGTGATCATAGCTTCGCCATCACCTTTCTTCAATAACAGTTACTACTTGCAAAACTGCGACCCATTGATTATTGTTGCTTTGCAACCCGCTCTTAACATCCTTCATTAACCGTCGCGACGCTTCGAAGACTAAGATCCTAACCGCATTCATGCCTTCACCACCTTGATCTCAGTTCCACCTTTTATCCTTGTGATCAAGCGAAACACAAGGCAATCGCTTGATCACAACTCAAGCCTTAGCCACTTCTTAACCTGTTGCAATCATGCACTAGTCGTAGATCTGAAAGATCTAACGGTGTGAGATGTATCTTTAAAACACTAAAAGCTTGCCCTTTTTGTGCCATCACAACTTAAGCCATAGCGTGCTAATATAACTGTGTGATCAAGTAAAGACGAAGCAAAGTGCACTTTCACCACCCTAACCTTGGTTAAGCCAATATACTCCACGATAATGCAAACACAAGGCAATTGCACCTTCGCCATCTTGATCCTAGTTAGCACTTAACCATCCACGACTATGCGAATCGCATGGTCGCGACTTAAAACATTCTAAGGCATAACATGGAATAAGGAATATAGCCAATGTCGCATTATTTCATTAAAAAAACCCGAGGTGACCGTTAAACAGATTATTATTTGAATTTGATTTTTTGGCATGGGGTCATTTTGGTTAACAGTTATCAAAGGCAATTCTGATGGTATATTTGATGGCTCCAATTCGCAAATTATTGTAATGAAAATGCCCACGTGGCTGTAGCATGTTAAGTTTCTAAATATTGTAGTAATATTTCATTGAATATAATAGAAAGCAAATGTTCATGTTCTATGGATTGTTTAGTTCTTGCAATTTCTTGTTTATTTCTTTATTGTGTTGTGTGTGCTTGGGTTAAATACGGAAGTGTCCATCATTCTTGGAGAGAAATCTTACAAAACCATGTATATCAAATGACATCTTCAAATCCTCTTTTACAACATTCAAAATGTTTTTGCAACCCTTTTTAAAAACTTCCTTTAAATACTCATATTAACTTGTAACTGGGAACTATAATAAAGTGACCCCTTATATAATTTTAATTAGCTTAAAATCACTTTATGAATTAATTGTATATTCACCTTATGTCTAACTAATATTGGCATCTATCTCCATAAAACACTTCATTAAATTATTTGAAGTTTTAAACTCCCTAGGTGCAAAAATAAAGTCACTTTATCAAAACAACTTAAATTCACTTTAACCAAATTTATGTTGTCATATCATAAAGTCATTTAATACAACAAATATATTTAAAGTCAAACTTGTTTTAACTTTAATAATTTAACTTAAACATGAAACCCTTGATAATTGCCAATATCAACTCATGGATAAGTACATCCACTTTCTAGATACAGATATGATGCCAACTATTCATCTCAGTGACTCTATCATAAATAGTAAAGTATGAACAAAACATCCAAGTGACTTACTAAAAATAGCAAGTGTGAAACAAATTGCCCTGAATGATCTCTGGAAGGCACACGACAAATAAAGCAGGGCACTGATCTGAATAATACTGAAAATAAGCACCAAAAGGTAAGCCAAATAGCAATAGAACACCCTCAAAAGGGCTCCCTAATCAACACATTAGCCTACAGGGACCATTGATAATATAGGCTAAACTCAGAAAATAACTGACGCTTAGGAAGGCGCAAAAATGGAGACACATTGGATCTGCTTGAGCTACTGACTGGTAGATTCTTAGACACCCTGTGATTCAAACAACAGCTTATGACTTTTTGTTTTGGCCCAAAATATTATATGTTTGTGGCAGTATTTCTCCAGGATTCTGGGACAAGAAGACATGGGTACACAGAGACAGGATTTCAGGGACAACAAGATAATTCCCGAATTTGGTGGACAGCTATTACAATAAACTCAAAAATTAAAATAGCTTAAAGTAGGCAAAAAGAAGAGATCCAATAATTTTCGTATATTATTTATCTTCTGCTTTGCTTGACTTGGTTGAACAACAGCAGCAGCATCAATTATGACTTGCCACTACAGATATGTGCCTCCTAATAAGACTAATGCTAAATATGTTAGAGGTTAATAATTAGACCTTAAGTTTAATGGTTAATTCAGCCGAATGACCTACAACTACTAGTAGCAGAAACAGCTCTACATTTTTTTAATTAAAGGCCAATATATAGTATATGACCAATAGTGTTTAAAAATATGTGTAATTAGGATAATGTATTAAATCCCGGTCACAATCCAACAAATAACATTCAGGCAATAATCACTGAAGTTTTCCCAAAGCATTATCAATGTCCTCCATAATTTAACACTAGATATTTCTATTAAATGGTGAAAATTTAGAAAGAATTTCATAAACCAGATAGTTATGTAAAATAGTGAAGAATTAGAAATTATTTCATAACCAGATAGTTATGCAAAATAGTGAGAATTTGGTATAATTTTACAAACTAGATCTAGAAAATGGTGAAAATTTAACGTGTAGCAGTAACTACTTAAAGGACCTCAGAAGCTTAAGAGGATATGAATCTGTTGGGACTGAACTTTGATAAATGACTTAACAAAATCCCAATCAGTATTGATTTGATTTTCTTCTTGTTTAACATGACTAGCAAGCTCATTATGTTGTCCAGGGAGTATATAACAAAAAAGAGCCAATTTTGAAAAAGAGCAGCATATATTTTTAAATTTAAAAAAAATCTATCTCAAGGTAATACATCCATAGAGATCAACAGACCATTTGTGTAATTATTTCTGTCTACCACAGGCAGCCAACTAGAAGCCATAACAGTGAATCAAATAACAGATGTGCCAGAGCTGGCACTTCATAAAGTGCTATGGACAAGGAACATCATAGAGACATCGAAGATGTCGGGCTGTTCCCAAATGTGAGCTTGACAATGAGGGAGTCCCAGTAAATGTCCCCCACATAGTTCAAAATCCCGTTCCTTGGCACTTATCAATGAGGCAAAAAATAAAGTTCTCGGCAAATATCGGAGCTAAATTGGTAACTTCTTGGGGAAATATCAGGAATAATAAAAATGATTTAAATTTAATTAGAAATGCTTTTTTTTGCAAATTGAGTATATGCATCTAATAAGTCACTAAATGAGTAAACAAACCAAACAAGTTGATATATATATAAGCAATATGTAACAAAATTGCATCTTCATGTGGAATGTCGATGGCTGGCAGCCATATTTAGAAGCTCTGAACTCTAAATCAAACTAGAAATAGAAAATTGTCTTAGTATAAAGATAAGCAAATATAAATGTCAAGTAAAATATGAAACTAATCTACATCTTCCTCTTCCCCTTCCCACTAAAAGAAAAAGAAATTAGAAAACTTACCTGTGAATTTGGATTTGCTTCAAAAATCTCTTTGAATTCACTTCAAATCTGCTTCTGATCGATCTACGAGGCTGTCAGAAACTATTTCTCTCCTCAAAACACTCAAAATTGCATAATAAACAATGAATGGACAAATCATTGGATGTCCCTGTTTTATTGGTGTCGCTCAAGAGTAGTTAAGTTATCATGAAAAGTTCACCATTTATCGCAAAGAAGTGGCCAACTTCTTGACAAGAATTTGAAGTCTTCTCGGCTTAAATTTCTCGCCAAAAAACCTTAAGTTTTCTCATCATGCAAAAGTTATCGCGAGAAGTAGAGATATTGGCCACTTCTCGAAGAGATTTTAATCTATGGTCCCCCATATTGGGAAGATGTACCAAGGATGTCCCACAAAAATGTAGAGAATGACGGCAATAAGGAGGCATTATGTCCACCTCCCTAGACATCACTAACTGGGGGTACATCATAAAATCCAAGGGTACATCGGTTTACAGTTATTCACAAAAGCCTCGTATTTTGAGCAAGTTGTATTTTCCAAACCAAAAAGAACCTTTGGATTTCTTGGAAAAAACTATTTTTTTGTATTTTAACAAATTCAACTATTTCATCCTTCAAAATCAACAATTGAAATTTTGTCGGTGCTTTGACAACAAGAGGTTTTCAAGTAGAGCTAAGCATACATGGACCACTAGTGGCTAGGTGATGCTTCAAGCCATGTCAATTGTGATCATTCAACACTTGTATAACCATTATGATTCTATGTACAATTTGGCTAGGGTAGATGTATGACCATTGAAACCAATCCACTCCAGCAGGCACACTTGTGAATCCTCAAGGAAACCACCAAGATTCATTGAAATGTGATTCCATCCAATCAACTAGGAAGGAACCAAAATATTTGTCCAAGGGTTTGTTAAAATATTTGTCCTAGGGTTTGCTATACCAAAAGCAAAATCTCTCCAAGAAAATAAAAAGCCAAAATGAATTGCTTTTTGGCTCTCAAACACTTTTCAATCCATCTTCGGGAGAATTATTTAATTTTATCTTCTTTTATTTCATTTTCCCACTCACAAGATTACCCACTATTGACATAAAATGAGGTCTTTATTAAAACAACCAAGGATCGGCATTTAGCTAATTAAATACAAAATTTAATTATTTAATTATTCCCTTAAAAAACCCAAATTAGCCTGCAAGAATAAAATAGGCTGAGTCTTTGGTAAATGACTTATTTGGAAAATGGAAACATTATATAGAATTAGATAGGGCTTGTTCTGTTGTAAATACGCATGCCCCATTGCAAATGGAGAACCCCTATTTTTCCTCGCTTTCTAGTTTAATCTTTAGCTTAGTTAGGTTGTCAACATTTTTCTTCACTTGAAGGTTAGAATGAAGAAATTTTCTAAGGACCAAATCTTAGTTGCAAAATCCAAGTCTAAGAAGAATTTCCTTTAGGAAATCCACCTCCATGTCAAGTTTTGCCTTCAATCCTTGCATGAGATGATGATGGTTTGAAAAAATCATGTTTGAAGTATGAAATTTGTGAAGTTGTGATGTGGAGAAATGAAAAATAAATATTTTAAAAAGTGCTAAGTGTGGAGAAGTGGAAATTCCAAGTTTAATAGGGGAAATAAGGGGAAAAGAAGAAAATTCTCAAAAAAAATCCTTGGATGAAATCGAAATTCAATGTTTTCATAAGACAATCCAAGGCCTCCCCTCAAAAATTCATGACTACAGCAAATTTCCTCTTCAAATTTCATGAGGTTGAATTTCCATTTTAATCCTTCACAACCTCAAGTTTCTATTATCAACCATGAGTCAAGCAAATTTCCACGTACAATTCCTTGTCCATGTCAATTTTCCCCTTCACATTCCAAGATTTGATCAAATTTCCAATACAAAATCCTTGTGAAGATCAAGTTTACACCCTGAATCCTTGACTAAAAGAAAGCTCCACTGCAAAATCTATGACTAGGAAAAAATTTCACCCGACATAAATTAATATTTAAAATCCAAATTTTTACAAGGCAAGAAAAAATTTAAAAAGTTCAAGTGAACACCAAAAAGTGAAGATAAAATCTTTCTTTGAGAAATGAATTCCAAGTAAGAAATATAAATCCTTGGCTAGGATGAAATTCCACCAACAAATCCATGGATTAACCAAATTTCCACTTTAAAATCCATGCTTGGGTTAATTTTACACTCATCTATTTATGACTTGACTAAATTTCCACTTTGCAATCCACAACAACTCCAATTTCATGACCCCATCAATTTTCAATCTCCAATTCTATTACAATAATAGATAAGACGTCTATTATAAGTTAATGGTTATCTTGTAAATATCTTTAGCTTTAGTTTGCTTTTGTTTTTTGCTTTCTCTGGAATAGAATGTTTCTATTCTTTACGATCGTTTCCTAAGGAAACATCGTCTCATTCTTTTGTATAAATTGACCTTTTGGTCTCTGTTATTAACAAGCAAGTATTTACCAATTACCTCGAAATATGGTATCAGAGCTAAATGCTTAAATTTTTTTGCTAAAATTTATAATTTCTTCTTGAAATTATTTGTTTAAATTTTTCCAAAATTATTTCAGCTATTTTCTCCAAAAACCCGCCTAGGTTTTCCTGTCTAGAGAAATTCTGAACTCGGGTCTACAAATTGCATGAAAATCGTGGTCGTTTTGTACCATTCTCAGCAAATCGCGATTTTTTTTACACTCCATTTTCGCGTCTTCAGCCTGCACCCACGCGATTTGGAGGCTCTTGTTGTAGTTGTAGGGGTTTGTAACAGTCGCGCGACTAGCAGACTCGCGTTTTTGGGGTGAAAATCTGCATGTTTCTGTATCAAATCTTCATGCTCTTAGCCGTCTCAGTCTGTCATCGTGCTCTGGGAAGCAGATTCGACCATTTTTTATCAAGAAATCTGAAGTTTTTTCAAGCTTTTTTCAGTGAGGGCCGTTTTTTTCAAAACCCTAATTTTTGGGGTCGAAAAATATTTTGTTTGCAGATTCTTGGTGGGTTTTTCGAGAGCTCAACTGGGTTGTCGTCCATTTTTTCTGTGCCTTGATTGTTGTGCCTCGATTTTCGAGCCAGCGGATTCAGAAAACGACAGCAAATTCCTTCTGGGTTTTTCGAGCTCTCTTCTGGGTCATTCTCTGATTCTTCTGGGTCTTTCGTATTTTTGTCTCGAAGAACGTGCCTTCACAGATTTTCACAGTTTTTCATTGAAAAACTTGCCATGGCATCTCTAACAACTGCTCGAGCATAATTCCAAATCCAATGGTCGCAATTATGGAACCTGGAAGCAGTGCATCATCGCAATCTTCGAATATCGAAACACCGATCAACTTGTTCTGGGTGTTAAGTAGCGTCCGACTTCTCCGGGTCCTGATCAAGATACATGGGATCTGAACAATCGAGAGGCAGTAATGCTTCTCAAACTCTTCGTAGCTGATAACCAACTTTCTCAGATTCCATCCGACAAGACAGCGGCCGAAATCTGGACACATCTCAAAGGTCTTCATGAGACTTCCAACAAGAGCAGAGCCTTCTTTCTGAAAAACACTCTGTTTTCTATTGTCATGGATGAGCGCAGCTCGCTCCAGGCACACCTGAATCGGATTCAGGAAATCCGTGATCAGTTACTTGCCATCGGTCGCAAGATGGAGGAAGAGGATATTGTGGTAATCACTCTTCGGAGTCTACCAAATTCCTATGAGCATTTTATCAAGACTCTCAACATCACATCTACTGGTGTTGATCTAAAGTTCACTGATCTTTGCACCCTGCTACTTCAGCAAGATCAGTGGAAACAACAGTTCAATAGCAACTCCAGTTCCACCTCCACTGAGCAAGCCTTTGCTGCGAAATCCTTTCAGAAGGATAAGGGCAAGTTTCAGCAACCATCTCAGCAGAAGTCTTCTGCTCCAGCATCCGATGGTACCAAAAAGAAGAACATTCAATGCAACTATTGCCACAAGTATGGTCACATGAAGGTTGCATGTCGGAAACACTTAGCTGCCTAGTCTAAGCAATCAGGTTTGCAACCCAAAGCGAACAGTGCAGAGCACACTGAGCAGGCAGAATCTACCTTTTACACCTTCATGGCTAAAAGACCCGCAGATCATGTGCAGTCATCTGCCTGGTACATTGATTCAGGTGCCTCTCGACATTTCACTCACCACAGAGACTGGTTTACTGACTACCAGCCTTATTCAGATTCTGTTATCTTTGGTGGTGGAGAAGAGTACACGGTTGTTGGTAAAGGCAACATTCAAATTCAGTCTGTTGGGAGGAAGCTCATATTCCTTGATGTGTACTACGTTCCAAGGATGGAACTAAATCTACTCTCGGTCAGTCAGTTGCTGCGACATTCTCCACACTCGGCAGTCACCTTCAATTCACATCAGTGCACCATCACTGATCGGGCGACTAAGTCTACTGTTGCAGTTGGTCTTGAGGATCATGGTCTTTTCAGACTTACTGATTCTAGTGATTCTCAAGACTTAGCTATGGCTGCTCGGCGATCTTCCATCAGCACACTTTGGCATCAGCGATATGGGCACTTAAATGTGCATTATCTCTCACAACTTGCTCGGGATGAGCTTGTTCTTGGTTTGCCAGAGATTCAAACCCGACACCTTGGAGTTTGTGACGCATGTCAGGCTGGGAAGCAACATCGCACACCTTTCCCCAGTGGCGATTCTTGGCGAGCTTCTCAAGTACTTCAGCTTGTTCATGCTGATATTTGCGGCCCTATGGCCACTCCTTCTGTTCTTGGGTACAGGTATTTTCTGTTGTTTGTAGATGATTTCAGTAGAAAAATGTGGGTGTATTTCCTTAAAAAGAAATCCGATGCATTTATTGTATTTCAGAAGTTTAAACCCTTAGTTGAAAAAGAGTCTGGGAAATCTATTATTACTCTTAGATCAGACAATGGGGGGGAATTTTGTTCTAATGTTTTCTCCAACTTCTTGGATACACATGGCATCCAACGCCAGTTCACCACACCCCACACGCCACAACAGAACAGTGTAGTTGAACGTCGGAACAGGACAATCACCAAGATGGCTCGTTCCATGCTCGAACACAGACATGTTCCGAAGCGTTTTTGGGCAGAAGCAGTTAACACTACAGTTTATCTGTTGAACCGGTCACCCACAGTGGCGGTCAAAGGTAAAACTCCGGAAGAGGCCTAGTCAGGTCGCAAGCCCAGAATCAGTCACCTGAAGGTTTTTGGCTCTCTTGCTTTTGTTTGGATCCCTGATGCTTCACGCACCAAGTTGGATGCCAAAAGTCAGAAACTGATGCTTGCTGGATATAGCAGTCTTCACAAAGCCTACCGCCTTATTGATGTTGAGACATCTCGTCTCATATACAGCCGCGATGTAGTCTTTGATGAGCAGCGAGGACCATTCATGCCTGTTTCTCCTGTTCCTGATCCAGCAGACCAGCCTATGCAGGTTCATGATTTGGGAGTTCGGCTTCCATTAGGTCCACCTGATGGGAGGGCTCCAGTAGCTCCTCTAGCTCCAGTCCTGCCAGTGATACCTGTACAGCCACCTCCGGCTTCTCCTGCAGGATCACCTCGTTTTGAAGATGCTTCACCTGAGTTTGATCTAGATTCTTCTGATCAGGATCCTGCTGATCAAGCATCTCCTAGTACTATTGTTGGTCATTCTCCTCTCCGGCCTAAGTGGTGAGCTAAGACACTTGCTGATCTTCATGATGATGAGCTCATTGATGGGAGAACTGCTCGGAAAAAGAGCAAAACTACAGATTCTGTTAACTTTGCTCTTATGGCCAACATTCACAGTGTGTTTGAACCTCAAACATATTCTGAGGCTAAAGGAATTCCAGAGTGGGAACAGGCCATGCAATCTGAACACTAGAGCCTGCTGAAGAACAACACTTGGGTCCTTTCTGATCTTCCCCCAGGGAAGAAACCCATTAGCTGCAAATGGGTCTACAAAATCAAATACAAATCAGATGGTACTTTGGATAAGTACAAAGCTTGTTTAGTGGCAAAGGGCTTTTCTCAGCGTCAGGGCATTGATTATGAGGAGACTTTTGCTCCTACTGCAAAGATGAGCACCATCAAATTAGTCCTAGCCATGGCAACACAGTTTGGCTGGAAGGTCCATCAGATGGACGTAAAGAGTGCTTTCCTGAATGGTGATCTCCATGAAGAGGTCTACATGACGCAACCTCCTGGTTTCAAGGTTGCTGGTAAAGACCATCAGGTTCTCAGATTGGTAAAAGCTCTCTATGGTTTGAAGCAGGCCCCTCAGGCATGGTACATCAAGATTGATACGTACCTCAGTGATCAAGGCTTCAAGAGGAGGTCTTCAGACTCAAATCTGTACATCAAGACAACTGACAGTGACATCATCCTTCTGGTTATCTATGTGGATGATCTGATCATCACTGGTAGTTCGGCATCTTTGATTCAAGGAATCAAACAACACTTATGCCAGTCTTTTGATATGACTGATCTTGGGCTCATGCATTATTGCTTAGGTGTTGAAGTTTGGCAACAGTCTTCTGGTATATTCATCTCTCAGTCCAAATATGCCAGGGCCTTGTTAGACAAATTCTGAATGCAAGATTGCAAACCTGCATCTACACCTATGGAGAAAGGTTTCAAGTTATCAGCCAAGTCTGATTCTCTTTCCGTTGATGATACTACGTATAGGCAACTAGTAGGCAGCCTCATCTACCTATCTGCTACTAGGCCTGATATCAGCTTCGCAGTCAGCTATATTTCACGCTTTATGACAGCTCCTAAGGCTGATCATTGGATGGCAGCAAAGCGTGTGCTTCGTTATGTGAAGAGCACTTCTGATTATGGACTTCTGTATTCTCGGACTTCTAATCCTAAACTTAGTGGGTTCACAGATTCAAATTGGGCAGGCTCTGTTGATGATAAAAAGTCAACATCTGGATATGTGTTCAGTTAGGGATCCAGTGCAGTCACATGGACCAGCAAGAAGCAGCAGGCAGTTTCTCTCTCTTCTACAGAGGCTGAATACAGAGGGACTGTTAAGGCAGGATGTGAAGCTGTCTGGCTTCGTCGGATGCTTGGGGATATGCAGATGTCACTAGCAGGACCGACTACTCTGTTTGTTGATAACGAAGGCATTATCAAGTTAGCACAGAATCCAATCCTCCATGAACGAACCAAGCATGTGGATGTTCATTGTCATTACATACGACAGCTGGTTGAAGACGGAACTATAGATCTGCAGTATGTTCCTACCACAGATCAGACTGCAGACATTCTCACCAAGTCTCTTGGTCCTGATAAGTTTGTCAAATTCAAAGGACAGGTTGGTGTGTTAAATAGATTAACCATTAAGGGAGGGTATTACAATAATAGATAAGACATCTATTATTAGTTAATGGTTATCTTGTAAATATCTTTAGCTTTAGTTTGCTTTCGTTTTTTGCTTTCTCTGGAATAGAATGTTTCTATTCTTTACGATCGTTTCCTAAGGAAACATTGTCTCATTCTTTTGTATAAATTGACCTTTCGGTCTCTATTATTAAAATCCATGCTTGGGTTAATTTTACACTCATCTATTTATGACTTGACTAAATTTCCACCTTGCAATCCACAACAACTCCAATTTCATGACCCCATCAATTTTCAATCTCCAATTCCATGACCCAATCGATTTTCCACCTCCAATTCCATGACCATTGAATTTCCACCTCCCTATCCACATCCACCTTTATTTTCCACTTAAGAATCCGGATGACCTTGAAGATTTGCACATGAATCCATCAGAGGATCAGATTACACCCTTGAAATTGGGTGAAATTCAAAATGCAAAATGAAGGGGAGGGAGGCGACTTGATCGAGGCAGATGGAGAAAATTTGAATTTCTAAAGGAACATCAATGCAAAATGTGTTAGGAGCAATAAAAATGGAAGGGCGAACGAGGTCAAGGTTGACAAGGTAAATGCAACAAAAATGTATGTATTAGGTGAAAGGCTAGCCTAGTTGGAATTTCAAACAAATCAAAAGGTTTTGGAGGGAAATAAAAAAACATAAGATCTAGTCAGCCCCCTTACCAAGTATAGAGGTGTTTCATGGAGACTTATAAAGGGAGGATCATAAGAAACATTTCACAATGCAATTCAAAATCAGATTGCAACAGGGAAAAAGTGGCTCAGAATATCTTAAGGGCAGACTAGAAATGAATTCAAAAGTAGTTGAGCAAATCCAGTGCAAGGAAATCAGGCAGAGATAAGTATAAATTCAGGGTATAAATCCAGATTCAAAGACAACAGTTGAACAAGGATAGTGCTTGATGTTTTTAGGAACACATAGGAACGAAAAAGGAGGAGGAATTCAAGCAAACAAGGGTATGAATTTAACAAAAAATAGTTTACAGCAGAAGCAGACAAAGAAAATTTGAAAGAAGAGCACAGATGACTGATGTCAGAAAGGTATGACTTCATTACAACGCAAATCAGATTCCAACCAAAGCCATTGTTGGGGATCGGATTTTAAAGTCATATATTCAAAGAAGGATCAGACAATCAGTTCAATACCAATCCGAAACAATTTTATCATCATGAAAGCTCACAATTAAGGACTTGACTTGTATAGCATCTAAATAAAATGACATAAATTGTTGAAGAAGAGTTTAACAAAGTTGGAATTTTTATTTATCATTTCCAGGACAACACATATAAAACAATGTGCATGGTTAAAACCATTCTACAAATTATAAGGGGAAGCTCCCAAAAACCTAACTAAACCTTTAAAAAAACATAATTAACAAGTATGCACACTACAGAAGCTTTTGTAGGAGTATTTGCAATAAAGATAAATATCTAACTATCTAGGTTTTTTTCCCTAGATACACGGATTGGACTATCAACAGTCAGAACCTACAGTAAGATTTTCAGATGGGTAAACATTTCAAGCAGAACCAAACACAACATTCTACTAGTTAATTCAGAAACCAGTATTCTACATCAACTAGAAATGACTAACTACACACATCACATGATTCCAAAGAATATATTGTTAAAGGTATATGAATAGCTATTATTTCAATGAATAATAAACATCAATGCAAAGCTTGACATAATTAACTCAATTTGGAATCACATACACAATATTAATGACCTCAAGATAGACTTTTGAACATAGGCTTAATGTCATCTTATGTGCATTCATTCACTAAACAAAACACAAAGAATTGACTTCATAGCTTGAATAACAACTTATGTAGTGCAAGTCTAGCAACAAGTCTCATTACCATTTACAAGCCCAAAGCACTTACTTATATGTTCCAAAGAACCATTTTTTGTAAAGATCAAATGATAATAAAATAGCATCTTCAAAGTTGTGCTCTGAAACAACCCTGATTCTATCCATTTGTAAAAAGGAAAAAGATCATTCTACGTAGCCCAAAATAAGCTTTCCTCTACTTTCAATTTTCTTTCTCCTCTATATAGGTTAGTGAGAAAAAAGAGTGGTTATGATTCACTATTTTTTATGTAAAACTACCTAATCTAAGCAGCTCGCAAACATCACTTGACACTCAACCATCACTATCATGCTTGGATGCAGTTTTATGTGGCAATTGCAGCTCAAAAGCACGACACCTTATAATGAATGAGTCCTCAAATAAAGCACTTTCATATTTAGCTTGAGCTCTAGCTAAGCAAGTCCCCATGTCCAATTTATCATTTGAACTGCTATTTTCATTGGCTAGATCACAGTAAAAAAAAATCGTAATTTTAGCACTCGACTTTTTCTAAGCAGAATTCTACAATGCCTCCACCTTGTTTTAACTTTTAGTGGTAAAGCAGAGTTTCCTTATGGCATAGCCATATCAAATAGCACCTAGATTTACAACTTATCATCACCCCTTTTGAGGCTTTCCTAAAGATCATGCTATATTGAGTTGCAATTTTGTGTTAGAATTGCCAAGTAAAATGTGTGAGTTTCTTTTGTGGTACTCACCATTTAAATAGCGCAACTTTATTTACTTGTTTGTTCACCTTTTAAGTTACTCCTATTTCATCAAATCTTAGCCATGTTCGATGTGTATGTCTTCCTCTAAATTTCCATTAAGAAAAGCTGACTCAATATCCATTTAGTAGACTGTAACATTTTGATAACAATCAAATGCCAAAAACATTTTGATTGATTATAATCTTGCAATAGGACCAACGTTTTCTTCAAGTTCATTACCTTCAACTTGACCATATCCTATACAAAGTTTCATTGCTTTGCTTCTTAACACTTGACCATAAGCATTCAGCTTGTTCCTAAAGACCCATTTGGTACCAATCACATTCTTATCTTTTGGTTTGGAATGCTTCCCATGTCTCATTATTTTCAATTTGATTCAGCTCTTCTTCCATAGCATTGATCCAATGCAAAAGACCTACAAGGAGTCCATCTTTGGATCATAGTGGAAAGCCATCAAAGGACTATGAGAAGAGTTTTAACAAGAGTATATAGCTTTAAAGGAAGGAATGTCTATGGCACTCCCACCTAAAAGATTGTGGACACTATTTATAGGAATAAATGAATCTTGGCTCAATTGAGTATTCTAGAACATAGTTAGACCACCCTAGGAACGGGAGGACGACAAAATGGGGGGCCAACTTTCTGGATAGGGAGACAGAGAGGCCTTGATTGGGGATGGCGGGGGAATAGTGGTGGGGGATGATGGGGTTATATATAATATACATATGGTACTTAAAATGCTAGTTATGAAAAGATGTATTGTAATATAAGATATAAAGATGTACAGAGTAAATACTTGAACGTTGCATTGAATTGGAACATCGAACATAAATAGTCAAATCAGCAAATAGTCAACATGGGGACATCCCTCCATCCTTAGTGGAGTTGGCAGAATTTGATGGCACTGTTGGGGACGGGGGGTTGGAAAAGCGCCTCCATGATACTATGTTCTAGAATAATATTACTAATTTATTGGAGTTCACTTGATACTAAAGTTTGAGACAATTCAAGGTGGCTACAACAAAAACCAGCAGTAAAAAGTTCATCTTTGGATCGCGGGACCAAGACCATCTCTGGTTTGTGCATTTCATGGAGATCTTGACATAGTAGTGATATAGGTCTGAGCTAGCATCACGCAATTCTCTAAAAAAATGTGGATAAGCTTCGGCAACTTTTAATCATCATCATCATTCTTTGATTATTTGTTGATGTGTATCTTCATTATT
The DNA here is from genome assembly GCA_028749045.1 of Cupressus sempervirens. Lineage (NCBI taxonomy): Eukaryota > Viridiplantae > Streptophyta > Pinopsida > Cupressales > Cupressaceae > Cupressus > Cupressus sempervirens. Next base: position 784,649,903 of record CM053791.1, on the reverse strand, counting down.
TGTTGATGTGCATCTTCTTATGCTCTCACTTGTAAAAGATACATATTGCAATTTATGCACTCTACTGACGTTTACGAAGTTGTCTTAAAAGAGCAAATAAAAACATGTATTGTCACCTTCCTTTGATTAAATTGCAATTAAGAGGGCACGTTGGTGCAAATCTAAATATCTGCACCCAATCAATTAAGGACTTCAGGCACCATCATTAGGATTATTGCTTTGGGATCCAATGATTACGAACTCGCCGTATCCTTGGGATCTACATTGATATAAAGCTGACCTATAGTAGGACTGATAAACTTGCTTGAGCATTTGCTAATAAATGGAATGTAATTTCCATATTCACAAGTGACATGTCGATTATTATCTTCCACAAAATCGCAGAATCTCTTCAAGAAAGCAACCGCTGCAAAATGCATAAGGCACAAACCAACACTTACTCCTCTGTTTTTGTCACACCTAGTGGATGCAACAGACCATAACCTTGGGGTCCTACTTGAGTGTCCAATACGTTGATTAAATCATCTCACACAGTTTATTTCCTAGAAAACATATTTCTGGTTAATATGGAGAGTGGAAGCATCGAATCACTCAATTGCTTAGTTTTTTTTTCTTTGAATCTGCTGTGTTCTATGATCTATCTGTGTACCTATAATCATATGCATACAATTTTGTGTATTCCTTGTTTCACATTGAGATCATACACTTCATGCACAGCTTACAGCACTAGTTACTACTAATTAATATGGAGTGTAAGGTGTTTGCTGGATTAATGGTAAATCAAATTCACACCTGGATTGCCAGATACTCCAATCTTTAATCTTCATATCGATAAGAGGGCTGGAGGGCACCAAGAAGAAACTGTCGCATGCTTGTAGAGTATGGGGAAATACAATCAAACCATACCACTGAGAGACTCGCAAAAAACGCACAGGAACTATTTGTCGGCAATTGAGAAGCGCAAACGAATCACAGTTCACCTGGACTAATCATGGCTGCAAATAATATTTTATTCTCCTATACTTTTGATCCTCCAACTTTAGGATACTAAGCTAATCTACCAACAGTGTTTTACTTCCACCAACGGGGCTCCAAAAAAAAATACAGATAACAGGAGCTCGAATAGTCCCGTAATTCTGATTCTCCAACTTTAGAAGAATGAGCTGATCTACCAACAATGCTTTACTTTCATCAACTAGGGTCCCAAAAAAAGAGATATCAGAAGTATGAACCATTAATGACCTTGCTTCAAGGGAGACCGAATGAATTTCCTTTTTCCAGAGAATATTATAAGTCTGTGCTGGTTCGTACGCCATGTTACATGCAACTCCGAAGTTAGCATTTCTGAATCCTTCCCTAATGATGAACAAACTAGTGAGGCTCGAAAAGCTTCTTCCCTGATAATGACGATATTAGTGAGGCTCGAAAGGTTCCTTCTCTAGTGAGCAGCGGCTATGCAGCCACGAAATCAGTCATACAAAGGGGAAACACCTTTTTTTGGAAAAAACAGTTATATAAAAAAAACTAAATTGGTGGCTGGATAGCCACGAACCAATTAGTGAGGCTCAAAAAAATTTATGATGATGAGACCATTAACCAGGGTCGAAAAGTCAGACAGGAAGGCTACTACCCAATTGCATCAAGAAGTTCATCCTGTTAAAGGCTAAACTGAAATAACTGAAACGTGATAAACATGGGATTTCTTGCTCGATGAAGTTGGGTATGACTAAATATAGTTAATGTAGACATCTTGAAGGCTTTTTGGAAAAATCCAACCAAAACTGCAACCCATATTACAAAACATAAAATACCGAAATGAACGGCACGTATGCTTTGCAACTGTCATCATATAGAATTTTGATAGGTATTATTAAATTTGCATTACATAACAAGCCTACATCTAAGCAGTCGCTATGAATGTGAATGGCAATAAAGAAATCTTAAATGTTGTTTGAACAGGTCCCATGAAAACTGCAATCAACATTTAAAACAAAATAAGGAAAAAAATGGCGTTTGCTAATGACCCACTTGAGACCGCGATTTGAGAGGTTGAGAGATCCTGACGCCCTCGCACCCTTCAAGAGACGATCCATGTAAACTGCGTCTCGTGTATTCATACAATAAATCTTCGATTTACTATTTAACAGTACTCTGTATCTTCTCTATACACATTTACTGCAAATTTCAGATTCGCTCGGCACACCACAGCCAACAAGTAAATAGAATTAAAAGATCAACGTCTTTTATTTTTATAAGGAGGTGAAAACTCGTCTGAGATTTTCCCTTCTATTGTTTATTCGCCTTGCAAAACTGGATTTGGATCTCTGAACTTTGTAGTTGTCTTGTCTGATAATATTGATTATGATGTCTGAACTGTGGAGTTCCTATTGTATGATAATTTTAATTATTTTTATAATTGCTTTTACCCGCAACGAGGATGAGAGTGTAACTTTCAGAGAAGAGCGCGAGAAATTTATTTTCGTTGCCCCGTCTTATTTTATAGGTGGATATTTATGGATTTATTTTTTCTATTGAAGTAATGGAAAAGAATATAACTTTCCCACTTTGTAAGGTATAGAATGTAACTACATATTTGTCTATTTTAGTGTTTTCTTTGATTCTTTCTATTTTTCCTTATCCATTAATTTATTTTTCTCACATCCTCTCACTCTATATTTATCAATCTATTTGTATCTTTGTTTTCCTTTGTCATATCTCTCTTCTTCTCAATCTCCATTTCCATACGTCTATCTATCTCATTACTCTCATACTCTCTTTTACTCTTCCCTTTGCAATTCTCTTTCTATCCTTATCTCCCCCTATCTACACATCTCTTTATATTTCTCTCTCCATCTATATATATCCTACTAACACTCCTCTTTCATTATATATATATCCCTCTTTATCTCTAAACAAAGTTTTTAGAAACTAAACATTAATAAAAATAAAGAAAATATTTTTTACTATATATAGATATATTATTCCTAAATATTTTCTAAAGTTTAATTAATATAACTTTTGCAAAGATAATTGTTCTCGATTTTATTTGGAAAGTCAAACGGTAGTAGGCACATAAATAATGGCCTTCAAAATATGGCATGTCTTGGCAACATAATACTTCTCTATGGTGAGCAACCAACCAAGATCATTGTGCAAATGTGTCACCACAAAATTTTTAAGCTTTTTGAAATCTCATTCATTTTTCAACTTAGCAAGCATTCCAATATGGTTTCCATGACCCTCCATCAATGTCTAAAAATTATATTATTTTGAATAGATTCTTAATTGTTGTGTCTAATGTCACTTTAACTGATGAGTTGAATTTCACAGTTAAAATTCATCTATAGCTTTTTCCTTGTCTACACTATTCTTGTTGGAATGCTAGCTCAATAGTCATTGCATAAAATATAAGTCTTTGTAACTACAATCATCATACTTGTGTAACTATTATTTATTATTAGAAGTTCCTTAATATTAAAAGGCTTATATCTCTCTTTGAGATAGAAACATGTCTTCCCTTGTTTCATTATTTTTCTCATAGTCATAGAAACATTGTTATTAGAGAAAAGTTTGGTTTCGAGGAAATAAATTAGGAAGAGAAGGTTTCTTGCATCGCAAAAACCAATAGGAAAAACTATTAACTTAAAAACATTATTTCTTTGCATTCAAATTTTTAAGTTGCATGAATCACAAAATCTGATAGATAAAATTATAACACATTGAGTCATCTTGTGTTGTTTGATATAGTTATTGCTAAATATTGGGAATGTAACTGAATCAATGGGTGTCTATAGATGCATATACAACTGATTTCAAGAGACTAGCAATATGAGACACATGTTTTAGAGAGGAGGGTTGTGGTTCTTTTCATGGGCAACTTGACAAATCCTCTGAGAGGTTGACACACTTAACCAACCTAATTTACTAGAAGTTGACAAGAAGATTAGAGACAAGGAGGCTTCAATGATTAGAGGCAAATTTCTGTCTATGAGTGATGTCCCCAATTTCAACAAAGATTTAATAAAAAGTTAATAATACTAAAAAAAATACCTAATAATAAAGATAGTAACAAAATAATAATGATAATATTAATACATTATCAAATGTATAATAAGCATAAATGATTAATGAATATGTACTAATCAATATTATTAAAAATAATTAAGAGATAAATATTAATTTAATAGAGAGTGGAACTACAATTAGGGAAGATGAATAGAAATTGCCTCAGTCAACGACAACAGTCAAAAAAAAATTAATAATATCGAAAAAAATTAGGGAAGATGAGTTGATCATTTTGCTGGTAGTAATTTGATGAAAACTATTCAAGGTGTAAGTATCGTTCAAACATCAATAAGAATCGATGACAGCATAAGGTCATATCTCAAAATAGTTGAGATTTGCCACATAGTGATACTTAGTCCATGGCATATTTGGCAAGAGAGATAAATATAGTAATTTGCATTATTAAATAGTAATGAATAATATTGATCTAAGCGTAAAAGCACACACAAACTTCCACCAGTGACAGGGTGTCACACATAAGGTAGTATGAGTGAATAGGATTGCCAACGATGCACGTTGAACCAGTCTTTGATATCAACCAAAAGTGATGGACATTAACCACACCACCGATAATGAAGGATCGAATGTAGCAAATGGTGATCCAATGGATTATATCTAAACACTGATTTGATTTAGAAGATACGTCTATTCAAATACAACCCCTTCACAATATCTCATTCGTCAACACTTGTTGAATCATTGTCTTGGACAAAAGGCACAATCAGACTGAATAAAATTAAATTGAGAGCAACCAACTGATAACATAAATGATTACAAAGATATATCTACTGGAGCAGATACATCAAAAATATATATTCATGCAGGTTTCGAATTGTATGGAAGAGTGGACGAGGAGAACTATGTAGTTTAAATCAAGCCTGTAGAAGAATTATCACCCATTCCAAAACAAACTCAGTAGATTTAACAGCTAATACTAACAACCAAACAATTACGGAGGGACATTTGTTAAGTCACATGTATTTTATTTGAATTACCAGACTGTTGTTTTGTGAAGAGCAACTCGGGATATGTCTTCCACTGCCAACCAATTCAACATTCAGACTTTCAAACTGTAAAGGGAATATTTTACTTGCAGTGCTCATTGAACTAACTGTCAATCTAACATAAAGAGAGTCATCAACTGTCTGGGTCAAATCTGAGGTAGCGGCTACTTGGGCACGAAAAACGTCAATGTTACAAAGGGAAAACACTTTTTAAAATAAGATAGCAATAAATACCATTCATAAATGTCTATAACACTTTCAATTTTGAAGAAAGAAATTTATTTTCTCACACTACCTTGTAATTTTATAAGTGGATATTTTAATTTTGTTCACTTGCTATTAAAGATTTTCAACTCTTTCAAGTTTTATTTGAAGCTCTCTAGTCAATGAGATTTTGTTTTTGAAGTGCTTTCTATGGCGTGTTAGGAAAACTCATTGAATGTTATTTTTCTAATTTTTATTTTCACATCATGTAATAAAAGATGAAGAAGAAGAAAAATTTAAGTTTAATGAGACTAAAGAAACACACTCAATAATAAAATGTTGTATACTTTTTGCATTGCTGTAATTATAAAAAGAACAAACTCTCTCATCTCACACCCTTTTTGGTATTTTTCAACGCTCGCTCTCTCGACAAAGTTGATGAGAGTCAGTTCTAAGTTGGGAAATAAGAGTTTTTACTCTCCATGAAATATTGGCCCCTATATAAGTGACGCAAGGTATGAGGGACAAAATCTACTCCCAAGCTACCATTGCTAGATTTACACATGGAAGCCAACAAGTAAAGGAGAAACCACAAGAAATTATAGAGATATCAATGCATATATGATGAGATAGTCTTCATTCAATATACCAAGCATATGGCCTACTTCATTGCATCCATATACATTTAAAATAAAATCGGTGAGCTTAAGAGCTCGAGCTTACAAAGCTAAATCTTAGTAATTTTCCTTCTACTTCATTGGACTTTTCCTAATACTAAATCTTTGATCATATAGCTAGCAAGACCACAAGTCGGACTGTCAGGTAGATTATTACAAGATATAAGTCCCACCCTAGAGGAGAAATCAATGACCTTACAATTTATCAAATTAACTTTCATGGGAACAAAGATAGGTTCACACGTGATCCAAGAAGGGATTCTCAAGAGCGTGGAAACCCATGATACCAAACAAAACCTCGTTGAAGCCAACATTCACGTTACTTAAGTTGTCAGAAAACAAGCATACTTCGAACAAATATAACTCCTAAAAATGATGGAATTACTTTTTGCAAATTTAGATATAGGATACATGATAGGTTCACATTAGGGATATAACTACATAGAAAGAGAAAACTCGAACAATAGTGGTCATTACTCAAACTGCAGACATAAATGATAAAAGAAAATCTTTTTGGTTGATGCAAGATTGCCACCATATCTAAGATGCTCCTACAGCGGACACTTGGGGTAAATAAGGACTGATATCCGCATTAGGAAGCCCTAATGATCTAAGAAGTATCATAAAGATCTAACTCATCTTGAGATTTCCAAGAACTTTCTTCAATAGGTTTATTCATTTCCTTTGGTGTTTTTAGTTATTCTAGTATCCTAAATATTAGTAATTCCCTTTGTCTTCTTCTTAGGATAATCAGGCTTATCAACTATCTCTTCATCATATTCATGATACTCAAAGATGTCTGAAAGAATGAACATAGGTGAAGTTTCCATATCCTCAGGTTATTCAACTTCAAAACCATTACCACTATCATATTTCTTCAAGATTTTACAAGGTCCAAACTTCTTCATTTTTAGCTTATTATATTTACCAACTAGAAATTTGTTCTTCTTCAAATTTACAATCACTTCATCTCCAACCTCAAAAAAATGATGTCTCCTCTTCTTAACTTCCATGTTCCTATACTCTTGATTATCGCCATGTAGATTATTTTTCATTTCTTCATACAAATTCTTTATGAAGTCCACAAATTCTTTAGCTTCAACACTATTTTGTGTAATCACCCAAAAATGTTGTTGTAAATTATAATCCTCCTTCTCACCATTTTTAATCTCTGTGCTAGACTATATCTTATGCTTGATCAATTTTTGAATACTTATTCAATTACTTATCTTTGATCAAATCATCATTTTATTATTTATTCGATTGTATCTTATGCTTGGCCACCTTATCTTAAGTCTTTAATTAATTAGAAGAATGTGCTCCCTTTTAACTAAATAAATCCCCTTTATCCTATGTGTGCATATGAAAAAAGAATTTTCTACTTTAAAAATAAAAGAAAAAAACTTTTGTCTACACTTTGAATGCACACTTTCCAAGGTAATGAGATCTCTTTTGTCCTACATTCTCATTTACACATCTTTTGCCTCTTCACCACATCCATTGGTTTTGCCTCTTGAGAATTTTGTGCACAAGAGTCAAATAGGGATTATTCTCCATCATAGATTTTCCCTCTCAATCTCCTACCATCATTGTTCTTTAAAAGAAGGCTCTCTTTTCGCTCTCTCATATCAAACTCTCATGATATTGTTTTGTTGTGATTTTCATTATAGTACTATTGGAGAGCTTGTTGCACTCTTGCATCTTGTTGGAGCATTATTGCACCCATCATAGCTCACTTTTTAGCCTACTTGTATACTAGCTTAGTTTTCTTTATTGCATTTAGCTTAGCTCACATAGCTTAAATAGGAGGATTATAATCTTTCTCTTGTTATTTTAGCTTTCTTTCTTGTTATTGCATTGTATTTTAGATTAGCTCACACTCTCATTCTAGTTCCATTTGCATTGGCATGGTCTCTTTATTCTTGGATAATAGCTTTGTTGCTCTTATCTTTGAATCTTCCATTCTATGGTGCACCTTGCAAGGGTCTCCTATATGAGTTTCTTAGATTCTTCCACGTCATAAACAGGAATCTCTAAGTCATCATTCAAGTTTCCTAATCTATTAAATCCCTAGGATAGAATATTTTATAGAAGTTTGTCATTTTGGCATACATTTTTGGTGCCCATCGTGGGGATAGACTCTAGAGTTTAGTTCCATTTCTCATTTTTCTTACATTTTGTTGTCGCAAGTTTTTCTTTGATTTTTTGCTTGCAGGAATATCATATGACACTTCTCAGAATAGATGTTGGATACTTTACATAACTGTTAGATGATCCCTAGCAGTTTTTGGACTATCATCATGGTTTATTGTGAAGTATCATATGTCTTCAGCCAAAATATTGTTCAATTTAACACACTTTGTCAAACATACCTAAAGTGTTGACTATCTCTTATGAGGTGTCTCGTATGATTCTCTAACAATCTATGAAGTATCTCCCAGGTTCACTTGCTTGCACAGTCTGAGTCATTTAGCCTAGGTTGCTTGCATTTAGCTTTCATTTCATTGTTTCAAGTTTCCTAACAGCTTCTAACAAGTTGTTTTGCAGGGTTATTTCTTTCATTTGCATATTTTTGATACCCTAAATTGTGGTTTTGTATGAAATTGCTTGCTAAAGTAGATTGCATCAAAAAAAGCTACTAACTTGTGGTTTCCTAGGGCCACCCTAAAGTAAAACCAAAATAGAAAAAAGATTTCATTATTTTATTTGATTATATTGTCCTTGCTTGCATTAGCTTTCATTTCCATAGGAACTTAATAACTCACGAGTAGGGGTTCATTTATGGTAAGAGAGCATTTTCTTTGCCTCTTGAGGTGAATTAGAAATCTTTAACCATTAGTGAATCATAGAAAGTGAGTGGAGAGGTCACTCTTTAGTGACTTTAATTAGCTTTCTTGGTGTGTTTGGAAGATACACTTGTAATAAGAGAGTATGCTATTTTCCCCTTGAGGAAAATAAAAAATATTGACCTCCTTGTGTGGATCCACTTTGTCAATAATCTCTTAGTGATATTTTTTAACTTTAGATGGCCTACTATAGGGGGGAATATCTCAATAAGAATGACCCAAGTGGGAACAAGCAAACCTAACTTCTCTAACCCACTATAATTAAAAAGACCTAGACAAAGGCCAAAGCCTTGGGGGACATAGTATCTTCATTCACTCTAGTGAGGATGCTTGTAGGATTACAACCATGGGAAAAATTGCTAGTTTGAATTCTCTTGTTGTTGCAAGGCCTCTGTTTCATATCGAATGCAAGAGGCATGTCATGAATGGAGACCCTTGCTAGACACCTTAGGTTAGAATCTATATTATTTAGCCACTCAATATCTTGGTGCAAGGATAGATCCTACTGGACTACCTAGATCACCTCAAGATTTGACTCACCGTATGTGTTCCTTTAGATGTAGGTAACAACTCTATGACAAAGCCAATATCTATTATGTGAAACCACTTTGTTTAAGGCCAGGGAGCATCAAGTTATGGACCAAGGTATTTAGTAATGAATCATGACCTTAGGTAGAATGTGCTTAGTGTATCTTTGATTGTGATAAGACCCATAGAAATTATTGCAACATACACATGAGGATAGTGTTCATAGGGTTTTTCTTTCAAACCTCCCGAGTATTTGTAACATGCAAGGTTTCTTTGTCCTTTGCTTGATTTCTTGAAGACTATTATTTATATCACAATTATTTTCCAAAATCTTGTTTTCCAAACATCAACTTGTTGTCCAAATTGGAATTATTTGTTGTCAAAATGATCAACACTATCAAAATGGTCTTTCAAACTACCATTTTTTTGTCTATACTAAGTCTTTTCATGCTTGCTAGTCTATTATCAGTTGTTCCGGTGAGCAATTTTGTATGAGGTTTCAGAGCATGGTAAACTATTGTCTATCTTTCTAAGAAGTGTTGTCTTCCTTCGCTATGAAATATTGATTTCCTACTTTCTTAAGTATCATTTGATCCCAAACTATTGTCTAAATTCACTATGAAGGATAATAAAAGCTTCCTGGCTATCACATTATTGTTTGGTTTGTTGAGATTGGTTGCCCAATTATTGATCTGAGCTGGTCTTGTCTCAATTTTGTTCTTAGCTAGTTTAGGGAGCTCCTACTTGACTTTTTTCGGTCTTCTAGTCTGAAAATTTTGCATTAGAGATTGCTTCTAGCTGAAAAGGATTACCTAGATCTCTTGATTACATTCTTAACTAGTAAGTTTTTTTAGTTGTCCATCTCTTTTTATCTTTCTATTTGCTTTGATTTTATCTTGACTCAAGTCACAAGTGTCATACAAAGGGCATTTAAATTGCAGTTTGGGCACTTTGTGACAAGTCATATTGATATATTCTTATTGACTTTCTTTTACTCTTTGGACAAGTGAACACTTTGCTTTTCTAGTGTGGACATCAAGTTATCTTCTATCATCTCTATTAGCTCCTTATATTTTCTTTCATGCCAGTAACAACTAGACATCAAATTATTCAAGGAAAGAAACCTCCAATTATCTTTGATGAATTGACTTTTCCAAATAAGCATCAACATTGTCAAGATAAGGAATATCAACCAATATTTGACAAGAAAGAGGGTAACAGTGAAACTTGGTTTGACCCTTTTAGCAATTTTGGAAGTACATTTGGGAGTACCTTTAAGACACCTCTTGCTTCACCTAGATCTAAAAATAATCTATATCTCATCATGGCTAGGGAAGATTACAGAAAACATTTGAATGACCTCTTTGTAAATGATTATTGATCTAAGCAAATTGAGCTAAGGAAAAAGGTTTCCTTGGATTAACAAGCTACTTGCTTGGCTCAACAAATTAATGCTAACATCTTTGGGAATGATGGAAATAATGTGCACCTCCTAGATCTCCTCCAAGGTCACAACATAATGGGCTTTATTCTCTTAGATATTCAGATATTAGGAGTGCCTCACATGGATCTTAACATGGCAATGACTTAGAACCTAAAATTATTGATGAAGAACTCTTAAACTTTCAACAATATAGCCATTACCAGAAGCTTATGTTAAGGACCTTAGAATAAAATGGTGACTAATACTTCATGCAATTGGCTTCTAGAGGGTTAAAGCTTCCCTGTAACTTTGACATGGATAGATTGATTCAAAACAAAGAATCTACTGAAACTAATATTTTTAATAAGCAACTTCAAGACTTGCAAAACAAGTATCATCATGGAAAAAAGAAAAGGAAAATCCTAAGTCATTATTTTCCATTGAGTCTATATGTGCTTTACCATTTGACAAGAGTCTATACATGACACATTTTCCTAGGGATGTTGAGATCCCTAAGTATGACAAATATAATGGGAATGGGGATCTACATGACCATGTAAGTAAATTCTACACTTTAAGCATGGATTTTATGCATGATGACACATACATCATGAGACTCTTTTATGGGATTTTAAATGGTCAAGCCATAGAATGGTTCACAAAGATCATACCTCCACTCAAGTCTTTTGATTAACTTTTTCAAAGATTTATTCAACACTATTCCTATAATATTCAACATATCGTCACAATGCTTGATCTATGCAACATTAAACAAAACTCAAGTGAAGGTCTTTTGTTATGTTCTAGAAAAGGTGGAGGAGGTTACATTCTAGATATCCTTGAGAACTTCCTAAAAGTGAGAAAATTAACATTTTTGTCAACAACCTTATGCCTAAGCTACATTATAACCTTAGGTAACAAGTGTTCCTCACATTTAATGACATGATTGAAAGTGAATTTTTCATAGAGGATGTTGCAGTCAAGTAGGGAGAAATATCATTGAACAAAACACAAGTCTAACAATGGAAAATGTTACAACAAGAATACAAGTCATGGAACAAAAACAAGAGTATTGTTAATGATGGGGTTGTTGATGGACCCAAGTCTAAAGACGTTATCTTCAATTTTATTAGTGTTATCCAAGAAACCAAGAAACAAGAAGCTTCAAAGTATAGTGATTCCAATAAGCCCAAAACATGGACTCTTGAGCCTAAGTGATATTTCACACCTTTAGGGGATTATTATGATGCGATGCTCAAAAATTTTGGTTTAAAACAATATCATTATTCTTCCAAGCTCAAGAACTTGTGATATTAAAGTGAACCCTCCACAATGGAATGAAAACCATTATTGTGATTTCCACTGGAACAAAGGTCACAAAACTTAGAATTGTATCAAATTGATACATGTCATTCAAGATCTAATTGATGAGGAAAAGGTTGGATTTGATGATCTTATTAAAAACTATGATCATAAGGTTTTCATGGAACCACTTCCTAAAATATTAAAGGGAGAAACATCAAAGAAAAATGGAGATGCAAATATTGACTACTGAAGGATTTGAGCAATACATAATACAAATCCACAAAGCCCTCGAATACCTACATGTAAAAACCTATCACAAAGAAGAAAAAGACAAGAGGAGGCAAGGGTTTGCTTTGAAAATATGTAAATTGTATTCGCAAAAATGAAAAAGATGTAGATTATTACAAAAGATCAATCCTTATAAAAGGAGATTGAAACCCGAAAGGGTAACCTAAAAAGTTACAAAGGGTCACCTAAAAGGTAAAATCTATTTAATAATTACTAATTAATTATTAAATAGAGAATGCAAAAGGTGGATAAAGAGAAATCTTAAGAAGGGAGAAAAGATACTTTAATAAATGAAATTAAATTAACCTTTTTCTCTAACACCCCCCCTTAAGATGAGAAACAATGCAGAAAGAGCAAGGAAACTATAATGCAATGCTAAAAGCAAACTTGGGTCCTAGAAGGCCTGATGAGGTACCCAATCACAACCATATCTCTATGAAATGGAGAAATAGAGAAAACCCAGTGGGAGAAAATCTACTCCAAAAAGAGATGGAAAGAATGTTCCAGAAGATAGGAACAGAAGACAATCATGAAGTATGCCACTGAAGCATGAAGCTACAAACACTACCAAATTGTTGATCTGAAGAACCTCCACTATATAGAACATGACTAGGTAGAGAAGACTAAGTTTGAAGAGCTGATCAATCGAAGATGGAAGGTGTCTTCATGGCCTACAAAAATAGGAATGAAAGAATATCTATATGGTAAATGATCCATCTCACCAAAATGCATAGGTATCTAGTCACTACAATTGCCTAGTACATAGGATAAAATACTTAATACACAACTCAAGCCATCAAACCAAGAAAGTAATAGAACCAACATAACCCCTATAATGCTGAGAGGTAAGACATGAACACTAAAATTGAATGCAATATCTCCTACAGAAAGAAGATCCAAGAACATCGAGAGTGAAAAAGAAGTACAAACACTTATAATGAAAGTGTCGTCGACACATCATGAAGCTAATTTCATGGAAGGAACACTCATTGGACAAAGGAAGATTGAAAATATGGAGACAATAAAACCCCCAAGGCACTTTATAATGTAGTGCATGTACAACAAGTCACAATGATTAAAAAGATCCCAAAAATGCAAGGATTGACACTTTATCTCAGTGTATTTTCATAAACATGATTGTAAATGATATCAACAATTATTAGAAAGAGAAAAGAGATGATACAATAGATAGTACAACCCAAAAGAAGAAATCTCATGCAATGAAGATGATCCCGAGACCTGAAACACCCAAGATATCCACAATAGTGCAATAAAGAAAAAACCATAATAGAAAGAGCTTGGAGTAGAATCTAGAAGACAAAATAGCATTTTTGGAATTAGTATTGAACAAGCTTTCAAAAAATATAAAGTTTTTGAAAAATAATGTTGGGATGCTCAAGATATGCCCTCCAGAGTGAAAAATTGAACACCTAGCTTTGACTGCCCAAATAGGCAACCAAACTGCATCAAAACCATAAAATTCTTGATCCATTGTCTTTGTCTTAGATCAGCTTTCTAGTACTTTTTTTGGATCAAAAAAAGATGTATGTATGCTCGAGATATCGCGAAAAAACTAACAAGGCCCTTGGAAATGTATAAAAAAAGAAATTTTTTTTTTTTTTTAATTAAAAAAATCCCCACCTTGAGTGGAGCGATGGTGGGAGGGTGGCATTTCAAAGAAGTGGAGTAGAGCTGGTGGAGTTGGGTTGCGGTGGCTAGCGAGAATCACTCACAGGAGGCAACAGAGGAGCTGTAGCAGTCTGCAAGACTGTTGGTAGTCACCGCGAGCTGTTACCACAACCGCTAGCGATTTTGGTGACCGCTAGCTTTTTTTTAACCGTAGCTACCCAAAAATAATTCAAAAATGTGATTTTTATTTTTTTTGATTGGATTGCACACAGGAGTTTGTATGATCTTTTGGGCAAAGAAATTTTGCCTCTTGGATCAACATTGTCCAAAATGGACAAACTTTATATGGAAATAGGCTTTTGACGCCTTCTGGATCCATCCATGAAGTTTGTTTGGCCTCAAATTGCTCCAAAAATTAGTGACCCCTTATTTTCTCAAGAAACTAAAAAAACTCTAGATCTAATTTGTCAAACCCTCATTCTCCTTTTTTTTCAAATACTGCATAAGCTACAACAAGTCTGGCTCTAATACCATGAAGGATTTGAGCAATACACAATACAAATCCACAAATCCCTTGAATACCTGCATGTAAAAACCTATCATAGAGAAGAAAAGGACAAGAGGAGGCAATGGTTTGCTCTGAATATATCCAAATTGTATTATCTGAAATGAAAAAGATGTAATTTGTCACAAAAGATCAATCCTTATATAAGGAGATCAAAACCCGAAAGGGTAACCTAAAAGGTAAAAGCTATTTAATAATTACTAATTAATTATTAAATAGAGAATGCAAAAGGTGCATAAAGAGAAATCTTAAGAAGGGAGAAAAGGTAGTTTAATTGATGAAATTAAATTAACCCTTTTCTCTAATAGCTACACCTACATAGACAATGACAACATCATCCATGTTTTTGGTGCTATGAGTGAGGTCATTAACATGGTGAGACCTAAAGATAATGCACCCAACTATGATACAGATGTTGACGAGGCACCTAGAGTTATCTTAAGAGGTATTGGTTCTTCCATGCAATCTCAATTTTTCTAATGACCATAAACCTATGGTTATGCTTAGGGTTGCTAACTCTTCTTCACATGGGGAAGCCTAAAATTTGTCATAATGAGTGAATCTAAGATTATGGTTAAATACCCTAATTCTTATAAGCAAACTAGTTCTAAGCAAGTGGGACCCTCTTCCAAACAAGCCTCTACTTCTAGCAAGTCAACCTACAATCTAGTGGATCAACTTCAATGCACTCACTCAAATATTGGTTTTTGAGTTACTTGAGCTATCACCTACTCACAAAAAGATCTCAGAGAAGGATTTACAAGAGGGTGGTATCCCTAAGATTAATATAGATCAATTCTAGACTATGGTTAATCATATTGCAACTCCAGACTACCTTTCATTTTATGAAGAAGATGATAAGTCCCTGAGCTACCTGCATAACCTTTCCCTTCATATTGAAGTTCAAATATATCAAACCCCAAGTCAAACATGTGATGATAGATAGTGGCATTGGGTTGAATATTTTCTCTTTCAATGTGGTTAAACAACTAGGGTTGAATCATATTTTTCTATTGATCCTAGAAGGAAGATTACCATAAAATATTATGATTAGGATGAGAGATCTTCTAAGGGGTTGGTTGTATTACCTATTCAAGTTGGTCTAGTAGAGAAGGTTGTAGTCTTCCAAGTTTTTGAGATACCTCTTGCCTACAACACACTATTAGGGAGACCATGGTTGTTGAGCCAATATAACACCTTTTTATTTGAAGGATTGGACATCCTTTACTACCAAAGTACTTATGCTGGTCTTCATTAAATATCAATCCAGGAGCGTGAACTTGACATGATGTTTGCAAAGTATATGCTCTATCCTCTACTAAAAGTCACTACTGCCTTGAATAAAATAACCATTATGGAAACCTATTTTATCAAAAAGAAATACAAATATTTTATGATTGGAAGGAAACTGAGGCAATTACTTAACCATACATCTATGCACCTACTGCTATTGGAACAGTGACTGGTTCTGTTTCCAGTGGCTGCATGAACAACAGTTCTAAACTTAACTTAGAAAATTGAGTCTAACTCCTAATTGCTAAAGTAAACTCCACCTTCTACGTAGGCCCTCATGGAAGAGTGAAGAAAATATTAACTCAAACTAAAGTCTAGAAACTCAGTAAACTCATATATTCATTCAATAGACAACATTACACTTGTTTGAAAAACAACTGAATATAATTGATAACTGTCATCTAACTATATTTGTTCATTCACTACTTGACCTTTTAGTTATAGACAAGGTCTTATTTAAAAGAAAGGAAATAAAAAATTCCTACAATCACGACTTCCTCATAAAGGATAGTTTGTTATAGCTCAAGATTCATGCAAACATGAAACATGAAACATGAAACATGAAACATGATAAGAAACATTGGGTATCTCATTAAGTTATCGTAAATACAGAGTGTAGTGGATGCTAGATCTACTATCCTACATGACTTTAATGATTCTAGGAATTTAGGTACCATGCAACAGTTCCTTATTAAGAATGCATGTTGACTAATTGATCACCCTGTTGACTTGCTCTCTCATACAACCACCTCATCAGGTCCCTTATTATTCTTTTGGAATAGGTCCCCTTTCTATGTTGCTAAGTTTCCAACTGTAATGGTGCCATAATGCACCTCCTTTAGTACTTGCAGTTCCACAATGCTAGACCTTTGCTTGAGTTATTTTAACTGATTCTGACTTGGCTTGGATACCTGCGGTCATCATTCAATGCACACAAGACTTCCTACAAACATTTATTTATATTTATTAATTTATAAAGAAAAAGCATTGGTATTCAATTAACAGTCTTTGCAATCTCTTCGGCTACAGGAAGATCTACCCATGTCAAACATTCATGAAGAAAGATTTTTATCAACATAATGAACCTTTTGAGACATAATTTTGATTATCACTTTTATGCCATATGTTCATACCTTATACATCAAAAAGTACAAAATATTATATTTAAAGGATGACAAAGTTCAGCAGGTTATAAACAAATATTCGTAAAAAGGATTAAAAAGACATCTATTTGTCATCAATGGCATTGGTATCTCTAACCTCTATTGTCTATTAATGTCAATCACTTAGTCATTTACAAGGCAGAGTCAGATGGTCATTACTATGACCAAGCTACTCTACATAGGTCGAGTCATGTACATAATATAGTACATATCGAGTAATTCTATAGAAGTTGAGTAAAGCATGGTCATAGAGCAATTTTCTATATAGATCCAGATCATTCAGCAACCAACAAGTTATTAGTGATCGGGCGTAATTCCAAGTATATGAGTACCAAGTCATATAGTATATGTTGAGCATCAAGAAGTTAATAAAGTTCGAGCAACAGTAATGTTGAGCACTAGTAACAGTAGAGGCTGAGCAATGCAGAGATTATATAAAAGTCAGGAATGGAACAAAGTTTTCAGTAAAACAATTATCAGGCCAAATTGGAAGGTTTATTTAAGTTTTGAAGAGGTTGTTATAAAGCATTGATCTTGACCTAGTTCAAAAGGATGTGAGACATGAGAAATAGGTTGTGTGTGTGCAGGTGAAGATCAAAGAGGAGAAGATCAAAAGTCATTCAAGGGTTATGTTATCAATCTAAGAAAACAAGTGACTCATTCATAAGAAGTGAAAGTGGAAGGGAAAGACAAGAGTATCAAATTAGAGGAGAGGATCAATTAGTAAGGAGAAGACTCAAAATCAACTTGCAAAGCAAACCAAGAGTTAGGTACTGAGATAGTTTTAACAAACTTGAATCAGGATAAATCTCTTAATAGAGTGGTCTTAACAAATCTTTGTAAATCTCATAAATAATTCCTTACTAGTTGTAATTGTTAAATCCTCTAACCAGGTGAAACCTAATAGTTTCTTAAGTCTTTAATAGGACAAACTCCTCATGGAGCAGATCATATAGTATGGTCAAACATTGTAACCTTATTACTGGAATAGTGAAGATTTGTGGGTGTCATCTCCACCCCAGTTTTACCTTCACCTTGGAGGGTTTCTAGGTAAAAAAATTGTGTTATGTGTTATTACTTTCATGCATGTGATTGAATTGATTTAAATGTCACAACAAGTTTACATTTATTGTATTACATGCATAAGTTATTATTGGATGTGAACGAATCTATGAAAAGGTAGAAAGTGTTATAGATCTTATTCCCCCTCTCTCAATGTCTAGTTTACTCCTCCATCAATCAATAATTGGTATCAAAGCTTCTAGTTTTCTAAAGGAAGCTTAAAGGCTTGGAGATTAGGTCTTTGAAGATGGAGGCTTTCAAACTAGACAAGACTATTGACAATCAGGTGATCAACATCCAACTCATACTATAGAAGCTAGAACAGGCAAGATAGGATCTAAAGAATTTCCCAAAAAGGAGGAAGGAAATTTCCATACAAATAAATCAATTCTCTTATGAAGAACTTGAAATTGAAGGATTATTTGACCCAATCAATCTTAATGACAAAGCATCTGTTAAGAAAAAACTCATCAATGAAGAGATAACAGTACTAAAAGAGAACATGAAATCCAATTAGTGAGACTATGTGGAGTGACTGAACAAAGAAAGAAAGTTGAGAGGATAGAACTATGGTAGAAGATGGCAAGAGTTTAATGACCACAATACAAGAAGAAAGGTTATTAGATGCACAAAAGTTCACAAATACACAAATGGATATGACGAATCAACTAATGACTGCAAATTAGATACTGAATCACAAGGATGTGGATATTGCGAACCTGAAATCTCAGAATGATATATTGAAGAATGAGAAAGAATCTATGGAGAAATTCAACAAACCAAATAAAGAAATGAAATATTTTGAAAAAATTACGAAGTCATCAAGCTTTTCTAATGGGTCAGGGCATTCATGCACTAAAAGAGCAAAATCATCCAAGAATGAAGAAATGAGAAATGCAAAGCCAAAACACAAACCAACTTGCTATCACTATGGTAAAATTGGTCATACTAAAAATATCTGCCGAAGAAAACATGGTATGCAAAATTCTAAACCTAAGTTTATTGGTTACTATTTTTACTGCAAGAAATGAGGACATCAAATACATGAGTGTAGGTCAAAATTGATAAATGCACCTACTACACCTAGATTTGTAGGATACTGCTGCAACTATTAGAGATATGGCATAGAGCATTTGAATGTAGATCAAAGACAAAGCCCTACAAGCCAAATCAAAGAAAGAAAAATTATGCAGCTAATAATGTATGTTCCAAATGTCACAAGTTTGGACATCAAGGCAAGAATTGTAGAACTCAAGGACATTCAGACAATTAGACAAAGGAAAAAGGAAAAGATAAAGTGGGTATTGAGAAATTGAGGAATGAAATGAACTAGAAATAGAAAAGAAACTAGAAGATGGAAAAAGTGGAGTTAATGGAGCTGAGGTCACCCAATTCAATGGAGAAGGTGATCATGTCATCTCTAATTGAGAAAAAGAGGTATGTATGGAACTGTATTCTTAAATGTTATATCATACATCAGTTCCTTACATAAATATGTGCCAAAAGTTCATATCTGCATAAATAAGATGCAAGAGAACAAAGTTTGTAAAAGGTTTTTGAGTATCAGTATACTATTTGTATTGATCGAGTGTTGCAACATAGACTGAGCATTCTAATAGAGACTGAAGGCTATGAGAGAGATCGAGTTGCTATGTTAGATGACTTCCACTCAACGAAGTACACAAGCATTTATAGAAAACCTAATCGATTAAAAGATGAGGTATATAACATAATTCAAATACATTATTTCATACCTTGCATACAAATTTTTGAAGAGCTTAGAGTGATTATGCGATCAAGTGATAAAGCGAATTCAACCAACTATAAAAGATCTCAAGAAGCAAATTGATCAAAAAGGTTGAATGATAGTGTGATCAAGTGCCAAGTATCAAGAGAAGGAAATACATCAAACCTTAGTTACGATCATGATAGCTTCATCGACTACTAAAATGAGCCAAAAAGGTTAGTAAATTTTAATTTGTGATGAGTGACACTTGTCCTCCTCCTAAATTTCGTGTTGTTCTAGAAATTATTGTTAAAGGAGACTCAATAGGTGAGTTATCCCTGATACCACCTAAATTCATCATGATTCCTAATGTCAAAAGTTGCTACATGTGTAAAATTGGAGTAGGATACTATTGAATTAGAGAAGATTATGAAAAACTGTGTGATGTAGGAACCTTGAAGGATGAATTCAAGATTGTTGAAAGAAAAGGGTTAACTCAAGCCTTAGAATTTCGAAAAAATATCAGAATAGAATGGATCACATTCATCTTAAGAAAAAATTATGATATGAAGTACTAGCTACAAGATGGACTGGTAGAAATCACAAAGATGATGACACATAGGGTTACTAGATATCCAACACTAGATAGGAAGAAAACCATACGATGCTTAAGTTGAGGAGAAGTTGAAGCTAATATAGGAGTCAAGTGGAATGGATGTGGTTTGTCCATTACAAGAATTTCTAATCCACTTATAAAATTTTCAATAAGAGTCATTGCTCACAAATTCTATCAATCTAGCAGATTAAATAGTGTGTCGAGTATGGTTGTGGACCAAGCATGGAAGATTGTGATGAAAGATCATGAGTATGATCTTGCCAAGCTGCAAATGATACAACTAGCATAAAACTTATCATCAATAAGGAAGGCAAAGAATTCACTGTGTAAGTTTGGTTCCCTAATTGTTTGTACATTCTTTTATATTTAGAAGTATTTTCTTGGAATAAGATATGTTGTATGGGAACAAGACAAACTAGTAACAAGGAAAATCAATGAGTTTATTACTCAATTAGGATAAAACTTTGATAATGCAATGAATACATATTTTGATGAATTCAAGTTCAGAATGAAAAGGAGAATGAGAATTCGAGAGGAATTGGTCACAAAATACCACGGTGACATTTGTTTTCTTGTTGATATGGACAACACATTTGTGCAAGTAGTAAAGCCAAGGAAGGCATGGCTATAATGTTTTGGACATGAAATAGAAAGTGATGATGTACATGCAGACAATGATACATTATTAAAGGAAGAAATAGATATCAAGGTAGAACAATTTGGAAGATATGATGAAGAAAGGCAAGGATAACAATAAACATCAAGATAGATTCCAAAGAAAAGAAAAGAAAAGGACGAAGATGATTGAAGACCTAGAAGCTAAATTAGGCACCCTAGACAAGGGTAAAGAACCATTATAACTAACTCAAGGTCTTGGTATATGAAGAACATGATAACGGTGAAGAGAAAGAAGAAGTAGAAGAGTAAGAAAATGACAAGGGTAAAACCCTAGTTGTTGTCATGCCATAGAGCAAGAAGGATCAAAGAAGAAGAAGGAAACAACACCTCCACCACCAACTAAGCCAAGGACCAGGGCAACTGCTATTGTTGCTCATAGTCTGTAAAGTTGAAAGTAGTGAGGGCTACTAAGTCAAGTGAACCTCAAACCAGGAGAAGGGGATTGGTTAGAAGACTACCTATCAGGCAGATCAAAACCATTGAAGAGGTATGTGATAGCATAAGAAGATTTGTAGGTTTAACTAGTTTCAAACATGTGAAATATGATACACTAGACAATAAGGATAGAAATAAAGTGGAGAAAGCTATGGTAGAAATGATTGAAAATAAATGGCTAACTCCTAGTGCAATAGAGAAATTAGATACCTAAGGATCTATATGATAGATTAGAGAGGAAATGGCAGAAGGCTGAAGTAACAAAAGACCAGATAAGAACCAACACACTAGTCAGGGTTATGCCTGATCTGTCTCAAGAACAAAAGGACAAATATTTGAAACAACATATGAGAATATTTTTTCCTAAATATAGGATGTTCTTGATAATTCAAAATAAATAGGAAGTTGTATGATAACAGAGTGAATTATTGTGGAAATACATTTTTGGGATTATAAAAAAGAAAGTAGAAACTGTGAATATTGATGATGAACACAATAGTAGAGAAAGTTCAAGTGTGTTGAGTTTACAAGACAACATATCTCCTATACATGCCAACACCCCTGACACTCCAAAAGTTGAACAGTTAAGGCTCACAAATGAAGAATAAGATGGTGAAGATAGAGAAGCTTATAAAAATGATAATATTGTTTCATCAACTCAGATTTAGATAAACAAAGAATTAAATAAGGTTGAACCAAGTGCTAGTGTTGTTTTCTCAAGTACAGATGCACAAGTAAGACTGAGTGGTGATACACCTTCACCTACTCCTAAGGCATTTTCGAGCAGTAACACCCCTTCATTGAAAAGGAAGAGAAGATAAATAAAGGATATGTCACTAGATATTGAAGTTAGTTTGGATGAACATAATGAGATGACACAATTTGATCTGGCAAATCTCACCTTGCAGCAAAATTTTTTTCTACAAGAAATTTTGAAGAAGAAAAAGAGGCAAGAAGAGCCTAGGAGAGAGTTAAAGCAACAATAGACTCTACAAGAGGTAAATCATATTTTTGTTGATGCTTTTGACATACATAATGTAGATGCAAAGACATCTATTATTGATCAACTTATACATATCATTGATCAAGTGGGTGCTGAAAATTTTGAATCCAATTACAAGTTAATGGATTGGTCAAGAAGAAGAATTGAGACCAAGGTTATGGACAAAGTCTTCATAACTATAGTTGAGCATAATGTGCTATTATAGGAAAAAGCACAAATGATGATGAATATTGTACAGAGGGTACAATAGGTGTACATAATTTTGTTATGTGTGCCAAGATTTACAAATAATATTCAAGCGCGGGTAGATAAGACTCAGGTTGAGATGAAAGCATCTAGCAGTGTTATCTTAGAGTCAACAGGATCTATCATAGATCACTACAATGTTCTACTAAAGGCTTGAGGTACAACGACCAAGCTTTAGGTAGCTGATAGCACCATGAGATCCAAATTGATCTCAATTTAGGCAATGTTGATACTTCATTTGGAGATCATACAAAGAGAACTAAAAACAACCCAGGATATTATCACAAAAGATCATAACTTATGAATGGCCGAGAGTTTGATTGATTTAGCTACAAAATTGCAACTACACAATCAATTTTTGGAGCTAGCGAGAACCACATGGAATCATTTACTAGTCATGATTACTAGAGTTCACAAAGAATTCATTGAAATGTATGGATTACTTTAAATCTTTCAACCTTAACAATGGTGGCATCAAGTGCTCAAAAACAAGGGGGAAATATATACAAGGGAGAAATGTATATAGAAGGAGTATCATTTATAGGTAATGAATAAAGGTTATAATGAATTTTGGTATTCATTTTTCACAAGTCATGAAACTTATGGGGAGAGCTCATTTTGGGAAAGCTCATTTTTTTGTATTGATATGACAAAGTGTTTTGTTTCCACTAATGTCAAAGGGGGAAATTGTTGGTATCTCTAACTTTTGTTGTTTATTAGTGTCAATCACTTAGTCCTTTACAAGGCAGATTCACATGGTCATCACTGCGATCGATCTTCTCTACATAGGTCAAATCATGTACATAAGATAGTATGTATCGAGTAATTATATAGAAGTCAAGTAAAGTATGGTCACTGGGCAATTTTCCATATAGACTGAGCTCATTAAAAAATCAAGAAAGTTATTAGCAACTAAGTGTAATTCCAAGTATATAGGAATCAAGTGATATAGTATATGTTGAGCATCACAAAGTTAATGAAGGTCAAGCAACAACAATGTCAAGCACTAATAATAGTAGAGGTTGAGCAATGTAAAGTTTATATAAAAGTTAGGAATGGAACATAGTTTTAGGTAAAATGGGTTATCAGGTTGACTTGGAAGGTTTATTTAAGTTTTGAATAGGTTGTTATATAAAATTTAATACTTGTTGAGGTTTTTATAGAACATTTACATGGCATGGATCACATATCCTCATGCGTATGTTCAACAATTAGGATGAAGAGGCAAAACATGGAACCATCTAGAAAACTCTTCATGGAATCTTTTTAAAGCATTGATCTTGACCTAGTTGAAAAGGATGTGAGAGCTAAGAAAGTGGTTGTGTGTGTGCATGTGAATATCATAAAGGAGAATATCATAAGGCATTCAAGGGTTATGTTATAATTCTTAAAAAAAAGTGACTTATTCATAAGCAGTGAAAGTGGAAGGGAAAGACAAGAGTATCATATCAGAGGAGAGAATCAATTGGTAAGGAGAAAACTCAAAATTAGCTTGCAAAGAAAATTGAGAGTCAGGTACTGAGATAGTTTTAACAAACTTGAATCTAGATAAATCTCTTAATAGAGTGGTCTTAACAGATCTTTATAAATCTCCTAACAGAGTCGTTACTTAGTTGTAAGTGTTAAATCTTCTAACCAGGTGAAACCTAACATTTTATTAAGTTTTTAATAGGAAAAAATCCTCACAGAGTAGATCATATATTATGGTAAAACATTGTAAACTTAACTGGTTAACTTTATTACTGCAGGAGTGAAGATTTGTGGATGTCATCCCATCCCAGTTTTGCCTTCACCTTGGAGGGTTTCTAGGTAATACATATTGTGTTATGTGTTATTAATTTCATGCATGTGATTGAATTGATTTAAATGTTACAACAAGTTTACATTTATTGTATTACATGCATAAGTTATTATTGGATGTGGATGAATATGTAAAAAGGTAGAAAGTATTATAGATCTAATTCACCCCCCTCCCCCTCTTAGTATCTATTTTACTCCTCCATCAATCAACACATGGATCCATGATATGCAAGTGGTCCCCTCTACCTATCATCAATGCATCAAGTTCCCCTTTAATGCTACTAAAGTTTCTATTTTAGGGGATAACTTTATGTCTGTTAATACTCTTATTACTGAGTCCTTAGTGCCACATAATAGGTATATTGATGAAGCTATGTCTACTCTTATTACTTGTTAGAAGTAGTTTGAGATGCTAAATATGAATATGGGGGAATATTGACTAGACTCCATTGCTACACTTCAAGTTTCCCCTTATTCTTATGGTAGACCTTCATGAACTATGAAACCCTTATCTTTGACTATAATAGTTTATTGAGCCTTTGTTCAGTCCTTTGTACCTCTAGAAGATGAGAAGGAAGAATGCATTATTAGGGATTGGATATAAATAGAGAGAGGAAGACCCTAAAGAAGTCACACTTACTGTTGCAATTTATCCCAAGAGATATGGAAAAGGTTATGAGTTTCTAGCTTAAATGGGTTATCTAGTCCATGGTCCCTTGGGTGATAAAAAGCATGCTCTTTTTGATCCATTGAGTAATGCTAATGGAATAAAATCGAAAGATACAATTGGATTGGGACACTTTAATGTTGTTGCACAACTTGTTTTTTATCCATCTCCTAAGAATTCTAGTGAATTTGAGGAAGAGAATGTGATTACCAATAAATATGATAAAGATGAAGAGAAATTTATTCCTTCCAATGCAATCTTCTAGAATGAAGAGGGACCTCCACTAGAATAGGATGATGAACCTTCTACCTCTCACCTAAATGAAGAGTAATATGTCAAATATTCTAATCAAGAACGCATTCACAAAAACATGTCATGCTTGTTATTTAGAGATGAAAATATTGAATCACATGAATATGAATGGTATTCTCTCTTATTTGAGTTGACAGATATATGCATAGATGTTTTGCATTCTTATTCTAACCAAACAAAGATGGTAGATGAGTCACTTGTAGGATATGACAAGTCAAGATCACATGTTATTTTTGTAGATCAAGTTGACCACATTATGATTCAAATTGATTTAGATACCTTTGATGGGAACCTTATAGACTTCAAATATATTTTCACTGGAAATGACATCGCTCACATCAATACTTTGGAACCTTCCACTTCACTTTCACTTGTCAACCTCGACTTCATTGATTGTTCGCAATGAAATCAACAACCTAAATTACCTACCTTCCAAAATGACTACGAAATAGCTTGCTACCTTAATGTCATTGAACCTTTGGTTTCTTCCACTAGTGAATTAGTAACAAACATGATTAAGACATATATCAATGCCTTATTCATAAGATAAAAGAAAATCGGAAAAGAATAGGTGCTTTGTTGGAAAAAATCACTTTGTAGTGGTGTTAGAGCTAAAAAAGAAGAAGTAAAAACAAAAAGACATACACTAGGGTAAAAACCTCTTTGAGGAGCCTAAGGATGAGGAATTGGTAGTCTTCCTAGTTACTTTTAGGAGATATCTTTAGTACTAATAGAGACAACTCATTCGATCAATCTTGGAATAGAAGAAGCACTTAGAATCATACACTTAGCTCAGTCTCTACTAGCAAAGGAAAAAGAATAGTCTACTAAATTCTTCAAGAAAAATAAAATCAACTTTTCTTAGATGTATGTAGACGTGTAAAGGCTTAACGGTAATCTCATTATGCATCATCTATCTATAGCTCTTTGTTTTAAACTAGTTAAAAAAAATTTAAAAAATATATCCAACATAGCTATCTTGGTCAAAGTTGAATTAGTAAAACTCTTGAGTATTGGATTCATACAAGTTATAGACTATGTAGAATGGATATCAAATGTTGCCCCAATTTCTAAACATGACAAGTCCATTTGAGTATGCAATATTTTTGAGACCTCAGTAAAGCTTTCCTAAAAGGTGACTTTCCACTCCCAAATATAGACATGATAGTGGGTATGATTGCGTGTTATGAAATGTACTCTCTTATGGATGGTTTCTCGAGGTATAATTAGATTAAAATAGCTCTTGAAGACCAAGAAAAGACTGCTTTCACATGTGTATGGGAACCTTTTGTCTGAATTTCATGCCATTATGATTGAAAAATTCTAAAGCTACTTATCAAAGAGCTATGACTATAATCTTTCATGATATGATGCATCGAAACATGGAAGATTGTGTGGATGATACATTGGAAAAATCTAAGAAAAAGAATATACATCTTGAGGATTTGAGCTTGATCTTATAGACACTAAAAAATGGTTCATGCTTACTCTTTCATCACTTTTATATCCTAACTTGTCTCATTTTCTCATTTCACTAACATCAATCTTTTGGCCAACTTGATCATCATTCAATCAAAATGCAAATCATCTAAGAAGCAATTCAAAACCATTTAAATGTCATTTTATTATCATTGATCCTTTAGACATTGTCACGCCCTTCAATGCCTTATCAACATTCATTAATACATATCATGTGTCCTTAACATGTCATCAATTTGATCCTTAACATTATTTGAGTCCTTCAGTCTCTAATCATGTATGTATTCAATCAATTTAATAACATTGACTATGTTTGTTGATGTTATTGTGATCAACTCTATCAATCAATTTCAATAAATCTTGTGGCATTTACAATGTTCATTAAATGTCATATGTCATCAACCCTTGTCATGTGCCCTTGACAAGTTATCATTTTATGTCATTCATCTATCGTCATTTATTTCATTCGATCATTGCTTTGGTCCAATCCAATATCATCACATCTGATTTACATTTGCATCGTGATCCTTCAATAGGGTTATCTTGTATTTATTTTATCATTTTGGCCAATTTATTTGTTAATTTCTCCTTTCTGAAAAATTTCTTCCTTCTCCAAAATTCATGGTCCCTCGAAAATGAACCCTCAGTTATGGTTCAAATATATGAAAATGGTCTGAAATACTAAGGAAATTTTATTATTCAAAAACCTTAGTAATTATAATACTTTGAGAAAATAAAAATTGAAACCTTACTATTAACTCAACAATGTGTTTTCAAATCAAACCAAACAATGAAATCTACACTTTGTTATTTGTATGTTGTCTATGTTTTGGGTCTAGGTTGACTAGAGTGTTGACCAGTCTTAGGATGTTACCAGAGGTTTGGGAGTTTTGCATTTGTGAGGTTATGATGATTTGATTTTGATCTTTTATACTCAACCATGGTAATGTGTCTGGTATGATCTATGATGTGTGTTTATCTATTGATTGTTATTGCTTTCCAGTGTTCTCTTGTGAAACTGAGGTGAAAGGTGTGACCTATTTGATATAACCATTTTGAGTCTTCAATCAGTTGAATTTGGATTGCTTTCCAGTCGCTTTTATAGGACTGAAGTGTTTGTATGATTTACTAATCACATTACCATGGTTGGGTTTGGAAAGATCGAGAATAACTCATCATATCATCATAATCACATAACCCTTGAGCCTCTCGTAACAACCTAAGACTGGTCAAAGCTAGATCAACCCATACCCAAAACACAAACAACACGCATAAAACAAAGTGTAGGTATCAAAGTTTTGGTTTGATTTGAAAACACGTGGTTAAGTTAAAAGTAAGGTTTTAGTCTTTGTTTTCAATGTAAGTTTTCAAGTAGATAAGATTCATCGTTTACCCCTATAATTTAACCCATTCTTATATATTTAAAAAAAAAATAACAATTACCCCTATATGATTTTAAGTCAATCCTTCAAAAGTAATTGAGGGGTAGTTATTTACTTAAATTATTAAATAATAATTATTGATTTTTAAATAAATAAATTATAATTTAATTAAAAACAATATCATTAGTTAATAACAAAAATAAATCTAACACTTTGTTAAATAATTTAGCTGGTTTTAATTTTGGCCAATTTATTTGTTAATTTCTCCTATAGAATTAGATAACCCATAGTCTATTCCTATGTCTTAATCATTTAATTATGTCCTCCCCTTATTAATTATTCCTCTTTACCAACCTTGTTAAATTAATTAATCTTTATTAATAATTTGATTCCATTTTCATGAATTATGGGAATTCCTAATTTCCTAAATTCTAATTCTAATTTCCCATCTTCCTAAATTCTAATTCCTTATTTCCCAAATTCTAATTCTAATTTTCCATTTTCCATTTTCTATTTTTCTAATTCTATAGTTTCTAATTTTCACTTTAGAGTGAATTATGAGTTTTTAAAATAAAAAAAATTCCCACTCTTACACATTTCTAATTTTTAGCTTATACATCTTACATCTTTCGATGCATTTTTCTTACACTTTCTTTTGTTATTTTTCTTACACATTTCTATGAACAATTCTTACATATTGTTATAATTTGTCATATTTTGTCACAATTATCCAAATTTCATTTCTTTTTCATATCATTTTCTAAGTTTCATGCATGATTATGACATCTTTCTCTTTTGCATTCTTTCTTTCAATTTCTTGCATTTGGCTTCAAAATCCTACAAATTGAGCCATTATGCACTTGTTATGGATAACCACACTCCTAGTATTCTCATTATCATCTTGTCATTTTTGTACTATTTCTATTATATCATCCTTGTCATCTTGCTTTCAATTTTAGGTACGTCTTTTCAAGATCAAGAGCTACATCAACATTATGTTGGTGCACTTTTAGTTTTCCAGTTTTGAATTCCTATTTGTTGTCAAGTCAAATCCAATCCAGTCAATGATCATGTCAAGGTGATGACTAGAAAGGCTTTCTATCTCATCTCTCCCCATTCAAAGCTCAAACAAGCAGGAAGTCAATGCTTATTTGTCTACTAGGTGTATCTAGGAGGGTGGGTAAGTGTCAAGCATATCCCACAGATGAGAAGAAAGTTGTTTATTTGGTAAACTCCAATGTATATTCAATAAAGATTCATCCTAAAAGGCAGGTTCAATTGGAGAAAGATCACATGAACACAAATAGATGTGGAAATAAGAAGATAATGGTCAAAGGAAATAAGTTCATCTTTGAGGTTGAAAGGAATGAAATTGAGCTCATTGGAATCAAGCACGAGGTTGTGGAAATAGGTTATAGTGAGTACAATTCAATCAAATGCAAAGGAGGCATCAAAAGTTTTCAGAAATGCTCAATCTGCTTAGCAATGGAAAATACCTCGAGTGGTCAAAGATGGGGAGAATGAAAGTTGAAATCAAATCAATGATGCAGAATATAGCTCAAGTTCCATGTCACTGGTTGAAAAATAAATTTCCCTTGATATTGAATCTAGGCCGTCAGATGGGATATAGATCAATGGCTGATGCTCTACATGAAGATGTACATCGTGAAGTAGTTGAAAGGTCAACAACAAATGAATGAACACCACGTACACAGACTATTATCATATTACATTTTCCTGCATCAAGAAACATCTATCACCATAACTCATGGTGATCATCGCCAAGCATAGGAGATGAAACTTGTTACAATGATGAACGATGGGTAATGGACAATCAATGAAGTTATCACCATAGGTCATAGCAATGTGAAGATCGAGCTAGCAGTACACAAAAGATAGGGTATCACTCTATCTTATAACAATGATTCTATCAAATATCGGATTAAGTGTTAAGATGCTATGGCAATAATCAATGAGGCTATAAATAATAGTTATGGTGATAGATTAAAGAAGATAGATATGAAGTTTTTTGTTGTATGCTATGGCAGAATGAATCATTGGAGATCAATGAAATGACTTTTTGTTACAGTGAATAGTGATAAGAAATCTTATGTTGCTATAGGCTTGGGTGGTTAAGTGTGAAGTTTTCGCAACATCACAAGTGAAAGAAATGTTAAGCCTTAGACCATGACAAAGTTGCGAGGTAGTAAATCAAACAGTGATTGCATGATCACAACTTGTTTCTAGTTTGAAGGTTTCTAAGTTGCAATTGTGCACAAAGCATAAAATGATAGTCAAAAGCTAATGATCTCAACGTTGCAAGGTGCTAATGTTAACTCTTGAAGAAGGCTGCAAAGGTGCAAGAGACAATAGTAGTTAATTTATAATAGTTATCACATGATCACGAGAAATTAAAGTTAATTATGAGTTAAGGTAGCAAAGTAGTGAGGGCCAATCATCGCATCATTGCACATGTTAAAAGCATCATATGAATAATAGTTGCGAAGAAGCAACAAGGATTAAAATAAGGAGGATTGTTAGGGTTTAATTGTGATCATTGATTTGAGATTGACGGTGAGAAATTAAACTTGTTATGATTGTTAGGATATAAAATACAAGTTTTGGTGCCAAGGTGATTGTTACAAATTTAAAGAGGAATATCAGTCATTTCAAGGAGGATTATGGATGATCTAGAGCCTACAAAAGCTAGAGGAGATGCCATGTTTCCATGAGAATGTCTGAAGACCAAAACCTAACTCTTGGAGTGTTGCACAAATGATTAGAAACCTCTACAAATGGGAATTTCATCGGTCCTACCTTGTTTCCTTCTTCATTCTTTGTGGTATTTGATTGTAATGACTGGCTGATGATCTACTAAGTGATTCACATGCTCTGATAATGTAATCATTGGATTGTAACTGGCCAAAAACCCTAAAGGGGGGCTTATATGTGTAATTTTACAAGTTAATGGAAAGGATCAACAATTTGTAGCTGAGACTATTGAGTGAGAATTGAAAGGTTGTAGGGAGGGATTTGATGATGTCTAGTTATCTATTTTCTATTCATTGTCTCTTGTTTTCCGAGCTAACATGCATGTAGATTAGTCTTTCTAGAATTGTAGGACAAGGACTTGTGAAGCTACTAGTGTTTGGGCTAATCAAACTGTTAGTGTAGCGGTAGTAGTAATGGCAGTTAGAGTGTTATCTTTCATAGCTATTTTTTCTCTTTTTCAGAGCTACATAACATCTTGCATTTGTGATGTGAAGTTAGGATTGAAGTGTGTTGGGAGTTTACCACTAGGTAACCTTGACTGGTTAGAGAGGCACTTAGGGCCATGAATTTTCTTCTTCTATTACATCTCCTTGCATTCCATAGTCTTAGATGCATTTAGGAGTAGAGTTAGTGTTAGACCTAAAACCCCAACTAGGTTGCTTATGTCTATGAGCAATCTAGCTAGCCTCTTCTACTCTCAAGTTAAGAGCATACCCCTAGTTATCCTTTTGATCACATAAAAACATCATTCCAAGAATATTTTACATATAGGGGAGTTGTATCTTTCAATTCAGAGATTAGTGACATAGGGGTGTACTAATCCAATCTGTTAGAGATAGCTTGTTTCTCATCACCTTGGGCATAAGGAGTCAGTGTAAAGCCAAATCAAGTTGAGGGACAAACTATTTACTAACACATTATTATGGAGAAGAAAGGAGAACATTGGAGCATCATGTGAAGGGGGTGTTTTTCATGTTTATTCACACACCTTCATTTCAAATAGCTTCAATGATATATTAGATTAGTTTTTATTTATTTGAAAGTTTATGGTTTCTTTCATTATGCCAATTTACCTATTTTATAGTCTTATAGATCTTAGATCGAAAGGAGTAATTTAAACTTAGATTAAATCCTAGGAAAAGTGCTTTTGGTATCACCTCTGGAAAACTACTAGGGTATAAAATTTCAGCTAAAGGAATTGAGGCTAACCCCAAAAGGTCCAAGAAATAATGAAAATGAAACCTCCTAATAACTTATTAATATTAAAATTCAATTAAGGAGTCTTTAAGGAGGCCCTCAATCAATCAAGAGGTTCGTATCATAACTTGCTGATAGATTACAACCTTTCAATAAGAATTAATATAAAGGTTCTACATATACATGGAATGAAGAATGAGACAAAAGATTAAATAAGATAAAATAATATCTAACTAAGCCTCCAATTCTAGAAAAACCATTTATTATATATATCTTAGCTACAATTACATCAATGGGGGCATTACTAACACAAAAAGATGAAAATGGGAAGGAACGAGCTATAAAATATATCGATAGAACTTTAGTATCATATGAGGTCAATTTTAATAACATTAAAAAATCTTGCCTTGCTATAGCTTTTGCATCTTAGAAACTTTGATACTACATGCTTGCGCATACTACACATCTTATGGCTAAGATTGACCTATTGAAGTATCTTCTAGGCAAGGCTACTCTTACTAGTTAGTTAGCTAAATGGATGATGATTCAATCTGAATTCATTCAATATATTGATCATAAGGCTATTAAGTGACAAGAAATAGGAGATCAGCTGGTTGATTTTCCACAACCAGATAATGCTCCTAGCCAGATTGATTTTTTGGATTCGTCCATCATGTATGTGACCAAGTGAACATGGAAAATGTTCTCTAATGGATCTCACACTCAAAATGGTGTTGGCTCTAGTATTTTATTTTTCACACCTCATGACTATAGTATTCCAAAGTCATATAAATTGTTATTTCTTTGTACAAACAATATTATTGAATATGAGGCCTTGGTGAATGGAATTAAATTAGTTATAGAGTAGAGAATTACTGAGTTGCATATCTTTGGAGACTCCTAGCTCATCATCAACCAAACTAATAATGACTATTAAAACGAAGATGAAAAATTGGTTCCCTATAAGAAAATGATTGATGATATTAAGAACTATTAGAAATAGGGAATATTGAGAGGGTGGGAGCATGAATCAATGTTCCACAAAATTTTTCCCAGTAATGGATATCATTAACAATATTTAAACATGCATATATGATCAAATTGAAAAGTAAACATAACCATAAGACAATACGACTCATAACACCATTATTTGTTAACTAGAGAAAGCTTGGAAAATGAAAAAACCCAATGGAGATGGTATCCACAAAATGATCCACTAATCAAAAGTATCGTGTGAAAGATATTGACCTTGTTTGGAGTCTATTACATCTTTATAGTGTATCTATCTTTTTTATACAACCGGGTCTTCTTAGAAGCCTCAACCTTGTTAGAATTTGGTATTACAATTACCAGAGTATTAAGATGAGCCCACTGTCAAAACATGCATATACAATAGTACAATCTATATACAAAAGGTGTAGATACAAAAACCTTTTATATAGTGTTGATATCTTCAATACCTAATATGTCCTTGTAGCTCTATCTTCAAAATTGATCACACACCCTTACTATATTGTACTATCATCAAGTTCACATCAATACTTATATCAAACCACTTAACCAGTCAACCTTCAATAGCTTGTATGGTTCCCAAAACTTGAAATTACCTTTTCTAAGTGAGGGTTAACATATAGGATGTCATTCAAACCTTGTTAAATTATTATTTTGGTAAACTAAGACTATCCCTTAACCAAAATACCTTTTTCTATCACCTTCTTTATTTCGCCTATCATAACTTGTAATTAGAAAAATGTTCATAACTTTGTTTATACACCTCCAAATCTTTAGCACTTTTAACCATATGCTTCATACATCCTATACTACCTTCCCTTAGGCACACATAGTCTCAAGTGCTTCTAATAAATCATGCTAAAACAAATACCTTAACTATCCAAAATAGTCTCAAGTGCTTCTAATAAATCATGCTAAAACAAATACTTTAACTATCCACTATTTTGTTGAATAACACTTAGACAATTTTCTAAGTCCAAGTATCCAAAAATCCATAGCATATTATTCCTTCTTCATAGTAGGTGTATGTTTCCATGATTGGAAACTCTATATCATCCCCATACATCCTCTTAGCCAAATTCCCAACAATCTTCCCCTTTGGAATTAATGGAAACATATGGAAAAATTAGGTAAGTTACAAAATCCCTTGTGAAATTTTTAAAACTGTTGATCATTTGCAAAATATATACCATCTTATATTCATACTGTTCTCCCCCTATGACATCAATGGAAAAGGTGAGTTAAAATCTATTTACATGTTAAAATTTTGTTACCATATTATCTAGATGATGGCTGGATATTCACGAGTGCCATGCACTCTCCAAAATTGTGCTTAAAATTGGTGATCTCGTTCTCCCATCTATCCTTGACTTCCTCAAATACATTGACCAATGCATATAAGATATAAGATGCAACTTCTCCTACATTAAGACCAAAATATACTAGTTTACCATAATATTATTTTGCATATATTTATTCTTTTAGCTTCATATGTACTTTATCAAATTTCAATGTAAGGTGTTCCCTTAACAATGAAATTTCTTCATGGTTTTCTCCTTGTGCAATTCCAGTAGCTTCATCTCATCATGAGAATTTTTCTTATTCTAATCTCCAAATCAATGACCTATGCATTTGGATTTTTCAATCCATCTACAATGTCATTTAGTTTTGCCTCCTTATCTTATCTCGTTTTGAATATTCAAAAGATAGTGCACATTTTCCATATAAGTAGTTCGGCCTATCTAGAGTAGCTTAGTCGCAGTGATAACCATCTAACTCCACCTTGTAAATGACTAAGTGGTTGACACTGTATATGCTACTTTAGTGTGTTAGAAACACCAAATTAAAACAATCAAAAGCATTTGCATACTAATTTAACGTAACTTCATGAGAGACAAAGTGAAGTCCTCAAATGAGAATATGAGCCATGGATAGGCTCTCTCAATGAGGACGATCACTTGATGTAAAGGTGTGTCTAATAGCTAAGATGGCTTGATTATGTATGTATGCTCAAATGCTCAAATGGGCTTCAATGGAGGATTTTTGATAGATTTTGGTGAATGGATTTGATGTAAAAATGGCTTCTCAAAATTGCATTATGGCTTTACTTTCTAGATTGTGTTATTTTTGCAAAGGGGAAGGATCCAATTTATAGGCAAGAGGCTTGAGGGATGGAGGGCTAAGATGGAAGGAAAGGAGAAAGCTTATGGAGGGCTCAGATTGAATGAGAGGAGAGCACATGGATTGTGCTTCCTTACAGCCAATCAGGGAGTGACACATGTCACAAGGTGAGAGAATGGAGAAAAGGGCAAGGATGAGTCAACAAAGGAGGCTCAAGGGATAATATCTTAATAAATACCCTTCATAAGTGCTTTGTAAGAGCATTGAAGGAGAGTGTAAGAGATATTTGAGGGTCATTTATGTTGGGGGGTGAGGAATTTTGACTTGGGTTGGATTAAGAAGGTTTTAAGCTTGCTTAGGATTGTGCAAATGATTAGAGGATGGATTAGGATGGTTTAGGATTAGCTTAGGGATAGACAAGTGGATGGAAATAAATGAGGATGGGTGAAGGAGGAGATATTTATTAACTTTGGCTTGGGTTAGCAAGTCTTAACCCATGTTTAGGGCATGTGACAAGGTTAGGAAGGGATTAGGATTAGGATTAAAGATAAGGATT
Source organism: Cupressus sempervirens (assembly GCA_028749045.1). Lineage (NCBI taxonomy): Eukaryota > Viridiplantae > Streptophyta > Pinopsida > Cupressales > Cupressaceae > Cupressus > Cupressus sempervirens. Next base: position 784,613,850 of record CM053791.1, on the reverse strand, counting down.
GACATCTTCTAGAAGAGTCTAGGCTTTGGATGAGGATGAAGACTTTCTAGCAGAGTCTAGAACTTCCTAGGATGAGGATAAAAAAGGGTTTTTAGAAAACAAATAAAGTTTTACTTATTTCAAGGGTTTGGGTTGAGGAGATATTTATTAAAACACCAAATTAAAACAATCAAAAGCATTTGCATACTAATGTAACATAACTTCATGAGAGACAAAGTGAAGTCCTCAAATGAGAATATGAGCCATGGATAGGCTCTCTCAATGAGGATGATCACTTGATGTAGAGGTGTGTCTAATAGCTAAGATGTCTTGATTATGTATGTATGCTCGAATGCTCAAATGGGCTTCAATGGAGGATTTTTGATAGATTTTGGTGAATGAATTTGATGTAAACATGGCTTCTCAAAATGGCATTATGGCTTTACTTTCTAGATTGTGTTATTCTTGCAAAGGGGAAGGATCCAATTTATAGGCAAGAGGCTTGAGTGATGGAGGGCTAAGATGGAAGGAAAGGAGAAAGCTTATGGAGGGCTCAGATTGAATGAGAGGAGAGCACATGGATTGTGCTTCCTTATAGCCAGTCAGGGAGTGACACATGTCACAGGGTGAGAGGATGGAGGAAAGGGCAATGATGAGTCAACAAAGGAGGCTCAAGGGATAATATCTTCATAAAGACCCTTCATAAGTGCTTTGTAAGAGCATTGAAAAAGAGTGTAAGAGATATTTGAGGGTCATTTATGTTGGAGGGTGAGGAATTTCGATTTGGGTTGGATTAGGAAGGTTTTAAGCTTGCTTAGGATTTTGCAAATGATTAGAAGATGGATTAGGATGGTTTAGGATTAGCTTAGGGATAGACAAGTGGATGGCAATAAATGAAGGTGGGTGAAGGAGGAGATATTTGTTAACTTTGGCTTGGGTTAGCAAGTCTTAACCCATGTTAAGGGAATGTGACAAGGTTAGGAGGGGATTAGGATTAGGATTAAAGATAAGGATTGACATCTTCTAGAAGAGTCTAGGCTTTGGACGAGGATGAAGACTTTCTAGAAGAGTCTAGAACTTCCTAGGATGAGGATAAAAAAGGTTTTTTAGAAAATGAATAAAGTTTTATTTATTTCAAGGGTTTGGGTTGAGATATTTATTAAAACATTTTTAATAAACATGAGGATTAATATTTAATCTTAATTAAATATTTTGAGTTGGGATTAGGGGTAAGAAATGATGGGATTAGCCTTTAATCGAAATTAAAGAAGGATTAGAAGATTTTGGAAGAGGTTAGTGGTCTTAAGAAAATTGGCCAAGTTTTGGGCAAAAAATAAATAATTTATTTATTTTGGAATTTTTGGTCAATTTATTAATTAAATAATTAATAAATAAGGAAATAATGTTTAAATAAGATTTAAACATTTTTGGGAGGGATTCTTTAATTAAATATTTTTAATTAAGATAAAGGGATTTAATGGCATAAAAAAATTAATTAATTAATTAATTAATTAATAAATGATGATGTCATCAGGGACTTTTTTCAGAAAATAAAAAATATTTTATTTTCTAAAGGATTTTTAGGTGTCTACATTTTGTCCCTCTTTGATGTGATTCCGCAAGTGGCATGGTATCAAAGGTAAGAAAATAAGATGCCCGAGGCTAGAGCAGAAGAGGAGAGAATGGACTGCGAGAGGCCCCCTCAAGAAGGTGGTGGGGAGAGAAAGTGAGGCTCGACGACTTCTTGAAAAGTACAAGAATCTTGGCGAGTGGGAGGATGAAGAGTGGCTTAAGAGAAGAGGTTTAGTTAACTCAAACTCTCACTATGGGAGAATGATAAAGGGGAAAATCAGAGGCACAAGAGTAAATAAGCTTAAGACTTTCAGGATTGGGGGGAGGATGAAGGAGCAGAGCACTATAAAAAGGAATCCAGGATAGGGAGATGGATGATGGGATGATAAAGTTGATGCAATAGGATTTCAAAGAGCTAGATTGGCGAGAGATGGGTTTTGGAGATCCCTAGGACTAGGATTGTGGATCTCGAAAGATGAGGCTTGGTGGATTGATTTGATTGGTGGATCCCTAAGACTAGGATTATGGATCCCTAAAGCTAAGAGTGATGATTGAGTCAAAGAGATATTGATGCATAAGTTGGGGAAGGAGAGACGGATGCTAGATATGGATGGGGAATAATGGAGATGAAGGGATTCCATTGAAGCTTTTTGAGCAGGGGGATACTTCAAAGAGAAGTAACACCATGTAGTTGAGCACTAGACTTGCTATAGGACTGTTGGTTAATTGCCAAGGTTACCAAGAACATCAAGGCCTTTTCACCAACTATCCAGAGGATGGATAGGACTGATGGACTTAACTCAAAACAAACACGCAAGGATTGCCCTAGTAGCACACATGAATCCCAGAGGAAGTAGCGTGGAACTGACACTGGGTAATCCACAAGCAAAAAAGAAAAATAAACAAAGGACCTGATCAAAACCTTACGCTCAGATTGCCCCATTCACAGTATACCATGAAATGGAAGATCGTGGCAACCTTGAGGAGGGAACAAAAAGATTGCTCGGAAAAGATACTTCAAGACCCAAAGGGAAGATTCCAAATCAAAAGAAAGAAAAAATCCAAAAGAGAACCATTTGCCAATGAGATGGGTAGGATGAGGTACTAACAAACCAAGATCAGACATGAGGAAAGCTATATCCTACAAAAATCTATCAGAGAGCACCTAAGCTAATGGATCTGGATGAGTGATGCGTCTGGCAAGTTGAACTAAGAAGGATAACACTTTGGCGATAGGAGATCTAGCTAAAGGATGCATTGGAATAGCTAACCAAGGGTTGTGCGATGTGTGCAAGATGCTGATCAAGGATGAACTGACATGAAAGCTGGATAGATACAATGGTACTAAGCTAAAGAGGATGTACAAGCTGATGGACCAAGATATGGTACAAATGTACAAGGTTGTTCATGTTTTGGGTTGGTGAGATGGAAATTTTTTAGAATGTGTTGGATGTTTGCAATGTGTGATAGATGGATAGTTGGATAATTTGAGGGTTTTGCGAAAATCTTAAGTGAAGTAGGATTTGTGTGTGCACGTGATAGGGTAAAAACTAGGATATAAGATTATTTAAAAGCTGGAATATGGTACAAGTTTTGGACAAGATTTGGATATACAAGCTATGATACAAGGGATGATACAAGATTTACAAGGTATGATACAAGCTTTGGTACAAGATTTACAAGCTGAGGTACAAGATTTACAAGCTATACACGAGGTATTTATAAGCTTCATTAGATGTTGTATATTTGGTTGGAACACCAAGGGAACAAGCAGGTGTTTTATTGGATTGTGAGTGGATGGATGAGAGATAGGGTGGTGATAGATAATGGATCAATCTTAGTACACAAAGTGCCTGAATTACCAAGTTTTCACCAAGGTACATATCCAAGGCACTTGAATTGCCAAGTTTTCACCATTGGACGCTTATTTCTCTTTACTATTTTTTTTGTATTTTTCAAAAGCTGGGTATACCAAGGATCTTCAAGCATAGAACTTCTTGAGATGAATGATGTTAGTAGGATCATTCAAGTGTTCTCCTTCTGGTGTAGATAGCTGATAGGCTCTGGAGCCAAAGGAGGCAATGACAACATAAGGACCAAGCCATGTAGGTTCAAACTTGCCTTTCTTTTCTCGATCGGCTTGGACTTTCATATTTTCTTTGAAGACCATGTGGCCTGGCTGAAAGTGTCAGGGAAGCACCTTCTTATTGAAGTTCCTTTTGAGATGAGATTGATAGACTGTGAGGTGATCATAGGCATGTTGTCGCTTCTCGTCTAGGAGATCTATCTAGGTGAGCCAAGCTACTCTGTATTCTTCATCTGATATTTGCCCCCGCAAAGATATGCGCAAGGAGGGAATTTTCAACCTCTATGGTTAGTACCGCTTCGGCACCATAGACTAGGGAGTATGGAGTTGTTCCTGTGGATGTATGAAAGGAGGTTCGATAGGCCCATAGGGCTGGATTTATTTGTAGGTGCCAATTGCGGTCGGAATCATTGATAACTTTCTTTAGGATTTTGAGGAGGGTTTTGTTAGTTGCCTTTGCCTGGCCATTACCTTGTGGGAAATATGGGGTAGAAAAGTAGTGATGGATGCGAAGGGAAGTGCATAATTCTTCCATGTTGAGATTTTCAAAGTTACCTCCATGGTCGGTGAAGATGGTGGATAGGATACCGAAGCGACAAACAATGTGGTACAAGATGAACTTGGAGACCTGAACTCCTGTAGCCGAGACTAGGGGGACTGCTTCCACCCATTTAGTGAAATAGTCTGTAGTTGTTATTATCCATTTATGTCCATCAGATGAGAGAGGTGTGATAGTTCCAACTAGATGAAGGCCCCAACATGCAAAGGGCCAACGTGGTGCAATAGGTTGTAGATCTTGTGCTGGAGCTTGTACAAGATTGGCGTGCTGCTGACATGGGAGACATTTTTTGACAAAGTCATAGGAGTCTTCTTTGATGGTAGGCCAATAGTAGCCTGCTCTAAGGATATGTCGCGCTAAGACAATACCACTCGTGTGGGCACCACAAAGTTCAAAGTGTACTTCTTTTAATGCCATCACGGCCTCGTTTTGGTCTAAACACCTAGAGAGAGTATCATGATAACCCCAACGATATAGGGTATTAGCTATGATGACATAGCAGGATAATTTTTGGATGAGGTTTTGGCGTTGGGTTTGTTTGGGGTGAGGGGATCTGATACCATCTTTAAGGTAAGTGTGGATTTCATGGTACCAAGGTGATTGAGGGCCAACCAAGATGCAAACATGATTTAAATCCTCATTTGCATAAGCGAGTGTGAGGAGCTGCTCGACTAAAAACTCATACTGCATAGCCACTTGGGGAATTTCTAAGAGTGAGCTGATAGTTATAGCCATAACGTCTGCTGCTTTGTTCTGCATTCGAGGCACTTGTATAAACTGAAGCTTTGTAAAATGTTGGGTTAGCTGATCAACTAGCTCTTTGTAGGGTAATAGCTTTTCATCTTTGGTTTGATATTCATTTAGGACTTGCTTGATGATGAGCTGAGAATTGCCAAAGATTTGTAACTCAGTGATGTTCCATTTTGTGGCTATCTCTAATCTTGCTATGAGAGCCTCATATTCAACTATATTGTTGGTGCTAGGGAATTGTAGCTTAAAAGCTTTTGGAATGTAATCACCTTGAGGTGTGACCAACAATATTCCTGCCCCTGATCCATGAGATGTGTATGAGCCATCAAAATAAGGTTTCCATGGGGGTTGTTCTTCAATTAGATAGATATGTTCATCTGGAAATTTTGTGATCAAAGGATATGTATCTACTAGAGGTGCATCAGCTAGGTGATTTGCTATAGCTTGCCCTTTGACTGCCTTTCTGTCCACATACTGGATGTCAAATTCACTAAGGAGCATAACCCATTTGGCCAAACGACCTATAAGTGTTGTTCTAGAGAGCATATACTTGAGAGGATCAATTTTGGATACTAGTTGGACGGTATGACTTAGCATGTAGTGGCAAAACTTTTGAGTTGAGAAAACAACTGCCAAACAAGCTTTTTCCATAGGAGTGTAATTGAGTTCGTAACCAACTAGGGTTCTACTGACATAGTAGATGGCTCTTTCTCTACCATAGTCATCATGTTGTGCTAGAAGTGCCCCTAGAGCAATAGGCATTGCTGATATGTACAAGATGAAGGGATGACCAGGAACTGGTGGAACCAAGATAGGGGGATTGGTGAGATACTGCTTGAGCTTATCGAAGCTGCGTTGACATAAAGAATCCCACTTGAAGTTCTCATCTTTCTTTAGTAGATGTGCAAATGGCATACACTTATCTGCAAGCTGGGAGGTGAAGCACCGGACGGATTGAAGCTTTCCTTGAAGAGTACGAAGCTGTCACAGTGTATGGGGAGGAGGCATGTCTAAGATAGCCTTGACCTTCTTGGGGTCAATCTGTATACCTCATTTAGAAACTATAAAGCCTAGAAGCTTGCCAGATGTGACCCCAAAGACACATTTCTTGGGATTCATTATGAGATGATATTTGGCTAACCTATCAAAGACTTTCTCTAGGTCAACAAGATGATCCATGAAGGTGTGAGATTTAACCAAGATATCATCCACATAATCCTCCAAAATGCTATGGATAAGATCATGGAAAATGGCTGTCATAGCTCTTTAATAGGTAGCCCTAGCATTCTTTAGGCCAAAAGGCATCATGTTGTAGCAAAAGATTCCCCAAGGGGTAGTGAATTCTGTCTTATGTTGATCCTCTTCTGCAATTTTGATTTGATTATACCCAAAAAATCCATCCATGAGGGATAGAATTTCATGTCCAGTTGTAAGGTCTACAATCATATCTATGTTGGGTAAGGGAAAATCATCTTTTGGACAAGCTTTGTTAAGATCTCTAAAATCAGTGCAGATTCTGATGTCACCAGAAGGCTTAGTGACGGGGACCATGTTGGAGATCCACTCTAAGTAGTCGATAGGTCAGATAACCTTAGCAGTTAACATTCTTTCTAATTCAGCTTTGACTAGTAATGCCACCTTGGGGTGCATTTTTCTAAGCTTTTGTCTGACGGGCCTGATCTTTGGATCGACTACAAGATGATGAACTACAAGCTTTGGATCAAGTCCTAGCATGTCCTGATATGACCATGCAAATCAACCAATGTTCTCTCTTAAGACCTCAAAGAGGAGATCAACTTGGTCTTGTGATAGGGATGCAGCAATGTGAACAAGTCTGGGGATCTCTAAAGAACCGATGTTGACTTCTCTAGTATCCTCAATTATAATAGAAGACACCTTTGGTCAATTATCTTGAGGAGGCAATGCTAAATCCTCATGTTCTGCTTGTGACTCTTGATTTTCTTACTGAGGGGATCTCTTCATTGGCTGAGCTAGTCTCGGATTCACCTTAGTTCTAGTTTTGGGTACATCAGAACTAGGTTGGGGATTTTCTCCAAAATACTCCTTGGGATCTAGCTCATAGATGTAGGTAGAATCTGGCTTTGTTTGCTTGTGAGGAGTTTTGGCTCCCATGAATCTTAGAAGCGCTTCCTCTGATGTGAACTCATCAATGTGTATGATGCTTGGTTGGTCCCAATCTATGAGTTCAGGGTGAGCGAGTGGTAGGTCGATGAAATGGATGGATAGTTCTTAGAGAACAGAGTCTCCCAGGGAGATTTGGTCTGGGATATCATCGTAGGCTCTCTTTTCAACTTCCTCTGAAATGTCTTTGATTTCTACAAGGTCACGGTGGATGTCCAAAAAAGCATGACCGTCCGTATTGGTGCCCCTAGTTGTGGGTATGCCAAAGCCTAAACCTAACTTCTTTTCTCGTTTGTGTGCTTCGATGGGACACTGCATGCCTCTTTCCTCTAGTCCCAGACCACCACCTTGATAGTTTCATTTTTCAGTGATGAGCTTATGTGTTTGGGGATACTTCTGGCTAAAGTGATCAAGGCGTGCTTGATTTCTTGGAGGTGCATCCTTATGTAACCAATTGTTGATATTTGGAGTGAGCTCCTCATGAAGAGGGATTCTGGGGGATACAAAGGTTGTTGGGCCAAGCTGTGTGTATCGAGGAGGTGGAGTCTCTTTGGCGTTATGATATGTGTGTCATCCATGGGTGTGTGGATCAAGTGGCAATGCACCAACTGCAAATGCATCAGACATGCTATATTCTTCGCAACCTTTGTTGTTGATCTTTATGGTAGATAGGGTAGAGGCGAGGATGGTTTCTAGGTCATTACAGGTGTTGGATGAACTGGCGATGGATTGGCTAATTTTAATGCCAGGGAAATGGTTTATGTTATGAGGCTTCAACTGCATTGCAATAAGCAAAGGGTTTTGGATCGGCATGGATGGTCACTTTAGTGCCCTGATGCGGAAATTTGAGGCATTGATGATATGTGGATGGAACGGCCTTCATGGCATGAATCCATGGGCGACCAAGGAGGATGTTAAATGGTAGGTTTAGATCAACAACATGGCAAATTGTCTCTTGGATGACCGGCCCAACCTTGGTGGGTAGCAAAATTGTGCCCTCTATGGTTCTCTCCAAGTTGTCATAAGCTTTGATGGTGATAACCTCATTGATGATATCCGCCTTAATATACCCAGCTTGTTTTATAAATTTTAGGTACAAATATTCAAGGCTGATCCATTATCTATCATTACTGTTTTTACAGTGAAATTGGATACCATAATGGCTATGCAAAGTGGAAGGGTGTGATCTGGCTCGACCACGGGTATGTAAGTGGGCTTGAATGATAAGGCACATGAGGATGAAAGGTGTCCAACAAGATTACAAAAATTAGTTGCATTGATATCCGAAGGGACATGGGATTCTATGAGAGCACTATCAAGGATGTCTTTGTACATAGGACTAGTGCGGAGGAGGTCTAAAATGGAGATTTGGGCTGGCATGTTCCCAAGGTGTTCCAAGATATTGTACTGGATTTTTGATGGAGTTGATGATGTTGCTGGGGTTGATAGTGCTGATGGGATTGATGAGGCTGCGATGTTCAATCACGCTCTACGAGTGGTGACTGCACACTCATTGTTTGGGCCTTGGATATTGATAACATTGATAGAAGGCTCTTTCTCAGATATACAACCTATGAGGCTACCATAGTCTATGCAGGATGAAGTGTGGTCATTGTTCTTCTAATGTTGTTGGTTTGGCTGGTGGTTGTTGGGGTTATTGTTGTTGGTTTGGATGGGTGCTTTTCCAAGATTTTAGTTGTTGTGAGGAGGAAAAGCATTTTGATAGATCTACAAGCCTGCATTGGGAGAGTTTTGTGCTCCAACTATGATTTCTTTCCGATCAATGAGGTCCTACACATAATCTTTCAGCTTCATGCATCTGAGGGTGGTGTGCCCTTTCACCCTATGAAACTTGCAATACTCATTGTCTCTATACCATGCAACTTTGGATTGGCCTCAGTCGATTTGCTGGGTAGGAGGAAATTTGATGAAGTTTTCCTTGAATAATTTCTCAAAAATGACATCCAATGGCTTGCCAAGGGGTGTATAGTTTGGAGGTGCAGGTTGGAACTTGGGCTTTGGTCCTGCAGCTACATTGATGGCATTAGCTTGATTGTTAGACCCTTGAAAGTTGGGCTTTGGATTGTGGCTTTTAAAGCTTTGTTGATTCTGTTGTTGGTTGTTGATAGCTTGTTGATTATTTGGTTGATAAGGTGGGTTGGACTGGTTTTGGGAAGGACCAACAATATTCACATGTCTGGAGTCAATGACCCCATTTGTTGCAACGTGCTTGTTTTTGTTCCAATACCTAGAATTTTCATTTGAATGTGTTTGATTTTGGTTGGCTTCCTTGTAAATCTTGACCACACCATCTTTAGTGAGTCCTTTCTCAAGGATCATTCCTTTTTCTTTGATATCTTTGTAGGTCTGCAAACAGTTCATGGTCATATGGTGAGCTAAGTTGGGATGGGCATTATCAATAAACATTTTCACCAAATGGCGCTCTGGTAGGGTGCAAGATATGTGGGTGGTAAGGGTTTGTCATCTTTGTAGATATTCACCAAGACTTTCTCCACCTTTTTGCTTGGTGTGGACAAGATCAACCACTGATAATTATGTCTCAACAAGATGGGCATATTGGGCTACAAATGCCTCAGACAATTCAACAAAGTTTTTTATTGTGCCATATGGGATTTAATAAAACCATTCAAGAGCTGGTCCGGCCAACCTTTTGGGGAAGAGGTGCAAAAGGAAGATGGCATTGTATGCCACTTCTTGGTAGTGCATGTAAAATTCTTTGATATGTGTGACAGGGTCTCCTTTTCCTCTAAATTTGTCAAACTTGGGTATCTCAAAGTGTTTGGGAAATGGTGTCATGGTAATGGCTCTGTCAAATGGGTAAGGACACACATTCTCAAACTTGAAGCTTTTTGGGTCATTTCCTTCCTGGATGTTCTTCAAAGCTATATTCATGGCTTCCCATTCTGAATTAATGGGTGATGGCTGTGGTGCCTCCACTGTAGGAGCACTCTGAGGGAGATATACGTTGAATGGTGCAATTGCATATGGATGGCTTTGAGGTATGGGCTGGTAGGGATTGTACATGGCTTGGGCAACTGAATGGTGGATGATGGGTTGCTGAGGTGGAGGTGGCACATATTGTTGCATGTGTTGTGAGGCTTGCTGTTGATATTGGATTTGAGGTTGGGATTGAGGAACATAAGCTGGCTGTGGGATAAATGGATTGCTTTGTGGAGGTAAGGTATAAGATGGTTGTGAAGCTTGGGGTAAGGATTGGGGAGCTTGTGGAACTTGACTTTGGATTTGAGGAGTTTGACTAATATATGTGGGTTGTGCCCCCATTTGGGAAGGTATCTGCATGGCAAAAGAGGCCAAGTAATTGGTGGTTGGTGGTGGTGGATTTCCTCCTAGAAGTGGCATAGAAAAATAGTTAGTAATAGGAAGTAATGGATTAGTTGGTGGTGGAGGTGGTGGGAATTGAAAGCTTGGAAATGGAACTGATGGGGTTTGATAGCTTGGTGGCTGGATTTGAAAGCTTGGTAGAGTGGTGGTAGGAGCTTGGGTCACTTGAGAGCTTGGCAGAACATTGGTGGCAGCTTGTGGGGTTTGATAGCTTTGTGGAGTGAGGGCAGTAGCTTGTGGATTTGTGGCTGATGGCACTGAGCTCCAAGGACATAGTGGAAATGATGGAATTATGCTCTAAGCTGAGGTAAACAAGTTGGGGGTGATGAAAGGTTGATTACTCGGCCCCATGGGTGGCATCCTGGTTATATATTGCTGAGGTTGGCCAAAGATGCTAGCACTGATTTGGGAGATGGGTGGATTTGGAAGGCTGGGTTGGAGAGCAGTAGCAACAATAGTGAAGGGAGTGAATGATGAGGTATTTTGGGCGAAGGGGGTTTGGGATGGAGTGGTATAGACCAATGGTGGAGTGGTGGTAGCTGGATTGGCTTACGGAATGGAGATTTCAACTTGAGTGGAGGCTGGTATGTTTGGGTCTATTGGATCATATGACGTGGGTTGAGGCTCTTCTTTTGGTATATACAAAGGATGATTTGGATCATAAGAGCCTATGGGTGGTGGCAGCTGCTCAAACAGAGGGTGAGAAGGATCTAATAAGGGAGGAGGTCTTCCAAAATTGAAGGCTCCTAAGTTGTCCCTCTTAAAGTTTGCCATGATTGTTTCTTTGTTCTTGTCTATAATGGCATTCACCAATACCACATTTCCTGATTGGTTCATGAAAGCTTCAATGTCAGTAGGTGATGGTATAGAATTCTCTGGGCTGAAGGATGGTTGAGTGCTCAAGGGGAGCGATGTTGTCTGATCCAAGTGATAGGGCTCCATTGTTTCCTTCTTCTTCTTGGCTAAGCGAGTGACGGGTGGCATGAAAATGTTCCTAGGGATGAGGTGCAACAATGTTGATGGATGCAAAAGGGGGGAGGCTTTTCTATGCAAATGATTTCCTAGGCTGAGGCAAAGCTATATGAAAAACCTAAGGAAGACTAGGTTGGGGATTCTAACTTCAAAGATATGTTGCCAAAGCACAAAAGGTTTGCTTTCCTATGTGCAAGCTTGGTGGTGATTGTGTCAACTTAAGGATAGACTAATGATCCCTTAGGAAAAACACGAGATTGACCACTTGTGGATCCCAACCTTTAGCTCAAGGTGATGAGGGATGACAAGTGACAAGGCTAGATTACCCTAGACAAATCTTTGTCAGAGGGATAACCTTGGTGAGACTAGTGAATTTGCAAGATGATAGGAAAAGCAAGTTCTGGCAATGTGACAACAATTTTGAAGGCTTGGATGTGAACTTTTTGATTATTGGCTAGATGGTTTGGTTCTAAGGCAAGGAACTAGATGAGATGGATGAGCTAAAATGCTTAAAGGGATAACCTAGAATGGTTGGCTTTCCTACAAAGATGACTCTAACGTGAAGTTTATGCAAAAAGATGTGGAGAAACAAGGGGGTCTAATCATAACAATCATGCCTAGTTGGTAAGGCATAAGCAGGGTTAACTCCTAGATGTTTGCTAAATCTGATAGTGCAATCTAACCAGGCGTCTTGAAGGGCTTCGTCGGTAGCTTTGTCTTCTACTTTGTGGAGTTTGGTAATTCGAGGGCTTGGTATTAATTCCTTTCTCTTGGCTGAAATTTCTTGGTATACCTGAGATGGCTTGAGTTTGGCTTTGTGAAACTTCTATTTGGGTTTGGGTTGTTCTGACATAAATTCCTGAGTCTGTTTGGCTTTGAGAGATTGTGGTTGTTTTTCTTCAACTTTGTTCAACTTCTAAAACAGGCAGTGACTACGCTAAGTGTGCCCTGAGCTAGGATTGACTGAGTTTGAAAAACATTCATTCAACAAGTAAAAGATCAAGCAATAGATAGGAACAACTAGATAGAAGTTTTGATTCTCAGAAGATAGTAACTGTGCTGTGGAGTGTGTATATTCTACAAATGTTTCGATAAGTCACTTCAAACACATTAACATCCTAGATGGTTGTCTACAAGGTTGACAGTTGGTTTAGCTAGGGAGTCCTCGATATACCCAAGGTACATGAGGCCCAAATCCATAGATGAAATCAAAACAATGTCACACAGCCGAGAGGAGTGGTAACCCACTTCTCCTCTTTCACTTCTCAAGGGTATAAAGTTCCTTGAGGCTTAGCCCGAGTGACAAAATTTTGATCCTAAGAGAGGTGTCTTTGGATTCACCTCCCGATCTTTATACTCCGCTAGAATGCTGGAGTTGAGGTCATCCCAAGGGGTGATGAAATCCCCAAGCAGGCCTCCTAAAAGCTAAGACAAGATTGTGGATCCTAATCTTATGCACCCAAGATGGCCTCGAAAGATGACAAGGGGAGAGAAGACTTGGATGATCTTGGGCTAAAAGAAAGAGTTCTTTTCCAACTGACGCTTTAAGTTTTCTAATCTAGACCTTTTGAAAACACACGTGATTTAAGATGCAAAGGTTCAATTCTAATTTGAAATGTGCCAACAAAAGAGAAGTGATTGAAGAATGAATACACCAAGAAGATTTAGGGTCAACAAAAAGTAAACTCGCGTGTCCGGAGGCCCTCCACGTCAAGTATCGATTGATTTGCTTTAAGGCATTCAAGATTGAATGTGAGTTTATTTTAACCCCAAAACAAAGATGTGTGTAAAGCTCGATTTCAAGCGTGCACTCAGAGGCCCTCCATATCAAGATTTGTTCAATTTTTATGCCCAAATGAAGTGTTAGTGAGACTAATGTGCATTCAAAAAAATTTCTATCTTAGAAAAACCAATAAAAACTCAAGTGAGTGCAATTTGGTTTTTGTGGAGCACTTAACACCTTCTTGGGTAGACCCATCCCCATATATGGCGCTGATATTGCAACCAATGGTTAGAATGATAGGTGATTAAAGAGGGTGAGTCCAACAACAAATTCACTCAAAGTGTCTTTATTTGTTTTTATAACTTAGAAAGTTTCTAAAATGTGGATTCCTTTTATGCCCCAAAAGATGATTATTTGATCTATGGCATTCAAGATTGGATTTTTTGTTTTAATCATGTATTTATAAAAAAAAAAAAAACTTGATTTTAATCCATGGCACTCAAGAGTGATTTTAGCAACATGCATTCAAAGACAAGTGATTAAACATTCAAGTTTTTTCCTTTGAGCATTCAAGATTGAGATTTTTCATGTTGTTTTAAGAACTTTGACGTGTTTTGTTTTAACCTTAGATCATTCAAGATTGTTTTGGACTCAAAAGTGAAAATGACTCTTTGGACTTTAGTTTTCATTCAAGATTTTGTGTTCTAGTTTGCATGTTTTAAGCCTAAAAAAATGATATTCCTAGATTGTTTTGATGCATGAAAAACCTAGGAAACATTCAAGATTTTGCAACAAGACATTTGTTTGGAACAAATAAAAAAGCTTTTAGGACAATTTTGGCAACCATTTAGGACTCTTAGTTTTCATAAGATTTTTAAAAGAACTTTAAAATATTTGCAAATGAGGTTCATTTTATCCTTGATTGATGCTTTGAGTTTGATTTAGATTTTAGTGTGCACTTAGTGTTGATTTTGAACCTTTTGAAATGAAAACTTGAAGTTCTTTTTAAATTTTCGAAAATAAAGTGTTCCTAACTTTGCATGAATGCATTTAAAACCTTGATGTTGCAAGGATGCAAATGATTGGATTGGTTTAGTTTCACTTGTTAAAAGATTTTATTTTTTTTTGCAAATTTTTAGTTTTTAATAGATTTAAGTATGATTTGGGGGTTCATTTTAAGCACTTAAAAAAAAAAGTGTATGATTTTGCTTCCTTAAAAAAAAAAGGCCAAGATCCCTCAAGAAAAAGAAGAAGAAGTAGATGGAATAGAAGAAGAATATAAACAAGAAGAGGAAGAAGAATTCCAAGTGCTCTGTCCACCTATAACCTTGAAAAATCTGCAAACACTATGAGATAGACTATGAGTTCCTTTGTCTTCTTCATGCTCATGTGGACCTGCAAAACCAATTTATACAATCCTACCAATCACAAAAACAAGCAAAATTAGCCAAAAATAGCAAATGACATACAAAGCTTGACTAAAAAAGCTAATGAAGATGACCCATGCGGGGTCCCACTGGGCGTGCCAAAATGTATATGCTACTTTAGTATGTTAGAAACACCAAATTAAAACAATCAAAAGCATTTGCATACTAATTTAACATAATTTCATGAGAGACAAAGTGAAGTCCTCAAATGAGAATATGAGCCGTGGATAGGCTCTCTCAATGAGGATGATCACTTGATGTAGAGGTGTGTCTAATAGCTAAGATGGCTTGATTATGTATGTATGCTCAAATGCTCAAATGGGCTTTAATGGAGGCTTTTTGATAGGTTTTGGTGAATGAATTTGATGTAAAAATGGCTTCTCAAAATGGCATTATGGCTTTACTTTTTAGATTGTGTTGTTTTTGCAAAGGGGAAGGATCCAATTTATAGGCAAGAGGCTTGAGGGATGGAGGGCTAAGATGGAAGGAAATGAGAAACCTTATGGAGGGCTCAGATTGAATGAGAGGAGAGCACATGGATTATGCTTCCTTATAGCCAATCAGGGAGTGACACATGTCACAGGGTGAGAGAATGGAGGAAAGGGCAAGGATGAGTCAACAAAGGAGGCTCAAGGGATAATATCTTCATAAAGACCCTTCATAAGTGCTTTGTAAGAACATTGAAGGAGAGTGTAAGAGATATTTGAGGGTCATTTATGTTGGAGGGTGAGGAATTTTGACTTGGGTTGGATTAGGAAGGTTTTAAGCTTGCTTAGGATTGTGCAAATGATTAGAGGATGGATTAGGATGATTTAGGATTAGCTTAGTGATAGACAAGTGGATGGCAATAAATGAGGGTGGGTGAAGGAGGAGATATTTGTTAACTTTGGCTTGGGTTAGCAAGTCTTAGCCCATGTTTAGGGAATGTGACAAGGTTAGGAGGGGATTAGGATTAGGATTAAAGATAAAGATTGACATCTTCTAGAAGAGTCTAGGCTTTGGATGAGGATGAAGATTTTCTAAAAGAGTCTAGAACTTCCTAGGATGAGGATAAAAAAGGTTTTTTACAAAATAAATAAAGTTTTATTTATTTCAAGGGTTTGGGTTGAGGAGATATTTATTAAAACATTTTTAATAAACATGAGGATTAATATTTAATCTTAATTAAATATTTTGAGTTGGAATTAGGGGTAGGAAATGATGGGATTAGCCTTTAATCGAAATTAAAGAAGGATTAGAAGATTTTGGAAGAGGTTAGTGGTCTTAAGGAAATTGGCCAAGTTTTGGGCAAAAAATAATTATTTATTTATTTTGAGATTTTTGGTCAATTTATTAATTAAATAATTAATAAATAAGGAAATAATGTTTAAATAAGATTTAAACATTTTTGGGAGGGATTCCTTAATTAAATATTTTTAATTAAGATAAAGGGATTTAATGGCATAAAATTTTTAATTAATTAATTAATTAATTAATGATGATGTCATCAGAGACTTTTTTTAGAAAATAAAAATATTTTATTTTCTAAAAGATTTTTAGGTGTCTACAAACACTAATAGACAACAATGGTTAGAGATACCAACAAAATCCTTAATGGAACCCAAATTTTGACAAATTAGGGTTTCCATTTGAATATCAAAGTTTCAGGTTTAGTTACCTAATTTTGCAAACTGGTGATACACTTATTAGTTATATGATCAAAGGTGCACAAAATGATTAATCAAGGGCAAATTGATAAGGTGAGATTTTTTTAAATAGGTTGGAAGGTAAGTATTTTTGAAATTTATTTTAAATGCTATCTTTTATTTTAATTCACTTTTTAATTAAAGTTTAAAAGTATTTCATGCTTATAAATGTTAAATTCTTGCCTTAATATTTTATTTTTAGGCCTTTTGCATAAATGATATATTAAAATAATATTAAAAAAAACATTTGCATTCAAGATCAATGTTAATCAAATTAATTACTTTAGGGTTTCTATTGAATTGATTGAAAATGTTAAATTTTATGATGCATATTTGATTTATTATTATTCTGTTTTTGTGAAAAAAGGATAGGTAGAGGGAGTTGAACACTCAACCTATTCACTCTATCCTCTTTCTTATCCTAATAACCGATCTACCCTAACCAAATGTTTTATTTTATTCTTCAAGAATGGTAGTTAGAAAGGAAAGTTATATTTGCAATAATTAAATAAAAGGGATAATTAATCTTTTGATGTGTTATTTACATTAATTCTTATTCTAAAAGGAAAATAAATTATAGTTTAATGTAAATAATCATTATGTTGCATTTTTGCTCACCTTTTATTTAAATATATTATTTCTAGGGAAATATATTGATAAATATTATTAGAATTTTTTAAAAAAATTTATCCCTAGATCTTTAATATAAAATATTTCTATTTCATGCTTCATGTGAAGGAAAAAGCTTTTTACGTAAAATTATATGTTCCTTTAAGATGAAATGTTTATAGAAATATCTTACTGGCGTATTATTTTTACCGTTATATAAATATATTAGGGTTTTCATTAAAATGGTTGTTTTGTCAAATTTTTGAAACCATTTTATACACCTTTTTTGATACTCTTTGAATATAGTCTCATTGACATAATGCTTACATACTGGGGAGAGTTTTTTGGAAAATATGAATCTAATGTAAGATCCTAATGTAGGGCTTATTCATTGAAATTATTAAAGCACCTGTCAAAAGAATTAAAAGAGAGATTGAAGAGGCATTGAAAAGTTGATACAACTTTCAAAGAAATGGATTTCAAATTAAGTATTTAATTAAAGCTTTTGCATTGCAATAAAGTGTTCAGTTATATTTTATGAAGCATCATGATGATCTGATGTATGCATCTTTTGGATTTCTATAAAGGATACAAGGATCATCATATTAAGGATCATAAAAATTCATGATCATATTTATAAACTATTTTTGTCAATTGAGAGGGAATCCTTCTGAGATTATGTTGTTATCTGTATGCACCAACAACACAAATTTTTGTGGCGAACAATTTTGAAAGCAATACAACGATTTGACATGCTCATTTGATCTTTTGGTAATATCATTTATCTATTGTTTAATTTTTCCTCGAATTAAATTTTGAATTTTCTTTAATATCTTTTAGATTTGCATGAATGTTTTAAAGTTCTTCAATATTTGTTAAGCAAAGTTACTGTGTTGATTGTTCAAGCTGTATCTTTGTCTTATTGGGTTCCTAAGGGGAATTAAATTGAATAAGACTTAGTATTGAAGTTATTTTAATCCATTTGTCAATTTGAAGCATTAAAGTGATAACAGTTGTCTTAAAGGGATCAGTGATTGTCTCTAAGGGTTACTTTAACACATTAAGTTACAATTGATAGTAATATGATAAATATTCCATTGGTTAAGGCATTGGTCTGTTGATTGTTGGTTGAGTTTTCATGTTGATTATAGAAAGGGCACAGATCCAAGTGACAAAGATCCTTGGTCATTGCACATCATATACATCTATATACATTAATAAATTATCAAAAACATATACCAACTTTTTAATTTTTTCAAGATACCTAAAATCTCACAAGTTATTTGGTCAAAGCCTCTAGGGTGCGAGGTATAGGCCTACCAGCCTTGGTCTTGCAGAGCTAGAATTGCAAAGGTCTACATCCTATTTGGGTGGGACCTATCAGTTGGAAAATTGCTACTCAGAATTCTCAAAATTACATCATCATTCTATAGGAAACCTAGTCTGTCAATTTGGGCACCAACAAATTGGACTCTACTAGGGAGTTTTCTACACAATGAGGGATTGTGAGGTTACCTAGAAAATATTAGGTTTTAGAAGATTAGAAATACAAAGCTAGGAGTCTGTGTACTTTGCTGGAGACAAAACTTAGAAGATCAACAAATCAATATATTCCTCTATAAAGGAGGTGGTGACTCTTCTTAAAAAGATTCTAATTGGACGCTCTACTGAGGGAGAAGACTCAGAAGGAAATGGTTTAAATTGTACTGTGATCTGGAAGAAAATCTATATTACATCATGGAGGAAGCACACAAACATATTTTGGATGCATTCTTCAATTTAGAAAGGTATGAAGGAGAATCCTTGGCACATTTGTTTATGAGGATGGTGAATATTGTCTGAGAAATACCTTTAGGCATCATGCCTTCATCTAAGGAATTAGGAAGAAAATTTCACGAGTTGATAATTTCACTTGATGACCCTGATATAAAGATCCTTTTTCAAATATTTAAAGATGTTAAAGGATCAAAAGATAGTGAATGCATGACTAAAAAATTATGAGTGAGACCAAGTTTCAAATTTGGATGGAGATGAGAAAGCTGAATATTATGATGAAGAATAATCCTCTAGAGATATTTTAATGACAACGGATGATAATGAGTGTGAAGATTAGGAGGGTGATTCTCTTAGTATAGAAGAAATTTCAGCATTATTAGATATGGAATAAAAAAAACATGTTGAAAGAAAGCTTTTTCTCAATCCACCATGATAAATAGGTTAATGGATCAACATCATGATGAAGATAGCGGACCTAACAATGATTTGAAAGTTGAAGAAACTCATGCTGTGCATTGAGAATGTGAAATGGGCAGGATTTACATGAAGCTGAGAAAGAATCAGACATGTGTAATGAGAAGAATTATTTGGAGATCTATTCTAAAAATGAATTTAGTTCTCATACAATATTCCTATGGGAAGAGAAATCAATGACAGAGTATCTTCTTAATGATGAAGATCATGGGGAGGTATATTTGTACTCTAACATACCCAATGGTTATGGTATAATGATCAAGTATAAGGTGTTGAATGTCTCACTACCATTTTAAAGGTAGGTGTGCCAGATCCATGTATATATTTCCAACAACAATTCTAGGTATAAGTTTTTGATTAAGGAGTTAGAGAGAAAATTTCATAATTTTAATGTCCCTAATTTTTCAAATTTAATATATGTTGAGAAGGAGAAAATTTTATATCCAAAGTCTCGAGAGACAAGAATTGAGTACCCTTATGAAGCTTACTTTGATATAGATATATTTTTTGAAATAGTTCAAGGAGTGATTTTTTTTCGAATGAGTTATTAAGAGACATTAAAATATTAAGGTTTTGTGACACAAAGTGGATATTTGAAAAATGTTTTTTGACATCAAATGTTTTCATAATATTTTATTTGTTATATGATGAAAACAAATTTTTTGACAGAGGAAAGGGTAAAAGTTCTTTTTTTTTTGGGAGCCGAGGGCCTCCCAATTTTATCAAATTATGTATGTACGCATGGTTTGCTATACAACTAGATCAGATATGTCTGTTTACTTTCGATTCTTATAGGTTTAGGTATGTATGTTTTTATAAGTGAAATAAATATTCAAGTGCGTATTCTAGAATCTTTCATTTATGCATTAATGATTAAAATACATTTTTGAATTGATACAATTTCATTTGTCATTTCATCTAAAAATCCATTTCCATATCATTTTTTTTTAAAGATGGTCATATGAAAGCAGTGACAATTTATATTATGTCAAGTGACTATCTTATGTGGATTATATACTCAAATGATTGAATTGTGCAAATTTAGTTTTGAGGTTACCCTATGTAGATTTAATTATTGAGAAGTTTTGAATGCAAATCAAGTCTCAAATGATCTTTCACTTTATATTTGTTAGAATCAAATGGGTTATTCATGAATCAATTTTGATATAATACATACGTATCATGGAGTTGCAAAAAATAACTGAATATTTCCTTTTTATAAATTTCGTAACACTTATATATTGTAGGATAAAATGGTAGGACGCCAATTACTTTCGATCAATTTCCAGGTTGCATGATTATTGGAGTGGCTCGAGTATTATGAAGTATATTCAAAGTAGCATCTTTCAAGCTTGTCGCCCCAAGAAATTTAGTATTGGGCTCTTTTTGGGATTACTTCATTTCATGAGCAGCAGAACCAATAGTAGATCTCGCATCAACACCAGATCAAGAGTCAGAGGTGGCACCAAGAATACCAAGAGCTTCTGCTCACTTTCTTCCATGTCATTTATATGGGTTAATCCTAATTTCTAAGCCGAGAATCAGGGGTTTCCGAGAATGTGAAAATTGTGATTGCGAGAAGGGAAAAACGTGACTGACATAATGGGAGAAGAAATAAGCATGAACACCTGTAGCTTGGCCTCATCAATATCATTTCATTAGAACATACACCCATTGACTTATGCCACGCATGTCATGAGAGCTTAGATTCTCTAGGGGTATAATCAATGCATTGATCAGCATTGATGGAAATATGTGCCACAGGCAAGGATTTCTCCTCATTTGAAGGAACCATTTTTATGTTGCAAGAAATTGTGCGAAGTATGCAGCTCACAATGAGGTTGCGGGTTGAGCTGAGAGCGATTTTTATTTTGATTCATTTCTCCATCAAAAAATTGGATGACATAGCACTCAAATGTCTGAGCATCAAGGCACCATCAGATTATGTTCTGCGAGGCGCCCGTCTTCTATGAATACACAAGGAATTCCTAATCATTCTGATAGCCTAAATTATAGGATGGCACCCATTGGTGATCCTCCTCTTGTAAAGATCACAATCATATCAAAGAATGTGTTAAACTATCAAAGCTTGTCAACCCTAAGCCCAATGATCGCTCATCGCATTTGGAGTAAATAGACACAGCGATGAGCGATAAGCTTTAAAAGTCTGGATAGGCATCGTTATATGTTATAGCGATCAATGTTTATCGCTAAGCGGAGGTCATGCATTTCTTCTATAGCGATTAGCGATATGAAAAGCTGGATTACTGTTGCAATAGCGATAGGATTTTCAATCAACGACAGGGGTAATGTCAATTTTTTTAAATTGACATCGCTATAACATATATAGCGATCAAAGTATATCGCTATGCGGGGAAGGCATAATTGAGTTATGGCGATGAGCCATGAAAGTTATTGATCGCTGTACTATGCATTGAAAAGCTAAAATAATTTTAAAAGGTTGAATGGCTGCAACAATTGTGGTAAGGTGAGCAAAGATGAGTATTCCTTAGGGTCTGTTTGGCTGTGGGAATATAAAAATGGAAATAGGAATATCTATTTTGAAATACTTATTCTAGAATAGAAAATGGGTTATGTATTCCTATTCTTGTTTGGTTCACCCAAAATTTGATGCAGAATATACGGACTCAAAAATTTATATTTTATAAAATAAAAAAAAATTGGAATAGGAATACGTATTCCTATTCCACCTATTTAGATGGAATAGCAAATCCTCATTTTTGGGTCAAAATTGAAATACATATTCCAATTTTTTTCCTATTCCAATTCCGATTTGGTGCATCCAAACAATGAATTCAAAATTTTGAGAATATATATATGCCTATTCCACTTGTATTCCCGTTGCTAAACGGGCCCTTAATGTTTGATTTTTTTTATTTTTTTAATGAAAGAGTTTTATTGCAACTAAATTATTATTTTTTATGTCAAATATTAAGAGATATTAAAGTTTTATTTGATAAATTCTATAATATTCACATCTATTAGGGATCACTAGAGCATGTTTTTGGTGTCTCGGTGATGGTTGTGATGTCGATTAGAGAACAAGTAGGGCCCAAGCTTTATTTTTTGCAAGACCAAGGAAGTATTGAGGAGGATAAAAGACTATTTTAGGGAAGTATTATTTCTCCTTGTATTTTATTTTAATTTTAAATAGATTAAATTTTTTACATATTTTTAATCTATTTAGTTTTAGTTTTTTGTGGTTTTCTTTCCTAGAGATAATGGATTCTTGTAGGGAGTACACGTCATTGTGATAAATTAGGGTTTCCATCCAAGTTTCATGTTTATTTACCTAATTTTATAAAATGGTGATACACTTATTAGTTATATGATCAAAGGTGCACAAAATGATTAATCAAGGGTAAATTGATAGGGTGAGATTTTTTTAAATAGGTTGGAAGGCAAGTATTAATGAATTTTATTTTAAATGATATATTTTATTTTAAATTACTTTTAATTAAAGGTAAAAAGTATTTCATACTTATAAATGTTAAATTCTTGCCTTAATATTTTATTTTTAGGTCTTTTGTATAAATGATATATTAAAATAATATTTTAAAAAGCATTTGTGTTAAAGATCAATATTAATCAAATTGATAAGTAGGAGATAATTTCCATAGCAAGTGAAACTGTGATATTGCTATTAGGATTTAACTGTGTGATTTTGAGTCAAACTCATTGCCCCATGTCTCATAAGTAGTGATTCAACATGAATCCATCTCTCATGAGAATAAATGGAATACTTAGCAATCATTGAATCTAGGTGATGCTCGTAGGGGTGAAGCATCAAGACTTCTTGGGAGGCCACCCATCCCCATACTACTCCAACCTAAGCACGCTTAACTATGGAAGCACTTGATGAAGCTTTTCAAAATGGGGTTGCAAGTTTTGGGTTTAACCATGGAGTAAACTCTGTAGTTAAGTGCGCTCAGACTGGAGCAGTATTGGGATGGGTGACCTCCTAGGAAGTCCAGTGAGCATCACCTAGATATGATGAGTGCTACGTGTTCCATTTATTCTCATGAGAGATGGATTTATGTTGAATCACTACTCATGAAACATGGGTCAATGAGTTTTACTCAAAATCACACAGTTAAATCCTGATAGCAATATCACAATTTGACTTGTTGTGGAAATTATCTCCTACTTATCAATTGATGAACTTAAGGGGCTTTCTAATGAATGGTTCATAAGGCACAACACTTGGTGAAGGTTTTGCAAATGGGGTTGCAAGCTTTGGGTTTAACCATGGAGGAAACTCCATAGTTAAGCGCGCTCAAGCTAGAGTAGTACTGGGATGGGTGACTTCTGGGGAAATCCTGGTGCCAATGAGTGCTAAGTGTTCCATTTATTCTCATGAGAGATGGATTCATGTTGAATCACTACTCATGAAACATGGGTCAATCAGTTTAACTCAAAAACACATAGTTACATTAATCAAATTGATTGATTTAGGGTTTCTATTGAATTGATGTTTATATCTAAGAACCCTAATTATATTGTTTTTTATGAATGCAAGAAACTAAGGAAAAACATAAGCACACATCAAATTAATTTAGGTAAAATGTTAAAAAAAATTGCGAAAAAGGATGGGGAGAGGGAGTTGAACACTCAATCTCTTCACCCTATCCTCTTTCCTATCCTAACTACCCCATCTACCCTAACCAATTGTTCTATTTTACTCTTCAAGAATGGTAGTTAGAAAGGAAAGTTATATTTGCAATAAGTAAATAAAATGGATAATTAATCTTTTCATGGGTTATTTACATTGATTCTTGTTTTAAAAGGAAAATACATTGTAGTTTAATCTAAAGAATCATTATGTTGCATTTTTGCTTACCTTTTATTTAAATATATCATTTCTAGGGAAATACATTGGTAAATGTTATTAGAAATAATGTTTAAATCTATCCCTAGATCTTTAATATAAAATATTTCTATTTCATGCTTCATGTTAAGGAAAAAGTTTTTTAAGTAAAATTATATGTTCCTTAAGATGAAATATTTATAGAAATATCTTATTGGCATATCATTTTTACCTTTATATAAATATAATAGGGTTTTGATTAAAATAATTGTTTACTTTATCAAATTTTTGAAACCATGTTATACACTTTTTATGATATTCTTTGAATATAGTCTCATTGACATAATGCTTATATATGGGAGAGTTTTTTTGAAAAATATAAATCCAATATAAAACCCTAATTTATTTACTTTATTAAAATCTCTTGTTAAGTTATTTTGTGCATGCAAGGCTTATTCATTGAAATTATAAAAGCACTTGTCAAAAGAATTAAAAGATAGACTAAAGAGGCATTGAAGACTTGATATGAATTTTAATATAAATGGATTTTGAATTAAGTATTTAATTAAAGTTTTTACATTGTAATAAAGTGTTCAATCATATTTTATGAAGCATCATGATGATCCAAAGCTTGTATGCAACTTTTGGATTTCTATAAAAGGATACCAGGATCATCATAATAAGGATCATAAAAATTCATGATCATATTTATAAACTATTTTTGTCAATTGAGAGGGGATCCTTCTGATCATTGTGGATTTTGTTGGTATTTGTATGCACCAACAACACAAAATTTTGTGGTGAACAATTTTGAAAGCAATATAGAGATTTGACATGCTTGTTTGATCTTTTGGTGATATCATTGATCTATTATTTAATTTGTTCCTTAGATTTTTTGAATTTTCTTTAATTGCTTTCAAATTTGCATGAATGTTTTAAAGTTCTTCAATATTTGTTAAACAAAGTTACTATGTTGATTGTTCAATCTATATCTTTGTCTAATTGGGTTCCTAAGGGGAATTAAATTCAATAGGACTTAGTATTGAAGTTATTTTAATCCATTTGTAAATTTGAAGTATTAAAATGATAATAGTTGTCTTAAAGGGATCACTAATTGTCTCTAAGGGTTGATTTAACACATTAATTAATTGATAGTTATATGATAAATATTTCACTGGTTAAGGCCTTGGTTTGTTGATTGTTGGTTGTGTTTTCATGTTGATTGTAGAAAGGACACAGATCTAGGTGACGAAGATCCATGATCATTGTACATCATATACATCTATATACATTAATAAATTATCAAAAACATATACCAACTATTTAATTTTTTCAAGACACCGAAAATCCCGCAAGTTATCTGCTCAAAGCCTCTAGGGTGCAAGGTATAGGCCTACAAACCTTGGTCCTGCAGAGCCAAAATTGTAGGGGTTTTCATCCTATTTGGGTGAGACATGATAGTTGGAAATTTGCTACCAGGAATTCCCAAAATTGGATCATCATTCCATAGGAAACATAGTCCATCAATTTGGGCACCAACACTGCCCCTTTGACATTAGTGGAAAAAACAAATCAATTGACATATTTATATCATTGCAACACAATCTGATAATGAGCTCTCCCCCTAAGTCTTATAACTTGTGCCAATGAATAGTGAATAAATAATTTAAAAATGAGTAAACCGTTCATTTTCCCCTTATTCAAATTTATTTCCCCCTTTCAAATATATTTCCCCCTTTTTTTTGAACACTTTATGTCATTATTGCTAGGGTTGAAATGGTGGAAGTAATCCATATTTCTCAATGAATGTCTTGTGAACTCTGGTGATCATGGACAGTGTACGATCCCATGTGGTTCTGGTTGCTTCCAAAATGTGATTCTACAACTATAGTCTTGAAGCTAAATCAATTAAACTGTCAGCCACTAAAAGATTATGATCTTCTTGGATAAGATCCTAGGCTGATTTCATCTCTCTCTGCAGGACCTCCATATGAGGTATCTTCATAGCTTGAATAGAGATCAATTTGGATTTCATATTGCTATTAGTTGTTTGAAGCTCAACCAAATTGCCTTGAGCATTCAATAAATTGTTGTAATGATCAATACTTGATCCTTCTGACTCTGAAATAATACGGCTAGATCTCTTCATCTTAGTCTGAATTTGATTTGTTTGTGTCTAGATGTCATTTGTGAATCTTGGTACATTTGACAAAATGTTGTACAAATATTGTACCTTCTGTATTAGTTCTGACATAGCCTATATATGCTCTTGTAATTGTACTTTCTACTTGGCAATGGTTATGGAAACTTTGTCCACATCCTTGTTTTCAAATCTTCTCGCAGACCAATTCATCAATTTCTCATTTGATTCCATATTTCTAGCATTGAATTGATCGACTATATTTACAATTTGGTTGATGATTGGAGTTTCTTCATCAAAATTTTGAATGTGAAAAGCATGAAGAAAATTATCTTTCACATCATATAGTACCTGCTTTTGCTTCAACTCTCTTTAGCTCTTCTTTCCTTTTCTTCTTTGGCAAAACTTCTTGTAGAAAAATTGTTTGCTCCAACATGAGGTCTTCTAGGTCTAACTATGGCATCTCAGTTATTTCATCCATACTAACTTCAATATCTGGTGAAACGTCTTTTATTGTTCTCCTTTTTCTTGGTGGAGTGTTGTTGCTTGATATTGCTTTGAGATTTGGTGAAGGAGTTTCACCACTTGGTCATTCTTGTACATCTATGCTCGAGAAAACAATAGTTGCACTCATTTCAACTTTTACTTGACTCTTTGTTTTCCTTAATATGAGGCATTGAAACAATCTTACTATCCACACTTGTTTCTTTCTCTTTACCTTCTTCCTCTGTACCTATGATCCTTGACTGCTCAGCCTCTATAGTGTCAAAGGTGTTAGCATGTATAGGTGACATGCTACCTAGTGGACTCGACACACCTAAACTTTCTTCATTTTTGTACTCATCTTCGATGTTTATAGTCTCTACTACCTTAGTTGATAACCCAAAAATGCTTTTACAAAGCAACTGGTCTTGCTATTGTATAACTTCAATTTTATTTTGTAATATCAAAAACATTCTATACTTAGGAACAAATTTGTTTGTATACTATTCCAAAAATGTGTCCTATTGATCTTGGGACAAATCATCCATAACTCTAACTAGTGTGTCAATTCTTATCTTTTTCTCTAGACTTCTTCTACCTATTGTCATCTTAACTTCAATGTATCATATAGATCTTGAGGTATCTTTTTCTCTATTTCACTAGGAGACAGTTTATGATTTGCAATCATGTCTACCATAGCCTCCTCAATCTTAGTTTTATCAAAAAAATTTAATGTATCATACTTTACATATATGAAGCTAAATAATCCTAGAGATCTTGAAGGTCGACATGACAAATAGAAGGGTGTAAAGAAAATATTTCTATATGTGAAGTTATGTGATGACTATGTCATTGTATTATGATAATTATATGATGCAAATTTTACGTTATAGTAGAGAAAAGGCAGTATATGTGAAGTTTTATGAAGAGATCCATCAAGGACAAATCAGATATTGAAGATATCAAGATTGTCGAGAAATTTTTGTAGCTATACCTTTTTTGTATAGAATATATCATCGTATATGCATGTTTGAGCAATGGACTCACGTTGCTACTTTCGTAATTACTACCAACTCCTAATAGGGTTGAGGCTTCTAACAAGGCCTGGTCCTGTAATAAGGAAAGATACACTATACGGATGTAATAAAATCCTAACAAGGCTAATATCTTTCACAAGATGCTTTTGATCAGTGGATCATTTTGTGGGTACAATCCCCCACTATTATTTTTACTTTTCAGTTTGATTACATATGCATGTTTAAAGATTGTTAAAGATATCCATAATTGGGAAAAAGTGATTCAAAAGGTGATCTTGAAGGACTTGCTAGTGGTGTATCTATTGCATTTATTGGTGTTTGAACAAACTAATATTTCCCTATCCTCAATAGTAGATCTTTGTTCTTCTTTTGGCTATGATGGCTTGGCATCCATCTGATCATTCTTTTCTTGCTATTCTTCTTTCTTGTCCTCTTCTTTATTTCTCTTCTTCTTTCTCTCTACCTTATTCAATGAAATAATATTGGTTGTGGATTCATATGCTATGTTTGTTCAATGTGGCAAGAAATAAAATTCAGCACTTAAAGAACTAGGTATTAATGAAATCTCTTTTGGTGATTCTTGTCTGCGCACACTAATAAAGTCTTGTTTCTTGTTTTTTTCTCTTCTTCCTATGAGTTGGAATAAAGAACAATATTGTCTATAACCAAATTTTCAACATTATAGTCTTGTTTCCCCAAAAAGGGGTATTTTATAGTACTTTCAAAGGGATCTTCACTAGTGTCTATTGTAATTGTAGCTTCCCCTATCATCATGTTGTCATCTTGCTCATTAGGTGCATTCTCAGTATACATCACTATGTTGTCTTGTGGTCTGTTGTTGTTTTTGTTTTTGTTGTTGTTACTGATGGTTTACTCATCACTTGATACACTACCTTCTATGTTTCTTCTTTGACCTCTTCATAAAATCCTCCCATGATTTTAATAGCTCTCAATTTGTATCTTGGTAAGGGATTCAACTCTTGCTTGATTGCTTGTATTTGCTCATCACCGTCTAGTATACAACATTGTAATGTCCCCATATTTTTAGCAACTCATTGGAGTTCTTAGCCTTTACGTTCTCTAAAGGCTAAGTGGAGAAATAAGAAATTGATTAAATTAATTTCTTATAAAGTTATTAAATAAATTAAAACTAAAAGTTGATTTTATATTTAATTAATTTAATTTTCTAGAAGCACAATTAATTATTGTCTTGCAAGGAGAAGCTTCTAGACAGTGCATTAATTATTGGAAAGGGGGAAGTCTCTAGTAATTTAATTTTCTAGAAGCACAATTAATTATTGTGTTGCAAGGGAGGAGTTCCTAGAGAGTGCATTAATTATTGGAAGGGGGAAGCTTCTAGTAAATACAATTAATTAATATTTTATTTCCTTCTAGAAGGGTGAAGGAAAAGTATAAATAGAGGTGGTAGCTTCATTGTTTAGCATCTGATTATTGTGAATTGCATTTGATAAGAACTTGAATGTGTGAGCTACAAATCTATTCTTAGCATCAAAGGACATCTATCCTCTCTTGTGACATTCTAGATGTTATTCCCTTGGGGTCTGGCCTTTAGAATTCATTACTATCAACTCATTAATAGGCAGCTTGGATGCATTTCTAGCTACAGGCAGATTCGGTGTAATTATTGAGTTGAAGAGTTTTTTAGGTATTTGATTTTATGATGCTGGAGTAATTAGCAAGTTTTCTATGCATCTAATTTTATTAGTTTGAGAACTAATATTATTTCAGCAGTGGTTCAATCTTCAATTTGCATAAATCCCTTCTTGTTCATGTTATATGTTTTCAAAATCTATGCAAAAGCATTAGAATCTTAATTAGTAGTTGGTTCAGTTCTTGGGCATTCCAGGGTGCCCATTACAAACATTTTTTTATACACACTTCATTTAATTATTTCCCTTCTTCTATTTCTCTTAGTTTGGATTTGTTTAGCCTGTCATACATTTTCTTAAGTATTTGTCTATGGAAACAGATAAGAGGTTTTTAAATTTGATCATATACTTTATTATAGTTATGTCCAAGTTTCTTCTCTAATTTGCATCATAATTGTCATAATTTTTTTTAACTTTGTCAAATTTCCTTCAGTCATAATTGTTTCACTCATTTTTCCTAATTCTATTTTCTATTTTATTTTCTTACTTCCACTTCCTTGTTCTTTTTGTGGTTCATTTTGAGGTTCGACTGATGGTGGAGTGATATGTCCTCTCATCTTCTTTGGTGGTGTTTCTATCTCTTTATGTTATTTAGTCTTCTTTCCAAAATAAATCATCAACACTTTGGGCTTCTTCTTTGGTCCTGGACCAAGTATCCATCTCTTTTATTCTTGTAGACCTTTTAGGTGTCACATCCTCCTTTTTCTCCTCCTTTTCTTTCTTGACAAGAGATAAAGTCACCGATGGAGAGGTCCTTGTAGACCTCCTAGAAATTGTAGGGGTACTCTTCTCACTAATGCCTATTACATCTTCTTCTTCTTTAATTAGTTGGTTGTGCTTTGCTATCGACAATATGGTACTAATAGGACTTGGTGCTATACATGTAGGTGTTGTTGGTGCTAGAGAAATTTTAGAAGGTGCCATTGATAAAGGTTACACTAATAAGATATTGCTTTGGGAGCTTGCTTTCATTTCTAAAATTGTTTGTTTAACTTCAACTTCTATCTTTTTCATTTAAGTGTCTTGAAGCATTTTCTTTACATCATTTTCAACTATCCTCTTGGATGATTTAGAGATTTTTAGTTGTTGTGCTTCTTCTAATCTTTCTTCTTATGTTCCCTATCTTTTACCATCATCATCATTATTTGATTTTAGGATTTCTTTAGCATACTCATTAATCTATGCCCCTGTAACCTCATATCCTCAGGGGTCCACAAATATAACCCTTGGTTCCACTACTTCCATACATGTCTTGTTAGTTTCTACCATAAAGCATGTGTTCTTCTTATATTCTCTACAATTGATTTTGGTATTCTTGATATTTTCTTCATCTCATATTTAAAAGTTCTTATCAAGCTATTTATATTCATAATCATATAGTCTTTTGATGTTTTCTTGTAGTAACACCTCATTAATTCCATTGTGCATTTATTTGATTTCCATTCTAATTAAGTCATATTAGGGAATATTTTCATGACATAGAAGAATAAGTAGATTACCAAAGATCCAAATTTAATTGTAGCATATTTATTCTTCTTTATCCTCTCAAGGTTGTCAAGAAGTTGTTGTTTCAAAATTTCACAAAGGTTAACTTTGACCTTATGAAAATACATCTTATATTTTGTATTAATGAAACTTACTGAGACTTCATATTCCCTAGATCTATAACTCATCTTATATGCTAAGATCTTGCTAATGAACCTTGCATCATCTTTTTTAATAAACTTAACATCATGCCTCTTCCATTCCACTTAGTCATTGTGTTTTCTAGTACAAGTTTATTTAAATTTTTCTCATTTATAGGTATCTTGCCTCTATTACTTAAACCTACCACTTCATGGATTAGGTCACTAGTTATCTCAATAAATTTATCTACAATCCAAAACTTGTTATCATGAATTCTACTCAAGATAATTCTTTCCCATTCTTCCTTATCAAATTCATGGTGGAATATGAACCACACAATCTTCAATTTTCCTAGGTGTTTAAATTCATTCTTAAAACTCATTTCCTTCCTATAGACCTTATCAAATTCATCGAAAATATTAGTGTCTCCTTAGGTTTTATACTTACAATGTATGTAGGACCTTGCGCTCTCCACAATTAATTCTCTATCTAGAATTTGCAAAAATACCTTGACAATGTCATCTTCCAAATTTGCTATACTATCTCTCTTAATCTTATACCTTGGTTTTTCCATGATATCACACATTAAAGAGGGATCCATTTCATTAATTCCAAATGACTTCATAGTTTAACCTCAATGGTGTGAATAAATATATCAATATTGTAGAATTAGGGGTTGGCATAAATTTTCTTGAATCTGCTTCTCAGTTGCTTCAAATCGCCTTCAATTTTCTCTCTAATCTCCTCTTAAAAATTTTCTAGGCTCCAAATTCTCAAATTATGGTTAATAACTTTGATTTCAATCCTTATATTTACTTCAAATTTTATCTGCATTAATTATTCCCTTATGCACAACTCAATAAGTTGATTATATAACCAATAGGCTTACTTCCATTCTCTTGCTCACATATGATCACAGATCCTTATGTGTTCTTAACTAAATCTTCTAAATGATATTTCCATGCTTCTCCCAAGTGTGCAACATTTTATGTCACCATTTTAGGGTCTGATGAATCTTTAAGTATATTATCCCTTGTTTCTCTAATGAATTAAAAAATTTAAGTTAATAAGGGGTTTTCAACTACTACAACTGATTTCAATTTTTTCTCTGATGTGTCATTTTTCCTATCTACCCATACTTGAGTCCTTGTAGGTGTTCTTGCTTTAACAAATATTTTATCTAGTTTTTCAATTTACTTTTCTTTTACATTCTCATTTCTTCTTACATTGTTGTTTGCATTCATTCTAAAGTTCATATTATGTGATCTCATGTTTGTATCGTTCATTCTAGAAAACCTTGTTGTGTGTTCCATATTATTGCAAATATGACATGCTCTAATGTTATTTCCATATCTAGGTCCATATTGATTAGTCTAGAATCTGCAATCCTGAGCAATCTGTCCAAAGTTGTTGGACTTATAACACATAACTATATTTCTTATGACATTTGTTGCTCCCATTGGTCTATTCTTTCATACATTCCATTATTATTATATCATCTAGGTTTCCTATATTCATTAGACTTATGTCCATATGCAAATAAATTATAACAATAACCATAAAAGGGTTTAGTATACTTACCTATAAAGTCCTTCATATGTCCAAGCTGATTACATGAAAAACATCTTCCATTAAATTATTTCTTTACTTCTTTAAGTTGTTCAATTTGATTAGGTACTTTTTTGTCCAAATCTTCTTGCTAATTAGGTTTTTGGTTCACTAGATCTTATTCCTCATCAACTTTGGAATCTTTAAATGTTTCTCCTTTGATATATTCAATCCCTATTTTTTCTGCAACATGTCTTTGTCTCAAAATCTTCTCATCATGCTTTTTAGTACTTGAATATAACTTCTCAAGATGTTGCTTAGTTTTTGTGATTTCTCCTTTTACAATAGTGTTATGTTTCTCAAGTTATGTATATTGTAGCTTTATAGTCTCAAGTTCAATTGTCACCTTAATAAACTTAGATTTCAAATCTGCATCCTCAGATCTCAAATCTAGTAGACTTTTCATGTCATCTTCCATCATGCTCATCTTAAGATTGATAATCTGAAGTTCTTGTTTGTAAATTTAATTATCCTTCTTAAGATTAGAAACTACATCACTCTCCTTGATATGATCACATGACTCTTTCTTCTTGGATTTAGATGATTCAATATGCTCTTTCTATTTTTGAATGAAATCTTGTGCATCTCTAAGTTTGATCTTCATTTTGTTCCTTTCCTCTATAAGTGTATCAAGTTCCTCAAGAGCTTCCTCAAGATTATTATGAAAATGATCCATATCCACAGAGATCTTACTCACGTTGTTAGGCCTCCTCTAAGTAAGTATGCTCTGATACCAGTTGTTAGATATAGGGAATACTTGGGGGGGGGGGGGATCAATGTTCAATAAACTTTTTCCCAACTATGGATATCATTAACAATCTTTAAACATGCATATATGATCAAACTGAAAAGTAAACATAACCATAAGAAAATGCAACTCATAACACCATTATTTGTTAATTAGGGAAACCTTGGCCAAGGGAAAATCCTGATGGGGATGCTACCCACAAATGATCCACTAATCAAAAGTATGTTGTGAAATATATTGACCCTATTAGGAGTCTATTACATTCATATAGTGTATATGTTCTTGTTAGGGAACTAGGCCTTGTTAGAAGCCTCAACCCTATTAGGAGTTAGTATTACAATATAAGTAGCAAGTTGAGCCCACTTCCCAAACATGCATATACAATAGTACAATCTATATACAGAAGGTGTACATACAAAAATCTTTTACACAATGTTGAAATCTCCAATATTTGATTTATCCTTGTAGCTCTATCTTCAAAATTGATCATATATTCATAGTGTACTATACTATCATCAAGTTTTCATTGATACCAAACATAAAAAGTGTGCATTCAAACATTATTTCATTACAATAAAATCATACAGTTATTAAAATCAAAACTGTCTTCCTTTATACCAAATTGCTTAACCAGTTTGCATTCAATAGCTTGCACATTTCCTAAAACTTGAAATTACTTTTTGCTAAGTGAGGGTTAACATATAGTATGTTGTCCCAACCTTTCTAATTCAATGTTTTGGTCAATCAAAGCATTACCTTAACCAAAATGTCTTTATTATGTCATTTTCTATGTTTTACCTATCATAACCTACACTTAGAAAAATGTCCATAACTCTGTCTGTACATCTCCAAATCTTTAGTTCTTTTAACCACATGCTCTATACATCCTATACTACCTTCCCTCAACCACACATACCCTCAAGTTTTTCCATTAAACTACACTGAAAAAAAAACTTGATTATTCATTGTTTTGTTGAATAACACTTAGACAATTTTCTAACTCCATGTATCCAAAACTCCATAGCATATTTTTCCTTCTTTGTGGTAGGTGTATATTTCCATGAATGAAAAATATATATCATACTAATACATCCTCTTATCCAAATTTCCAACAAGAACTACTTCACTTTTGTCACATTCCAATAGATTCCTAGAGCTAAAAATAAGAAAGTTGATGCTATGGCTACTTTGGCCTCCATTCTCTAGATGCAAGAACACGAGCCTAGATTTGAAATCTTAGTGGAAGAGCTACATCACCTTTCCTACGATTCCCTCAATAATTATGTCATTTTAAAAAAAAAAATTCATTACTCCTCTCCCTATGCTAATATTTACTTCTACTTAGAAGACTAAATCATTCCTAATGGCCTATCTCGTAATGAAAAGAGATAAATTATTCGCAATGCTTCCTGCTATACCCTCATCTTTGATGATTTTTTTAGGAAGGGCCTATATGGAAGAATTCTTATGTGTCTAGAAAAAGATGAGTCTATACATGTGTTAGCTAAAGTCTATGATAACATATGTGGGTCTCACTCTAACGGACCTGTGCTAGCTCAAAATCTAATGGGTGATGGTTATTATTGGCCTACTATGTAGATTGATGTCATCTGCTATGCTAAGTCCTCTAAGAAGTGTCAAGTGTATGGGAACCTAATCCATGCTCCAAGATAAGAACTTATTCCATCTATTACACATTAGTCATTCCAATAGTGGACTTTTGACTTGATAGGCCAAATACATCCTAATTCATCTAATGGGCATAAGTCCATTATTATTGCTACAAAGTATTTTACAAAGTGGGTTGAGGTTGTTGGAAACTACAATTGGAACAATTTTTATGTTGACATTGATGTCAAACCTTATTGGTAAGACAATTTGCTATCTAATTTGAGTGCCATTTCTAGATGATTGATGAAGAGGACTTGAGAAGTGAGACATAACAATAGCACCTAGAGGAAAGGTTGAATTATGAGAGGAAATGACAATGAGCACTTAATTAGTTAGACTTTGACAAGATAAAGTGATTGCCTAAATCATGCTACAAGTGAAGAAGAAAGTTGTATTGAAGCCTTGAAGAAGCGATCAAAGATTAACCAAATGCATAGGTTGGGTTAACCGATAGAGCTGAAGATTAAGGAACTTGAAGTTTACGCCTAGTGATGCTAGTGTT
Organism: Cupressus sempervirens; assembly: GCA_028749045.1. Lineage (NCBI taxonomy): Eukaryota > Viridiplantae > Streptophyta > Pinopsida > Cupressales > Cupressaceae > Cupressus > Cupressus sempervirens. The sequence continues at coordinate 784,578,420 of CM053791.1, read as the reverse complement.
GACCAAGCCACATTATGTTTCTTAGCAAAAATAGTGTTGATCGATCATCACTATTGATCGATTGTCAGTATATGTGTTGAACAGAATGTTAGTAGTAACCAAGTAACCTAGTGAATCTGACCAAATCCTAAGATCTACAGTGATGGTTAAGAGGCAAAAGATCATAATTACCTATTTAAGGAGGTACAAGGGCTAATAAAAAGGTTGGTGGGTTAGCAATGTTGGTGAAGACCTAAAAGGTTGGAGCAGTTGTTGATGTTATTGATTGATGAACTTAAGAAGAAGGATAAGAAGAGTTGAGAAGAGGTAAATAGTGATTGCTTGAAGGTTTGCCAAGAAAATTAGAGATAGAGATGACAATGAAGGCCAGTCAATGGATCAACATACAAGCCAAATTGTGATCCGTATTTGCAAAGTGAATTGTATTTGTTAGATCAAAACTTGTTGTTACTTTCTAACCATTGTATCAGTAGTGAAATCCTTTAATCAAGACTGATCCAACAATCATATGTAAATCCTTTAATCAAGGTGATATTCTAATGGAATGTTCAAAATTCCTTTAACAAGGCCACTCTTGACAGAGCTCACTTCATAAGAGTGAAAAGATTGGTAATATGTTACTGGTGGTTTTTTCCAATTTGGGTTTCTATCTTAAATTCTAGTTTCAAAATTGTGTGGATGTTATATGTGATGATTTCCTATTAATATTTACATTCTACAAGTTTGTTATTATTAGGACAATGAACTACTAGTTGGTGTTATTGATAATCTACTATAGAAATTGAGCTAATAAATGTTCAGATTGAAAGTAGTTTAAGTGTTTATTTGTTCAATTGGTACATCTAGACCTTGGATAATTAGTTCACCTCCCTCCCATCTATTCTAAACATTATAGAAATTGGTATCAAAGCTTTATTGCTTGTAGAGAAAAGTTTGAAGGTACTTGAAGCCAAAGATCAAGATGTACAACACGAAGGTGCCAAGGTTGAACAAAGAGAACTTCCTTGCATGGAAAGGTTTGATGAGGCTACATCTAGTAGGAATTGGAAATGCTGCAATACATTTTGTGGACAATGTGTATTTAGAGACAACAAGTTCTTCCTCTGACAGCTCAACAACTAAAAGAGAAGCAAGAACACAAACAAGCTATGTTGGGGATAACATCATCCCTAAGCTACACTGCATTTGATGACATAAAAAACTACAAGCCAACCAATAAAATGTGGGATACACTACAAACCATCTACAAAGGAAACAAAAATGTCGTAAGGGCAAAATTAGAGAGCTTGAGAGGTAAGTTTGATGAAATGAGAATGATAGAAGGTGAGAATATAGTCCAATATTGTGAAAGAATCAAAGAAGTTGTACATTTAGTAAGAGGAGAAAATAGAAAGATTGATGATGAGAATGTGATCAATAAGGCATTGAAAACTCTACTTCCTATTTATGCTATTAGGGTTTTTGCTATAGAAGAATTGAGATGTACTCTTGGTAATAACCTAACTCTAGAAGGTTTGATTGGTAGGCTTACTGATTTTGAGATGTCAAACTTTGATAATTCTACCCCTACCACTGTTGAATCTTCTTTTAAATCACAATTTGTCCTTAGTAAGAAAGGAAAAGTAAAATGTGTGAAAAGTGATAGTGACTTTTCTAATGATGAACTTGATGAGCTTGAAGAACTGATGGCTAGAAGACTTCCAAGAGGCAGAGCAAAATACAAAGGTAAACTTCCTATAATCTATTTTTCATGTAACAAAGTTGGTCATATTTCTATAAGATATCCTAATAGAGAAGAAGATAGAGACAACAAGAAAAACAAGTACTACAAGGAAAAATGCAATAAATCTTGTTACATTGCTGAAGAAGAAACTAATAATGAATTTGAAAGTAATGATGAAGAAGTTGTCTATTTGCTATGAAAGAATATTATGATAAAGATGATAAAACTGCACTAATTTCATATGTGAGTAAAGATGATAGGTGGATAATTGATAGTGGTTTCTCACAACACATGACTAGTGATGAAAGTAAATTTGAAACTATGAGCCAATACAAGGGGATTTCTATTAAATTTGGTAGCAATGCACCCTGTCTTGTGAAAGGTAAAGGATCAATAAAATTAACCGATAAGATTAAGTGTGAAAATGTTTATTGGGTTGAAGGATGTAACTATAACTTGTTGAGTGTGTCAGAGTTGAAAAAAAAAGGATATAGGGTTGAATTCCATCACAAGAAGGCCAAGATATTTGATGTTGATGGTGAACTGATTGGAAGTGGCGATAAAAAAAAAGGTAACTAGTTCTATCTAGATTTATTTGATGAGATGTGTTTGTTTGCACAATATGAAGATATATAGTTATGACACAAGAGGTTATATCATGTGAATTTTGAAAATTTGGTAAGCATTAGTAAGATGAAAAGAGTAAGACACTTGTCAAAACTGAAGAAACTTGATAATGCTATGTGTAAACAGTGTCAATTAGGAAAAATGACAAAGTCTAGTTTCAAGAGCAAGACATATTCATCTGATGATATTTTGGAATTAGTTCATACTAACGTTTTTGGACCTATTAGTGTTCAAAGATATCGTACAGATAAATATTTTTATTCTATTTGTTGATGACTATTCTAGATTGATGAGTGTGATGTTTCTTAAAGAAAAATCTGATGCTTTTCAGTTGTTTAAGTGGTATTTGACCAGAGTTGAAAAGGAAATAGGAAAGACTCTAAAGTGCTTGAGATTTGATAGAGGTGGATAATTCATCTCTAATGAATTCAATATATTCTGCAATGATAGAGGAATCAAAAGGAAGATGCCAACACCTGGGATCCCTCCCTAAAATAGAATAGCTGAAAGGAGAAATAGATCAATCGCAGATTATGCTAGAACACTAATGATGGAGAAGAATGTATCACAAAAATATTAGAGAGAAGCTATAAGTTCAACAATTTATACTTTGAATAGAGTGCAAATAAAGAAAGGTACAAATGTTACACCCTTTGAATTGTGGTATGGATATACACCTAATGTAAAGTATCTTAAAGTTTTTGGAAGCAAATATTATAAACTAAAGGATAATAGAAATGGAAAAATTGATGCTAAGAGTGATGATGGCATATTCCTAGGTTATTCCACTAAGATAAAAGCTTATAAGTGTTTGAATTCTAACACTAACAAAGTTGTGGAAAGTGTGAATGTGGAAGTTGACAAGTATGTAGAAAAGAATGAAGTTGAATGCAAGACTTAACTTGAAGACTATAGTACATTCATATATATAAATAAAGGTTTTCCTTACATGCTATTTGAGCAAGAGAACGAAGCTCCAAATCAAAAACAAAATGAGAATGTCAAGTTACAAGAGCAAGTTGCCAAGAAATGGACCGTGGGAGCCAAGCAACAACAAAACAATGTTGAGGTACATGTAGAAGAAGCCAAACATCAGGAAGACAATGTTAAGCAAGTAGAACCAGAAGCGAAACCTAAACTAGAGAGACAAAATGTAGTTGATATCATTTTTCAAGGTGAATCTATAGAAGAAGAGAGAAGGAAAGAATGTGTACTAGAAAAATATGTGAGAAGACATCATGCATTTGAGAAAATTAACGGAGATAAAGAGTTTGGTGTTATGACAAGAATAAGACTCAGAAGTGATACATGTTTACTTTATCAGTTTGAGTCTAAATTAGTAAAAGATGGTTTGAAGAATTAAGATTGGATTCGAGAAATGAATGAAGAAATAGAGAAGATAGAGAAGAACAAAACTTGGACACTGGTATCTAGACCAAAGGAAAAAAAATTATTGGAATAAATTGGGTAGTTAGGAACAAGTTGAATGAAAAAGGTGAAGATAGAAGGAACAAGGCAAGACTAGTATGCAAAGGATATGCACATGAAGAATGAATTGACTATGGGGGAACATTTTCCCTAGTTGCAAGAATAGAAGGAGTAAGAAAACTACTTGCATATTTTGCTTATAAAGGATTTAAGGTATACCAAATGGATGTCAAATCTACATTTTTGAATGAAATACTGGAAGAAGTTTACATTGATCAACCATAAGGATTTGTCGATCCCACCAAGAAGAACATGGTATACAAGTTGCACAAGGCTTTATATGGTTTGAAACAAGCCCCTAGAGCATGTTAAGAAAGATTGAACAATTATTTGGTGAAGATTGGATTTGCAATAATCAATGACAACATCAATCTATACTTGAAGACTAGTAATAACAATGAGGTATTATTATCTAAAATATTTGTTGGTGATATCATATTTGGAGGAAAGGAAGCATTATGCAAATCATTTGCAGATGAGATGAAGAGGGAATTTGAAATTTCTATGTTTGAAAGATCAAATTCTTTGTCAGTTTACATGTATATCAAATTAAGTAAAGTTCAGTAATTACTCCATCCAAATACATCAAAGAGATACTTGAAACCTTATGAATGGAAGATTTAAGACCAGATAGTACACCTATGGCCACAAGACATAGGGTATCTAAGAATGGCGATCCTACTGATGTGAACTAGCAATTATATAGATCAATTATTGGAAAGCTACAATATGTTGTTCACAACAGACTTGATATTACATTAGCGATTGGGATAGTTGCAACATTTTGTGCAACTTCTAAGGAGAATTACATGATGTCAGTGAAAAGGATACTAGGATATCTGAAAAGAACATAAGACTGTGCATTGTATTACAAGAAGAATGACAAGTTTGAACTGAAGGTGTTTATTGATTCAAATTGGGCAAAAAATATTGATAAAAGAAAGACTACAAGTGGAGGATCATTCTTTCTAGGAAAGAGACTAGTTTCATAGACAAGTAAGAAGTAAACCTGCATTTCTCAATTAATACTAAAGTTGAATATGTGGGAGAAGTAGTAAATTGCTCAAATATCATATGGATCAAGCAATTGTTGAAAGGAATAAAGGAAGAGATCATTGATCTAGTTATTATATATTGTGATAACACTAGTTTTATAAGCATATCATAGAATTGTGTGATGCACACAAAGACTAATTACATTGCTATCAAGTATCATTACTTGAGAGAGATAGTTCAATACAAAGAAGTGAGATTGGAGTATGTGAACACTAAGGAGAAAATAGCTAATATTTTCACTAAGGAATTACCTAATGATTCTCATGAGTATCTAAGAGGTAAATTAGGGGTGATTCTGCTAGAGAAGGCTAATTAAACTAACATGGAGCTTTGCATCAAATGTGTTGATCAAAATATCTTACAAGTTGATGAAAACAATCCCACTTTAGGAGCTACCTAACAGTAGTGAAAGAAGAAGGACATAATATTGTATAGGTCATACATAGATGACAGATGGAGAATTCAGTAAGGACATGAAGATATATACATGGAAAAGATGTATGAGATAGATGAAGTGTCTTTGACATTATTGTGAAAGAGGGAGAGATTGTCAGTTACCATGAGACAATAAGAAAGAGGGAGTTCATAGAACTTATATGAGGTGTTGCCATCAATACAAAAGAATTTGATTGATTTCATGATTTGATATGATAGAGGGAGCTTATGTATTGCATATCAAAGTTGCATGGATGAGAATCAGAATAAAACTGAAAGAGAGAATATTGTTGGACACAAAGATGAGAACCATAATGAAACTAAGGATATTAATGAAGATTTGATACCAAACAGAGAGGGAGTTTTCTCAATGCAGTACATGTTTTGGATTGCGTGTTAACTAGAGGTGTTTCCATTAATGCCAAAGAGGGATATTGTTGGAAAATATAATTGGAACAATTATTATATTGTTATTAATGTCAAAACTTATTGGTAAGATAGTTTGATATCTAATTTAAGTGTCATATATAGATGATTGATGAAGATGATTTGATAAGTGAGACATAACAATAGCACCTAGAGGAAAGGTTGAGTTATGAGAGGAAACAACAATGGGCACTTAATTAGTTAGACTTTGACAAGATAAAGTAATTGTTTCAATCATGCTGCAAGTGAAGAATAAAGTTGTAGTGAAACCTTGAAGAAGTGATCAAATATTGATCAAATCCATAAACTTGGTTGAGAAACATAGTAGAAGATTAAGGAAGTTGAATTTTATGTCGAGTGATGCTAGTGTTTATCGAGCCATAGTATATGTTGAGCAGAAGTAGTGTCGATCAAGAATCAGTATTGACCGAGTGTCAATATATGTGCCAAATAGAATGTTAGTAGCGACCAAGTAACCCAATGATGACCAGGCATCAGAACATAATGTTGGCTGAGGGACAACATTTTGATAGTTTATAAGAAAATCATGATTTCCAATCAACATAGTTGATTTCTTGGAATATGTAAAGCGTGTGGAAGATAAGGATGGTTGACCAACAACGTTTAAATCAAGGGAAACCATGTTTCTATGTTTATATGCAAGGATTCAAGGAGAAGTTTGAAGAATTTTCTAGAAGAGAAAAGAGGAAATAAAATGATGGAATGATTTGATGAATCTGACCAAACCCTAAGATCTATGGTGATGTTTAAGAGGAAAATATTAGAATTACCTATTTAAGGAGGTACAAAGGCAAATCAATTTTTTTTGGGGTTAGCAGAGCTGGTGAAGACCTAAAAGGTTGGAGCAATTATTGATGCTATTGATTTAAAAACTTAAGAAGAAGGCTAAGACAAGTTGAGAAGAGGTAAATAGTGATTGTTTGAATTATTTCCAAGCAAATGAAAGATAGAAATGATAATGAAGACAAGTTAGTGGATCAACATGTGAGTTGAATTGTGCTCTGTATTTTCAAAGTGAGATGTATTTGTTAGATCAAAAATTATTGTTAATTTTTAAGCATTATATCAATATTAAAATTCTTTAATCAAGGTTGACCTAAAAATCATACGTAAATCCTTTAATCAAGGTGACATTCTAATGGAAAGTTCAAAAGTCCTCTGACAAGGCCATTCTTAATAGAGCTCAATTCATAAGAGTGAAAAGATTGGTGACATGTTACTGGTGGTTTTTTTCCAAATTGGGTTTCCACATTAAATCCTAGTGTCAAACTTCTGTGCATGTTATATGTGATGATTTACTATTAATGTTTACATTATGAAAGTATGTTATTATTAGAATAGTGGACTATTAGTTGATGCTATTGATAATCTGGTATAGAATCCAAGCTTCTAAAATAGTGTAAGTGTTTATTTGTTCAATTAGTACATCTGGACCTTGGATAAAAGATCCACCCCCCCCCCCCCCCAACCCAATTATTTTAAACATTATAATAGAGGTTATTCCTCATTCTACTACTACTACTAGAAAACAAGTCTCTCTTTATACTAAATTGTATTATGCTTCACTATGACATGCCTTCCTCTATAGTTATTGATAATGGAGGATAGTTCAATAATATAGACCTTAAACATTTGTATAAGTTCAAAATCAAGCAACATTGGTCTCTGATCTACTACTCTCAAGGTAATGGCCAAGATAAAGCTTCTAATAAGATTTTTTTGAAAATATTACACCGAATAGTTAACAAATTGGGTAGAGACTGGCATTTGCAAATCAATCCTACACTATGGGCTTACATAACTAGAATTTATACACCTACTAGAGCTACACGATTTGCACTGGTATATGGATTTGAGGCTATTTTATCTATTGATTTTGAGATACCTTCTTTTAGGGTTTCCTTGAAAGGTGTCATTACTGATGAGGACTATAGAGTCATGCATATATAAGAGTTTGAACTTCTAAATGAATGTAGAAAAGTTGTGCTAGATCATATAAGGGTCTACCAAAAGAGGATATCACAAATTTAGAACAAGAAAGTTCACTGTAGGAAATTTAAGGTTGGAGAACTTGTTTTGAGAGAGAATCCTAAGAATCAACAAAATAGAGCACAAAAAGGAAAGTTTGAACCTAATTGGATGGGTATTGCTACTTTAGGGTCCAGTGCATATCAACTTTCTACACCTAAGGGAGAACAACTCCCTAAACCTATCAACATCCTTCGTTTGAAGCAATTCTATGCATGATGCTCTTTTTGTCCAGAGGTTTTTACATATTCTAATGTCCTAAAAGAATCCATAAAAAAAAAAATGATCTTGAAAAACTCCTAAAAAGAAAAATATGTCTTGAAAAAAGACCATCTTAGTGAAAACCTAGCAATATGCACTTTGATGTATCACCATAAAAATATCAAATAAAAAAAAATCTCTGCCAGGTGGTGAAAACTTGGAAAAAAGTGCCACTTGAGATCTATGTTCTTATATCTATCAGCTTGTCTCTTTGCATTCTTAGACACTTTCACTTTCATCTTGTCTTTGTCTTCTTCATCTAAAACTGATCTTTGTTTAGGTCTAGGGGGCACAAATTATATCCTACTTTGGTCTCTTGTGTGCGATGGTATTTCTTGGCGACTCACCCCAAATAGTATTTTCCAATGCTTCCCTTGACATCAAGTGTTTCTCAACACTTACTAGATATTCTACCTTGAGTTGATACTTTGTTTACAGTCTAGGGTTATGGGATATTTCTCACCTATAGGCATGGGTCCTAGTGAGTCAGTATTTCTCTTCTTTTTTCTCACATCGTGCTTAAACTAAAATGACTAAGACATATTATGACTTATTTTTCTTTGGGTGATGATTGATGATGATTTTTTATTGAGTGTTCTCTCCTTAGTCTCTCTAGGATGCCACTTGGACTAGAGGATTGGGGGCATGGTGCATGTTTTCCTTTGACCTAAATCTGTGGGTGCAGACTTGATGATCTTAGGTTCTCTTACTTTGACCCCTTAGACACTTAGGATAACCAAGGCTATATACTTCTCTATTACATTGTGTTTTCTCTGCAAGACTGTGCTTATGGCCATATTGACATTTTGTGTCTCAGTGTGAGCATAATCTTTTTGTATTAAACCTAGGGAATCTAACAGAATTGTCATCTCGACCTCTATGTATTTGATGCATAGGTTGTGTTCCCATGTCTTATCTAATATATATTATATTCATATCTTCATAGTCTTGTCCTAGTGATGGTTGTATGATCTTGCAATGTCCCATAATAAATCTTGATGATAAAAATAAGGACCTCTTTGTTTGACCCTTTCAATTGTATTCTTGCATTTTCATGTTAGCTTGCACTTAGGGTTTCATTTCTATTTTGCATTATGAGTTAGAAGAGAGTCTCATGCTAACTTGTTGGAAACATCATCAAATGCACTCGATCAAATTTTTCTTCTATCTCTCAATCACATCTCTTATCTTTTTATCATCATCTTCTTTATTTTCTTGCCATCAAAAGGATTTAATATTATCATCACATCTATCTACCCTTTTGGACCCCTTATAAAGCATTTTAAGCTTTAAAAAAATCAATCATCTCATTTTTCTAGGATAAAGTGTACACTAACCTTATTTTGACATCCTAGATTCATTTTCAAGATTGAAATCAAAATTTGAGTTCATCTTGCTTGTCAAAATTGTGTTTTAAATTCTTCCTTCTTCTACATAGTTGATCAAGTTTCTAAGGCTTAACCTTCACATATTTTTATGAAATTATTAGTTTCCCCTTCTACATAATTTTAAAATCTCTCATTGCCTATCTCTTGCATCATCATTTCATCACCTTTCTTCTTTCTTTGACCTAATTCTACTATTTCAACATTTCAATCAAATTGGGGCACATTCTCAATGCTTGGTGGTCAAACTTTTTTCCTTTACTCTTTGAATCTCTTATCTATCATCATGGACCTTATCTTATCCCAATTTTATCATATCTATCTCATTTTTGTATCTCCTCTACCTAATTTTGATTCTATCCTGAGGAGGCATAAATAATCTATTTGCAAATTGATTCTTCTATCTATCTTCTTTCTTCTTTCTCTAGGGTAGACTCTTGACCTATCTATTTTGATGTATAATTTTCATATTATCATTATGGGTTCTAAATTATCTTGATCTCATCCATCTATTTTGGTGCATCAATTCTCATCTGATCATTATGAGTTGTGATTTATCTTGATCTATCTATTTAACTTGGTCATATCATTTCTTCTCTTATAGTTATGGGTTATGATTCATCTTATCTATCTCTTTATGCTTTGTTTGATCAAGTTTGGAGTCAGATCTTTATTATTTTATCTTGACATCATCATTCTTTGACTTAATGTATCCTCAAATTGCTTACACATAAATCAAAGAGGGAAAACATAATCACCCAAAAATGGTCTAGTGAATTATAAGCCCCCTCCTCAACATTTTTAATCTTTATGCTAGACTGTATCTTATGCTTGATCAATTTATGAATAATTATTTAATTACTGATCTTTGATCAAAACACCATTTTATTATTTATTCGATTATATCTTATGCTTGGCAACCTTATCCTAAGTCTTTACTTAATTAAATTAACATGCTCCCTATTAATTTATTAAATCCCCTATATCCTATGTGTGCGCATGAAAAAGGTATTTCCTACTTTAAAAATAAAACAAAAAAAATTATGTCTATACTTTAAATGCACACTTTCCAAGGCAATGGAATCTCTTTTGCCTCTTATTCTCCTCCACACATTTTTTTTAACCACATCCATTGATTTTTCCTCTTGAGAATCATGTGCACCAAAGTCAACATAGGGATTATTCACCATCATAGATTTTTACTCTTAATCTTCTACCATCCACTATTCTTTAAAAGGAGGCTCTCTCTACAATCTCTCATATCTTAGACTCTCATGTTATTATTATGCTGCTAGTTTCATTCTTGAGCTATTGGAGAATTCATTGCACTTGCATCTTGTCGGAGCATTCATGCACTCATCATAGCTCACTTCCATTTTAGCTTACTTTCATACTAGCTTAGTTTTCTGTATTGCATTTATATTATCTATCATACCTTAAATAGGAGTTATTATACTCTTGCTCTTGTTAGTTTATCTTTCTTTCTTGTTGTTGTATTCCATTTTGAAGTAGCTTGTAAGCTCATTCTAGTTCATTGATATTGGTATACTCTCTTGATTCTTGGATACTATCATTATTGCTCTTATCTTTGAATCTTTCATTCTATTCTATGGCACACCTTGCAAGGGTCTCCCACTGAAGTTCCTTTGAGATCCCCATTTATATTATTTAGATTCTTGCTTGTCATTAATTTGAATCTCTAAGCCATCATTCAAGGTTCCTAATATATTGTATCCCTTGGATAGAATGTCTTAGAGAAGTGTGTGACATTTTTGACATATATTCTTCACTTTAGTATCTAATTCCCTTAACTCAATAGTTCCTATATGTAGTGTTGCCCCTAGTTTGTATTTTACTATCATTGTCGAACTCTTTTAGGCTAGTTTTATGCTTATGATTAGTAGCATTCTTTTGAGATTATTAGTATTGTTTCATATTCAGTTAATTTATGATGAGATTACTTGATACTCTATACTTCATGTATGCATGATGATTACTCAGTGATTTCAGTTATTGATGATGATTAGTTAGATGGATTATTATGTGTCTTCTTATGGATACTTACCTCATACTGCATGTGTATGGTGTGCGTGTTTGTTTTCTTTATGTATGGCATTTCTGATGTGGTTAAGGAAGGGAGTTGTAGTCACCTACTAGTCGAGATCTACACAATGCACCACTTCTTGCCATTTCTTGTTTAGCTTAGAATATTGTGTCTATACATGCGTGGATTTTATGCAGGTTATAGGTATCGGGTATCGACTTCGTTGAATTGCCAGGATGAGCGTACCCTATCACATTATTTCAATGGTAAGAGAGGGGAGATAAATTCTTAAGTCCAAATCCCAAACCCTTAAGCCATTTGTCCTAGATAATTAGGACAAGTATCCGAGTTGAGTACCCTCTAACTGTGTCGAATGACGTTAATTCATGATTATAACCCTTTAGTTTGATTTTGTATGTGTTTTTCTTTTATGGGTTTTCGTATGTTGTTTTATGAGTCTTTGGTAAATTTTCTATTAATTAAGTCTAATTAAAAGTATTTAATTAATGATTTAATTTAATGGAAAATTATTATGATATTTTAATATTTAATTATATTTAATTAATTTGGAAATTTATTAAATAAAAAGAATTAAATTTGAAGATAAAAGTTATGAGAATAAATTTAGAATGTGATAATATTTATTTAATTTAATAATAATATATTTAGACTTCATTTTTAAATAAATGCTAAATATTATTATTATTATTATTTTGATCAGTAATAGGTGTGTTATTATATAAATATAAAAAATAGGTTAACCTTGGCCCGAACCAGTAACAAAAAGGTAATACAGCCAACCCAATAACCAATACAATAGGGAGACAACAGGAAGATGCTACAACAGAAACAAGAAAAAGGATCTATGCCTTTCCTTTACCCTGAGACTGTGACTGGAGGATCATCTCAAAAGGCTCTTTTGCCCCCTGCTTCTCCTTTTTGCCCTTCACCACCTGCCATCCATCTTCCACCATCTTTCGTCAACCATGCTGACTCCATCTGAAATGGTAAAACTCCTTTGTTATCCTTTCTTAGTGAAGCCACTTGTGCTGCAGCCTTTTCATAGTGCTTCCTCTTCTCCTAACCTTCTAGTGTTTCTGTACCTACAAAGGCTTGTTGCAAGCCCTTTCCTCCCTCTATTGATACATTTCTATTCTTTTTTGGAGGCACATTCATCACTGCTGGAGATATCTTTTGCGAGGATTCTATAACAATTTGGGAGAAACTTTTTTGTTTCTCATCTCCTTCCACGTTCGTCACAACCGTATACTGTTGTTCCTCACTATCTTTTCACCAAGATACTTCTCTTTGAACTCTCACTTTTGAGCATTTTGAAGCCATATGTCCCACTTGATGACATCTCTTGCATCTAAATGGGATGCCTTCATAATCCAAGGGTTGAGTCCAGCAACCCTTTGAAGTTTTGATCTCAATTTCTGTTGGTAGCCCAAGTGAAACATTCATTTCATCTAAAACCCAAGCATATGTGGAATGTAAAAGGTTTGAAGACCCTTCATCAACCATTAAAAAATGTCCTAATGAATTCCCAATAGCTTCCAGACATGAATTAAACCATAAGTGCAAAGGAAAAAAGGGGAGCCTTACCCATATTGGAACCTTTTCAAAACCTTCTGAATTCGGACAAAAATTTGGGTGCCATGGCTTCAACATAAGGGCATTTTGATCCTCCCAACACCAAAAATGATCACATAGGACCATCTTTCTATCTTGAGCATTCTCAAAGACTACAATAAAAAACCCTTTAGCAACTGGATATATCTAGACTGTTCCTGTTAACAGGGGTCCCCAGTTCTCTGAGATTCATTTATGCAACTCGCTCAAGCTTGTCTGTAACCCACTGAACCTTCCTATTAATCCTAGCTCAAAAAAGATTGACACATTGTGCACAACTTCCTCATCAACACCTGTGTCTAGAACAACATACACACCCCCTTCCATTTGTTGCACAGGGGGTCTTGAAAATAAACCCCCATTACTTCTTCCTCCCTGTTGTTCCTGACAGTCATAGCCAACACACTTATCTACCTTTTTGCTTCCACCTACATATTCCTCTCCCTTACCATTGAAACCACCACCATCAGCTGCACATCCACCTGCATTGCTGCCCTTATCATCTTTGCAGTTGTAAACCCTTGCTAAAAAATGGTTGCCTTCGCTAAAAAGCACTACCCTTCCCTGTGCATCCTTTTTGCCTCTCAGCGCGACATATTCTGCATCATCAAACCTTTGCCCTCCTTTGTTAAAGCTCCTAGGTTTATCATTATGGGGAAACAATTTTTTTTTGCGAGCTATTTTGTCCTTGTCCATTGCAAAAAATTGATCGACTCCCGTCTTTGCCTGAAAGCCCTTAACCAATCCACCATTATCCTTCACCCTTCCATGCTGAGCCTACAAGGGTGAAGCTCTTCGAAATCATCCATCATCGTGCAGCGAGGATAGAAAAACCCTAGGCATCGCCGCAATAGCAGAGGTAGTCGGAAGTGCCATTTCTTTCTTTGTACCTAATTATTATTATTATTTAAGTTAATAAATATTGTATCAATTAAGTTTTGAAAATAAATTAAGAAGTGAAAATATATTATTTATTAAGCGTTTTAAAATTGCATGATGTATGCATGAGATGGAATATAAGAAATTAATTAATTAAAAAGATAAAACAAGTGAAGTTAATAAAGATATTTTAATTGCATAAAGTGCACATGGGATTCAATTTAATAAATTAATTGAAAGAGGAGTCAAGTGAAAATTTAAATAAAGTAATTTAATAATTCAATAATCATGCATGGAAAAGATTAAGAAAAGATTAAGAAACGCTAATAGGAGTTGAAGTTTGGTGAGCACGGAATTCTCCTGGGTGAACGCACAATTAGTGCCCCGATTTAAGGAGAGAACTCTTTTTCACAATTTGAGGGTTCATTTTTGGGGTAGATTAATTTGGAAGGGAAATTTTGGGAAAACTGTTAAAGAGTTCTTGGATAGAAGCAAATTCTCTCGCAAATCTTATGGGCGTTGTGATTTTAGCATCAGAATCCAAGTAGATTCTTATGTTTTGAATTGCACAGATAATTACATTATTTAAATAATTCTCTCTTCTTTGTGACTGTGGATTGTAAATCCGAATTTCTCTACGATGAACTATGAATATTTCAATATTGTAAATTACTGAGTGCATGTCAATATCTCCTACATACGTGGTGGATAGAAAAGTAATAAAGGAATCCCCATTTTGTAGATTAAAGAAAATATATTTAAAAATTTATGTGGGGGGGGGGGGGGGGGGGGGGGGTTGTTGTTCATTTATTATTAAAATAGAATTTAATTTTGAAGGAAATTAATTTTAAAAGAAATAAAATAATAATAAATATATATAATTTTTGGGTGGGCAGGGGCCACCACCCCCCACCCCCCCTCCAATTCTCCTCCTTACGTTGGCGGTTGCGGCTGCTACAATAGACCGCGGGCCTACCAATGGAGGCCACAGCTGCCTTTGGTGACTCGCCGACTGCTCATAGTAGCCCATATATATATAAGGGGGTGTTTTTATTAAAATGATTTGGGTTTAGTTTTATATTATTTTATTGTTATAATATTATTAAATTTTAAATTACGTTTATTATTTATTGAAAATTTATTAATAAATTTATTATTAATTATTTTAGTTAATTAATGAATTAGTAAATATTATTTATTAAAAAGATTTAATTCAAAGTTTTAATTATTAATTATTAAATTATTTAATGATTTATATATATTGGTCATAAAATAATTTTGGTAATAGTTGTTGATTATTAATTAAATTAATAATTATTAAATAATTATTAATATAGTAATGTAAATGGATATATAGTATCTAGTTTGAATTAGTGATAAATATCATTTAATGATGATAATTATATTTATTATTTAAAAATTCAAATATTAATGGAATTGAGATTATTTTTATTTAATAATCAATTATTATTATTTTAATAATTTAATAAATGATTATTATTACTTTTAAGTCATGATACGATTTTCTAATTATAAGAACGAGAACAGGTTAATTCATAGGGGTAAACTATGAACTTCATTTTCTTAAACATACGTTAAACTAGAAACTAAAACATTACACTTAACTCAATTGCATGTTTTTAAATCAAATCGAACTATGAGACTATTATGTTTTCTATGTATTGTTTATGCTTTGGGGTTTCAGGGTTTGACTTAGCCTTGACCAGTCTTAGGATGTTACCAGAGGCTCGGGAGTTATGTGATTGTGGTGTTGTGATGTACGATCTCGATTTTTTTTTAACCCAACCATGGTAATGTGATGGTATGCTCTATGATATGTTTGTGTTTACTATTCCTTATTGCTTTCCAGTGATCTTGTGTAGCACTGATGTGAACGTATGACCTACATGACTTAACCATTTTTGAGTCCTCGATTAGTTATACTTGGGTTACTTTCCAGTCGCCTTGATGGGACTAAAGTGTTTTCTTTGATCTTGGTGGTGTCATGTTGTGACATGTTTGACTTAACCATTCGAGTCATTAATCAGTATTATTGGGATACTTTTTGGTTGCTCATTGAGAATCGATGGGTATTGTGATTTTTCTTGGGATGTTTTCTAGTTGCTCGTAGAGGACTTATGTGATTATTGTGAATTATCTTTTGATGCTTTCTAGTCTCTTGTGTATGGCTGAGGTGATTTTACTATGATTCTTTGATTTGTGACTTTATGAGCCTAGGGTAGGTAATCTATATGTAGTGTCAGGAAGTGGCTTGCAATGGGGGTCAGGGCCCTAAGTGGTTGCCAGGGTAACCCATTGTAAGTTGTTTAATAAGTGAAAACATTACACTAAATGAGAGTAAAATGAACCTAATAAGAGTCTTTGTATGTTCTCACCCACACCTCGAGTGCTAATACATATTAGGATGGGAGGAGAGAGAACGCTTGGTAGTGACCTTGCATTCCGTAGTATGCCTTGTCAGTACAAGAGGATACTAGTGGCTGCATAGGGATCACTAGGGGGCCAAGTTCCTAAGAGACTACCAGGGTAACTCTAGTGTGATTCATGTGATGACACTTGCCTACTTTTATAGTAGGTTTCCTATGTGTCTTTGTGTGCCTCTGGGAATTAGATGTCGATCTATCTTAGAAACTTTAGGTTAGAGTACTTTTAGGATTTCCTGGACTTAGAGAGTATTTTGATATTTGGTTATCTTATCTAGAACTTGAGACTATCACCTTAGCATGGTGGGAGTGGGCCATTTAGGTTCCATGTGGTCAGGTGGTAGTGCTTTTTTCACTCTTACTATTTAGGTCCATCCATAGTCACCGTGACTAGAACATTCTTTGTTTGCATTTCCTTTCATTCTATCTATGTATCATTATGATGGATGTTTATATCTTCTATGATGGATGGATATATCATGTATGGTGGATGGTTTCATTTATTTTATTGTACTTGTATCATGGATCCGAGGAGGATGTATTTCTAGTTATACATATGTATATTATTTTAGCCTTTCATACCTTGTGACATGTATAATGGATGATTGAGCATTCCAAATTTCATTTACCAAGAGGCATTCAGAACAAATGTATATTATGGAAATTGGAGTTTATTATTATTCTTTCATGTGGATATGGTAGTTGTTTGACTTAGTATTAATTAAATTTAAATGTGATTCATCGTCATGGCATCCTTAAGGAATGTAACTTGTTATGTATGCTTATAGTTGAATGTATGTTATTACTTTCGCTACTATGTGTTTGATGTGTATGTTTTATCTTTCTTGTTTTAAAAAAAAATGTTTGGCAAACTTAGTAAAACTTTAGGTTAATTATTTTGGATCCCTTGGTGGGGCGTTACACTCTAGGACTCATGCTATTGACAATCACAAAAAAAGTCTTCTTATTACTTTCATTCGCTGAATTTTTATATGAAAACTCTTCTTGTGCCAAAACCAAATCCCAATTATAAGGTCCATCTCTAATCAAATATTTTAAAAGGTTACCCAAACTTCTTTTTACAACTTTAATTTTTCCATTAGTCTATTGATTAAATGTAGAACAAAAATTAAGCTCAGCATTCAACTTTTTCCAAAGTGTCCTCCATAAATAACTAGCAAACTCAGTATGTCTATTAGATACAATGGTCTTAGAAATCCATGAAGTCCTATAATCTCTTTGAAAAACAAGTATTCTATGTGTACTACGTCTAATGTCTTCTTACAAGGTATGAAATATGTCATTTTAGAAAATCTATCAACCACTACAAAAATAGAATCATTACCTATCTAAGTTCTAGGTTATCCAAAATAGAATCCATACTGATATCTTCCCAAGGTCTACAAGGAATAGGAAAAGGTGTATACAATCAAACATTCTGAGTTCTTCCTTTAGAAAATTGACATATTTTGCAACCTCTAACCATCTTCTAAGCATCCTTAAATATCTGGTTAAAAGTATCTATCTAAAATCAACTTTATTATCTTATCAATCCCAAAATGTCCTACAAGTCCAGCACTATTTTTCTCTTCAATGATATTGTCCCTAATAGATCCTCTAGGTATACACAACTGAATTACTTTAAACATGTCTTCCTAAATGAAATAATTAACCCACTTATCTTTTTCATCAGTCACAAGGTTCTTACAAAATTTTGAAGGTTCTACAAAATTAGGGCCAGTTTCATACAATTTCTTCAAATCCAAGCATTCTAACTCTCATCTCTAAAAAAATAAAATCTTCTCCTACTGAATGCACGTGTTACCTTCTTTGATTGTCCACTCTTATGTTTCAATACAAAAGAAAAGTTCAACATTTACTCAACCCACTTCATATGTATGTAATTCAACTTATTCTAACTTTCCAAATATGTTAGGTTATGGTGACTGATCAAGGAAGTACTGTACATAATCTATAACTCTTAACATTTTGGGGCAATACATACCCTAAAGAAATAAAAAAATACTTGCATAAAATAGCTTAGGGTTAGGTATTTTATAGTGTGTGATGCAATAGTTACTTCTTGCAGCACGATTGAGTTGTAGGAGATTACAAATGGTAATAAGGTTGTTATCACAAGATAACAAAATATTGGACTCACTATCGGTTGATGTAGCCCAGGGATTGGGTGAACCACATTAAATATTTGTGCCTTGTGTTCTCTTCTATGTGCATTATTATTTTTCTGATATTGGTTATAATGCATGCAGTTGTTATTTCTATCTCTCTAAATTCTAACAAAATATTAGAAAGCTTCATGATCAGTGTATAAAAAAAATTCTCCATGCATCAAATAATGTCTTCATTTCTATAAAGATTGAATCATTTCATAGAAGTGATGGGGACACAACAGAAAAATAGAATGGACACACCAGAAAAGGGAAATTGTATTAATTGAAAAATAAGCTAGTACATTCAGTACAGAGAAAATAAACTTCAAAACATGCCCTAAGGCTTACAATAGCATAAATGTGGAGATAATTTCTCCTTTTACTACCTCCTCTCAAACTCCACTCCGAACTGCCTTTTACAATGTCAAAAATCTCCTTAAATAGACCCCAGAGGGTTAAGTACTAGGAGTACATTCTAGAAAGTGCTAGTAGGCATCCACCGACCAAATAGAAGGTTCCAGAAGCTGCGTTAGAAGTTAACGCAAATCTAGAAGAATCCATAAATAGTAACCGAACTTTCAGGAGGCATAACTTTTGAACCGTAGCTCCGATTAACGAACCGTTTACATTTTCAGAAAGTTGGCGAAGCGCTCTATAGCCTTATGGACAAGCTTCACTCGTCCTCCATTTTTCAGCCCTTTTAGAGGTCATTTAATGCCCCTAATCTGACTTTGAAGCATTCTTAGGAGGTCTCCACAACCCAAAAAATTGCAATAACTTTCGAACCGTGGGGCCTTTTGACTTGATTCTTTTTCTGGAATGCTCTAAATTACAATTACATTCATCTAGCCAATTTACACCTCCTAGTTCACCAAAATGATGGCTCAATTACATACTCCTATTTTTTCAAGATTTACACGAACACTGATAGTGGAACTGTGAGAGTTGGAACCTTTATTTGACCCAAATGGGTATCCAAAAATGAAAACACATAAAACAAAAACTAAGTCTAAGTATTTTTTTTTTGGTGACACAGGATTGCCCTTATTCCTCTGGATGCTCCTGCATCAAGAAGTCTTGATCATAGACTAAATATTTCCTCTTAACATCATTCAATTTCTCACTGAAGAAATCTATAGGCTTTCCTTCTTGACTCAAAATAGCACTAATGACATTCCCAGTAGCATCATAATCAACTTGAAAAACTTTGTTAATATGTGGTAAAGTTTTTGTCAAGAATAAACCCAAATATCCCCCAAATCTCATGGGTAAAAATTCATCTAATCAAAACATGGTGAACAAACTTGGGCTGATTATACATAGAGCATATGTTAAAATCCCACCCATATTTCTTGAAAGGAAGTTTGTACAATAGAAACCTCCAAAGAAAGTAGATGGGTTTAGGTTAAACAGGTCTAGCTCACATGTTGACAAGGTACTTTTTTGAAATGGGAGGTTAAAGAGAAAATTTGAAGTAGGAATTCAAATTCTCAAGGATGTCGGAGGAGGAGTTAAGAGTTGAGTAGATATACTTAGATTTGACCAGATGAAGGGGGAGGAATCAAACCAACAGATTTGAAAGGTAGATGATGCATGGGAATAGTAAGAAAATTTAGATCCCTTATCGAAAAGTGCATCCATGGATAAATAATAATTTCTCCAATGATTTTATGGGAGGCAATATCTTTTTTCAAATTAGACCACTATAATAAGGCACCATTACTACAAATATCCTTGAAAGTGCAGATTCTAGCTTTAGCCCATTTTTTTGTTGAACACCCTTGTACAAGTTCAAGTGGTTTTCCATTAGTTTTAAGGCTCTACTAAATAGAATCCTATCCACACAATTTACTACATCTCTGTTTCCCTAAGATATTACCAATCAAGGATCTTTCTTTGGACCAACTTTTCCACAGTGACCTAAACACATTGGATCCTCTCACTGTGATTTTACCTTCTAGGGATAAGAGGTCCAACATGTCCAACTCATTCCCAAATTTAGCTCTACTAGGGTATCCTCCTACTAATATTATTGTTAATAAGATATTTCCAAGTTCATCCTCTTGAAAAAATTTAGCAATCCACTTAATTTCCAAAAAATACTCCTTGAGTTCTAAGGTCTTTTAAACCTAGGCTACCAATGTCCTTACCCATGGCACACCAATCCCACCTTACAAAATGAGTTGTTTTGCAACCTTTATCATCACACCATAAGAAATCTTGAATGAGTTTTTGTATAAATCCAAACTTGCTAACATTGTAAAGCCATGTGGAAGAGAAATAAATTGAGTATGAAGACAAAATCTTCTAACATATTTAGACTCTTGTAGACAAGGTTAAATAGGAAGAATCCCACTTATTCAATTTTGTACTAATTTTCTCTTTAATCCACAACCACATATCATGTATATTTGGGCATACTACAAAAGGGTTTCCATGATACCTAACCACATGGTTAGGTCCCCCCCCCCCCCCCCCCCCCCCCCTCCCAACCAATACCATGCTTGTTACACCATGTTGGGTTAGGAAGTCCCATCCGGGCAACATAGATTAGAGATTGAAATCTTGCTTCCTTAGGTAGAGCAAAAAAGTGACAACTTAACCATTAGGTGACCCATGTTAGGTTCTTCAAGAACAAACAATATTTATGTATCATTAGAAAATTGAGCATTATCTAACATTTATTCTTGATTGGGGAGAATAGGACCTTGAACCCTAGGTTATAACAAATTATCTCTCAAAAGATTATACAAGGAATCAACAACTATTAAAAACAATGCCAGTGTCAATGAGAAACCTTTCCTGATAGACCTGGTTCACTCAAAGGGCTATGATTTCTCCCCATTAATTTAAACAACATCTTTAACCCCTTTCATCAAGGTGTAGACCCTTTGGTAGAACACTAGATAGAAACTCAATTCTTCCAACATCATTAGGATGAAGCCTCATTCAACCCTATTATATGTGTTTTCATAGTATATTAGTAACATCCCAACATTCTTCCTAGAGGTTTTTCTCCCACTCTAGGGTTTTCCAATAGGTGATTAAGTTTTGAAGAATATACCTCCCTTTGACAAAGCATATTTACATAAGATTAATGACCTTAGGTAAGATATTTTAAATCTTAGAAGCTAAGATATTAGCCAAAATCTTATAAGTAACATTAAGCAAAGCAATGGGTCTCCAAACTTAAATGAGGGTATTGTCTCCTCCTTTATGAATCAATTTAATAAGCCATGGGTTAATTTATTTCCCCAAAGAGCCTCACCCTAATGCATAGTCATAAATTTCTTTAAGTTTTGAATAGATCCATTTAGAATTGATTTTTAAAATCTCAGGAGGCATCCCATATGGTTTAGGGGCTTTATTCCTGCTCATAAGTTGAATAGCATTGTTGATCCTCCTTCACATCTATTGGAGCCTCAACAATATTGACATCATTTGAGAAGACTTTTTTTGGAATAAGAGATCTAAATTTATCTCCATCTTCCTTCATTTTATTTCCATCATCTTTGGATTGGAAGAGATGTTTACAATTTTGAAGAATATCCTTAGGGGAAGTAAGTGTGGCTCCATTCTCACAGATGCAATCAATTTTATCTCTTAATTCTTTACTTTTTAGAGATTTGGAAGAAGCATGTTGAATCTTTATCTCCAAAATTCATCTAATTAACCTTGGATCTTATTTTAGCTCCTTGAATCTTTTTATCCTGTAACTTTCTAAGGTCATGCTTAACCTTAGCTAGTTTAGTAGCATTACCATCAAACGGTTGATTTTGAACCAAGGATTCAACTTCATGAAGTGAAGTGATCAAGGATAACTCTTGGGCCCTAACATCTTTGTCCTTTTCCTACATATTCTTTTAAAAATACTCTACCAGAAGTTCAGATTTTGATTACACCTACTAATTGGGTCTTTATGTAACCAAACAGAGGGGTTATACCAGTGAATAATTTTAACAATTTCTAGAATATCTTGATCTTCTAGGAGAGAGCAGGAAAAATATTTGGATATATTAATAGAGGTATTAGGGTATCCAATTTAGAAGATTTCAGAGACTATAGGGAGATGGTCAAAAAGAGAGAAAGGTAGAACTTTGACTAGATTGTCATTAGCAAGTTTAGAGCAGTTGAAGACATCTCTATTAACTTAAATTCTGTCTAGTTTGCAATAGATCCTTTTGTCTCCTTTTTAGAAGCTAGACTAGGTATACCAAATACCCTTAGAGTCAATTTGACAATGGAAATAGGCATATGTAAATTCTTAAAATTTTGAATTCTCTATTTGGGTGCACTGAATTATAATTGTGAATAGGAATACATGTTCCAATTTTGGCTCAAAGATGAGAATTTGTAATTCCACCTAAATAGGTGGAATTGGAATACCTATTCCTATTCCTATTTTATTTATTTTAGAAAACATAAATTTTTAGGTCCGTGAATTCCCTATCAAATTATGATTGAACCAAACAAGAATAGAAATATATCTCTCCATTTTCTATTCTAGAATAACAATTACAATTCCCATATTTCTATTCCCCCAGCCAAATGGACCCTTAGAATGTACTTTAAATCAGCTAGGGGATCCATGAGATTTAGTTTGCCAAAAAGTATGTTCCATATGTACTGCTCATTACTTTTTCCATTCAAACTTCAACCCACCAAATTTGTCTTGTGCCCTTTCTAATGTTGAAATCTCCTAAAATAATCTAAGGTATGTTGGGAAGGGAGGAAAGTCATTGCCAGAGTTTAATCATGTCATACAGTTCATTATTGGGTGCATAGATTGAACAAATACCAAATAATTGTTTAAAAGATTTAATAATTATTATCAAATATAAATTATGAATAAATTATTTCTCAAAATTAGATTTAAAAATAACCATAAGTTTGCGAAGATGATTAAGAAATCTTCTTAAAAATATTGGAAATTTGACTTATATATTTAATTTTTGAATTTTAGATTTAAAAAATGAAAAAAAACTTTGACAAAAACATAAAGATCCATTTTTTTAAAAAAGAATCTTTAAAAATTAAAATTAAAATTAAAAGTCTATGAAAGTATGCCATAAATCCAATTTATATAGATTATTATACAAAAAGGGTTGTCTTCAATCGAGTTATATAAATACATGTAAGGTCCATATTTTAAATTTAGTTTTAAAAAGTTTCTAAATCTAAATATAGTAATTTTCTACAATCCATTAAATTAGGAACACAATCTACCAAGAAAACACAACAAATAGTTTCGAAGTCTCTCTTAGAAGTTTTATATCACCATGAAAATAATAGAATCATGATTGAATGTACACCAATTTAAGTCATACTATTGATGGATAATATTTAGAATAATTATCTTGTAGTGGTTATTTAGGTATTCTTAAACATATTTTATCATCATGCATAAAAATATAAATGGTATTAATAAAAAAAACTTTTAAAAATGAGTAAATGTGCCATTACATTTTAGGTACATTAGAGACTTTAATTATATTTTTTATCAACACAATATCTCCAATTAGACACTAATCATTATTTTGAATACACACACACACACACACATATACATTTACATATACATGTACATATGTATTTATATTTGTGTGTGTGTGTGTGTGTGTACATACATATATATTTATACAAATATATGTGTGTATGTATATAGATATATATACATAACAAACATATACATATATGTGTATATATACACATACATATATATGTATATGTGGGTGTATATATACATACACATGTACACAAAAAAAAATCTACTATGGGGGTAGCAACCATTTATTGTAATGAAAAATGTGTCATAGACATAAAGACACTAGCAAACTGTAAAGAGCACAAAACCCAATTAGATAGGATAGAGGAAGGCCACAAGATGAAAGAGGAACAATGGCTCGATAGAGTACAAATTCTATCACCACAAAGGTCATAGAAGACAATACATAGAAAATAATCCCAAGAAAAGCATCTCCTAGAGAGATGAACAACAAAAGACAAGAAAGAGCTTAGAGAAGAGAAAGAAAGAAATGAGAAGATGTCGACCACAAAAGATGTGATCCAATACATACTGATAGTAACCCACTAAAGGCATATAATTGAGTAGTCAAACCAACCGATACAACCATAAAAGATAACAATAAATGAAGAGAGACAAAAAGATATGCACAAAACATAAGAAATCATAATGTCCAATACCATGACACTTGAGATAAAAGAGAACCAAGGGATGCACTAAATGAAGTATACTGACAAATGGGCCATTACCAAAAGAAAGGGATAGTTAATCTCCTCTCCCCCCATCCCCCCAATAAAAAAAGAAGAAGAAATACATTCATCTAGGGGGAGCTACCACTAGGGTGGATAGTTGCACCCTTGGACCTTGTGAGGTATGTCTTAATAAATGAAATCTTCATTTCACATGTAAATTATTATGACTTCTTCTTGTTTGATTTGCTTCTATTTTTATGCTTGGGATGTTCTAAATTGATCACACAAGAAACTAATTAATTTTGACTCAATAATATCGAGCTTATCCATGAAGGGGTCTTTGGAGAAATTTTTATATGAGGTATCCTCAATGTTTGAATTTGTACACTAGTATAAGTGTAAAACTAGTAGCTAATATGAGTAATTAGTGTCAACTCTAGAATAATGCATATAATCTCTTGTAATATTTTGAGTATCAATCATGGGGGCAACAAGATTGCCTAACATTGCTATTAAAGAATCCATATTTTGAATGCCTAGATCTGAGGTTAAAGTGGTGACGTGATTTGGATGGACAACCCCAACATTGGAAGATGAGGGGGGAAACATTGGGGTGAACTTCAAACCTGATGCAAGAGCATCTTGGGTTCTTGGTAATCATTCATTGTCTTTAAGGAATTTCCTTTTTGATCTATTGAAGTTCCTTGTCTTAGGTAGATTTTCATATGTATGAAAAAAGATTTGTCACTTGTTGTTTTCACAAGTTATACCTATGATAATGCTTCTTTAGGTGTTGTGGATTGTGTGATTTAACACATTCTTGGTGACTAGTTTTTTTCTTCATTTCATTGGTTCAATGTTTATATCAATTTGACTGGTTTACTATGTCCATCATTTTAACAAGCACATTCTTCATTCACTAGTCCAATTGTGTTAATTGGTTTGATTAACAAGGATTGTAGCGAAATAACCTATTTGATGAGGTTGAATGACACAGATCTCAAGGTAGACCTATGCATGGGTGAATTGGTTGCTAGATCACTCTCAGTGAATTACCTTACTATATATTGTAATAATTTGGATTTGGACTGACCAATCTAATACATTTTTCTTGGGATATGTAATGTTTGAATGATGACCTATGGTAGTTATGTGTATAAATTTAGGGCTTGTGATCGTGAAGAGTAGTTAAGAAAGAAAGAGGGGATTAGGATCGAGGAAACATGTTTTTAAAATCTCTATAGGTGGTTAGGTCTTGGATAGATCTAGGAATGGATATGTTTGAGTTTAATGTGTAATGATTGTAGCCTATAATACCTTACAATCTGACACATTATATGATCATTTCATATAATTAGATCTCTGGTGAATAAAATATGGTTTCTTAATTGTATCTTGATGTATTTTCTTTATGTGACTCTTTTATAAAAGGATTTAACATCTCCTTTAGGGGTTCTACATCGTTGAGATAGATCAAGTGGTATTAGAGTTGTAGGTTCCTTCCTTGGTGAATTGATTAATAATTTGAGGAAGTTTCAGTTGAGATCTCAAAGATAGCTCTAAGATAAATCAAAGGTATTATGGATGAAAGTTTTAGTGCCTTAAAGAGACAAGTATAGGCATTTTAAGATGAAATACAAAAATTAATTGCATCAAATGTTAGTCAAGATAGCGGTGAATAATTTAAAGAAGAAGAAGCATTAGATAAATTTGTAGAAGATGACATGGAACCAAAGGAGGAAATTTTTTTTGAAGCTTGTGTCTAAGATAGGAAAGAGACTAAAAATAAAATATTTGAATTTTTGTGCTTGCTTTAAACCAATGTATTTTCTTGATTGGATTAATGAGATGGAAGAATACTTTGGGTATGAAGAAGTAGAGGATCTTGATTAGATTCACTCCATAAAGAGTGAACTGAAAGGGCATACAATTATTTGGTGGAGACAAGTTAAATTGGAAATAAATAATAGTGGCAAGGAGAATATTTTTTAGTGGTATCAAATGGTTGAAAAGTAGAAAAGGAAATTCATATTGGTTGATTATGAATTATAAGTGTTCAAGAAGATGCAATCATTGAAACAAGATGGAAAATTAGTACATGAATATACTAGTTAAGGAGTTCTACAAAATCATGATTAGGGTTAGTCATTTAGAAACTAATAAGGAAAAGGTTGCTAGGTATATCTTTGTTTTGAGACCTAGTGTTCGAGAGGAACTACTTAAAATTTTAATGGTAATGATCAAAGATGCTTATCAGATGACAATAAGAACTAACAAAAAGCTGAATAAGTGATTTGAGTGAAGGCAAAGTAAGCAAACCCAAAGTGGTAAAATGAGCATATTATCTTTTGGGAGTAACATGGTGAATATTCCTAAGAAAACAAGGGAAGGATCTTGTAATAGTAAGAGCATGAAAGGTTACAATGACAAACAAAAAAGAAGAGGTGAATTCAAGGGTACTTAATTTTAGTTTGATGAAATAGAGGATAGGAATTTTTAGTGTCCAAAGAGAAGGATTGCACATTTGGATAGAGAGACCGATTTAGAAAGGATACATTAAGCATTGTTGAGGATATTATCACTGGAAGAACTTCTACATACATTGATGAACAGGTCCAAAACCTTGTTAAAGCTAGATTCTAGTGTAAAGATAAGGTATGTAATATTATTCCTGATAGAATTTCCACTAACTTCTTTAGAGTAAATACGTGGTAAATGAATCATTTATCCAAGGTCCAAGTGTACAAATAAAACTTTTTAGCATTGCAACTTATACTTATGCATCCATTGATCATTCAATATCTTAAACATATGCATATTGTTGTCCTAGGTCAAAATAACTTTGTAGAAATGTAAACTATCATGCCCAAATTTTACAAGGCAAAACACAACCAACAATTTATTTATTATTATTTAAATCAATTGTTGATTATTTATTATTTCCAAACTCCTACAATGTATTACCCGACATACAATTTATCAACAACTTCCTGCACTTTTACTAATTGAAGGATACCTCAAACTATTTCAAAGTGATTATGTTCAAATGTTCTAAATCTATAGATTTACATAGCCACAAGAGGTATATATGTTATTTTATATATTTTAATATATCCTAAGTTAATATTATTATTAAATACCTACTTATTAACACATATCCAACATAATACTCAACCCACATAAAAAGGATCATATTGAATATATTTATATTTAATTGCTAAACTACGACAATCTTCAAAATTATCACTGTCTAATGATACCCTAACTAACCCCATATCCCAACTACAAATCATACCCGTACTGTTTAATAAATAAAAATAAAAGAAAATAAAATAAACCCAAATAATTACTAACCTACATTCCCATCCCTTCCTAACTTACTAATTTTTAATCTAATCAACACCCTAGTTCTTTACCACCTACTAATACCACTAAAACCACTAACCTTCCTTAATACTATCCATTAATCCCATTTCCATGCTTATACTACTTACACGTGCCTTCCCTCAACTCCTAAGTGCATGCACTACCCCAAGTGCATCTACCTAGGTCTTTCTAATCCTAGGCACCCTGGCTAGGATAAGATCACATCAGAAGGATGGGGTCATGTGCCTTAGAAGGCATTTGATTTTTCAAGTGGGAGAGGATGGTTTGGGGAGATGTACGCACATTTCCATCCCCTTCACACGTGTGGTGTTTTTAGCTAGGATTCCTCCTCTCTTTTCAAAAGGGTTCACTTCCATGCATTGGGGTATTACAAAGCATTTCATTCTTCTTTTATTGTCTCACATGAATCAGTGGGTACATTGCTTTTTGAATTATGATTTCCTTTTGATTATGACCATGTTTTGATTGATTAGTCAAGGTATTATATCTTTTCTTTTAGTTAGGGAGATTGTTATATTAGTTTTCTATATGAGAGATTCTAAAGAATATTCCCTTATGATTATTTTATTACTCTGTATTTGGGAGTGGAGTTGTTTCTCACTCCCAATACATTTTCTAGAGAGCTTATTTCCCTCTTCCAGCCTAGTGTTTTGGCTCACATAGTTTGTTTTTCCATTGCTCTTCTCATGTGTAATCACCTAATTCATTTTACTCTCTAGTAGGGTGCTAAGATTTTAAATTAAATGTTAAAGCTAACCTCCCATTAAGTGGTTATGAAGTGTATTATTTAGTTAGCTATGAGAGAATACAAAGATGATGCAGATTAGCTTAGGATGTATATTTTGGAATTTATATCTACATGACTTAAGAGATCTATATAAGATGTGTAAATCAACAATTTAACTAAGGGACTCATTAGCTCATTTCAACACAAGTTCATTGTAACTAAGGAATTATTTATATATTGAGCTAGGAGCATTACCAATATCTTCCACGAAATCAAACATACTTGAATGCATTTCCTCATGATATTATATTCAATCTATATTGAAATAACATCAATTACACAATTACATGATTTTCAATGAATACAATGGAATAAATTTCTTGCAATGATTTCATGATACATTACAACAAAACCTATCAATGTCAGTTCAAGACTTCTCTTCATGGACATGCAAATGAAATAATCAATGATATAAATGAAGGTTTCAACTTTCAAATTCATTATACAAATGACATATCCTTTCCTTGCTACTATGCATTAATTAATTGCAACAACATGAATAAGATGGAGAAAAATTCTCCAATACACATACAAGCACAATGATAGGTTTTCTTCTTCAAGGAACATCTACAAGATGATTATTCCAAGATTTTTCCCTTGCTCCCTTGTGGAAACAAATCTATAAATACATCACAACAAAATAACAAAAACCATGGGTACTCTGCTCCCAACCATAGGCCTCCAAGAGACCACCCCCGAGCTCGGGGAACAAGGCTCAACTGGGTTTTGTTCCAATCTTACAAATGCATACACATCACATTACAACATTTAGCAATTCTATCCCAAGGATATTTCACAATGGTTCACCTATGGAACCATGAACATAGGGTGAAGGTGTGCTTTTCAAATCGAGACTTGCCATATCAAACAATACTTGCAATAAACAATTTCCGTGCCCTTTCAGGGCTTTCACAAAATGAACAATTCCATGCCCTTTTGGGGCTTTCACAATCATCCTCTGAAATACACTACCATCAACTGTAGCTCCCTTGGAGCACGTATTTCATAAAAATCCCTCTATACACCATACTTCCCTTATCACCCCCAACAAGGTATGAATTAATATGGCATACAATGGAGCCCATACTCCAAGGTTCTCAATACATTTCCAAGCCCAACTAACCCATTCACCCTAGACTTATCCTCCCTTCCCAAAGGGTGAGTGAAGTCCTTACACCCATAAACAACATACATAACAAAATGGAGAAACAAAGAGAAAATCAAATGCAACAATAAATTTCATCTCAACCCCACAATACCACAGTATTCCCACAACATGGAACACCATTCAAACATTTACATGAGTACTACATCACAATACAAAACCATGAATTCTACTTACAATATGAACTCACACTCCTTCATCCTCATGAATGCAATGCCATTATGCAAGTTTGAAGAAAAATACTACATGGGCAAAAAAGAAAGAAACCAACTTTGAATCCTTTTGTAAAATGGTGATGAATGGTTGTAGAAGAGTTCCCTCCTAGTTTCCAAAACCTAAGAGTCTCTAAAATTAGAGAGTGGGTAGACAAGCCCCTAATTTTATCCCAAGTCCTCTCGAAAGGATCTCCAAAACCCCCACTATCTAAAAATGGTCATAACATAAGCTTCCTTTACTTACAACATTGTCTCTTTCTATAAATCTAGCCTTGAACAACTAAAAATGTTGTGGAAGGAGTGATGTGACACTCTTAATTTCGAATTTCTTTGAAAATGACTTGTTTGGAGGGTTCCCAAGGTCATCTAGGCCTACTAAAGGTTAAATTTAGACCCCCAACTCATAGTACTATCATGTGGGCACTTATTTTTCACCAAGGTAACCCACTAGGGCCACTTTTTGATCCCCAAAAGTTAATGGAAAGTTGGAATTCGAATTTCCCTTGATGGAGACTTCTCCTAACACTCTACCATAAGAGGTTAACTTGGGTACTGCCTTGGGTTAGGTTTAGGTTAGGTGACATTTTCTAAAAACCCTAAATGATAATTCACCAACACATGGACAACACAAGTGTCAAGTGACACAATAAAATAACACATTACATTTATAGTGACATGTCTCTAATTATATATATGAATTAAACTATTGCACACACATACAAATTCACATTTACAAAACAAAATACATTTCAATGAGGTTTGAATCTTTTCCACCGATTCAACCTTGGCTATGTCATGTTTACAGTGGTTTGAGCCTTGGTTCCCCATAAAACTCCATGGTTAAAATTCTACACACTACAGTCGAGCATCAGTAGTCCAAGAAAATCATATAAGCAATATATATATATATATATATATATATATATATATATATATATATATGTATATGTCTATATATATATATATATATATGTATATGTCTATATATATATATATATATATATATATAGACATATACATATATATATATACATATATATATGTATATATATGTATATATATACATATGTATGTATACATATGTATATATATACATATACATATGTATATATATACATATGTATATGTATACATATATACATATGTATACATATACATATGTATATATATACATATGTATATGTATATATATACATATGTATATGTATACATATGTATATATATATATATGTATATGTATATATATATATATATGTATATGTATATAGATATATATATGTGTGTATATATATGTATGTATATATATATATATATATATATATATATATATATATATATATATATAAGTGTAATAAATCACTTTCACATTCAACATTAGGCTTGCATATTTCATCTTTTCCAACTAACTTTCCCTTTTCTAATCATTTTTGTATAAAACATTCAAAACGTTAAAATATCAAATCTACATATCCACTTACATTGACACACTTAAATCTACATTCCTAACATAATACACCATGATCATTCTTATCTACTCCAAATGAAAAACCAACTTACATACATCAATGTAGGATTCAAATGGAAAATAAATAATTAAATTATTCACATTAACAATAATGATATATGAATTATAACCCCAAATACACAATTATGCTAAAACATAAGTAATTAGCATCACATAGAAACCATGTCTGATAACCAAAGTATCACAATTAATCTATCAAATTAGTATCATTATGGCCTATAGAACATCACATGGAATCATCACATAGTCTAGAGGATCCAAAATATCAATGTCTATAAAATTTCCTAAACAACAACACATGAGATCATCACATTGTCCAAATGAGAAAAATATCACTACCCTCCAATAAACAAATACAACATAAATAATTTACACTTGAATCTCACATAATGTTTAATTCCTTTCCATTTTAGAATCCTTCTATCTAGTGCACATCCTTCTTGTCATACTCCCTTTTCAAATTATTTATTTAGGATTTAATATTACTAAATCATCCCATTATTATCCTGAGATGAGGCATAATCCTAGATTTACTTAACTAATAAAAATTCATACTAGTTATGTCATCGTAGATTTGGTAAATTTTTATAGCATTTGGGGTAGATGAGAACAACTTCAACCAACATATCTAGCTCGCCTATTTATTTTAGTTAAACTGTAGTTAAATTTCTATCACAATTAAATCATCTACTCTCTCGAACATCTATAAAAGTAACTCGAACTTACATTTTTTTTAGTTATCATTTCCATATAGATATTCCATACTCACCATAGTATATCACTATAACATTTTACCACATGTAGCACATTAATTTATCTTAACACCTAACATTATGTTATCGCATTATGGTGTTCTAATTCCTCAATGAAAATTCCCATGAAGGTATATGTAAGACCATTGTTACCAAAATATCCTTTAGATTTGAACAACTATGGTTTTATTTAATGCATAAGAGGAGGGGTCTTACACCCTCCCCCATAAGGATTTGACTTCCTCTTGGAAGTCGGCCAAGATTTTAGAAGGTATGCCTCGACCAAGATTCTAGAAGGTATGCCTCATAATGGTTGTAGAAGAGTTCCCTCCCAGCTTCCAAACCCTATGAGTCTCTAAAATTAGAGAGTGGGTAGACAACCGCCTAATTTCATCCCAATTCCTCTAAAAAGGATCTCCAAAATGCCCACTATCTAAAAATGGTCATAACATAAGCTTCCTTTACTTACACCATTGTCTCTTTCTATAAGTGTAGCCTTGAACAACTAAAAAGGTTGTGGAAGGAGTCATGTGACACTCTTAATTTCGAATTTCTTTGAAAGTGACTTGTTTGGAGGGTTCCCAAGGTCATCTAGGCCTACTAAAGATTAAATTTAGACTCTGAACCCATACTACTATCATGTGGGCACTTATTTTTCACCAAGGTAACCCCCTAGGACCAATTTTTGATCCCCAAAAGTTAATGGAAAGATGGAATTCGAATTTCCCTTGATGGAGACTTCTCCTTACACTCTACCATAAGAGGTTAACTTGGGCACTGCCTTGTTTTTTAGGTTTAGGTTAGGTGACTTTTGCCCAAAACCCTAAATGATAAGTCATCAACACATGGACAACACAAGTGTCAAGTGACACAATAAAACAACACATTACATTTATAGTGGCATGTCTCTAATTATATATTTGAATTAAACTATTGCATACACATACAAATTCATGTTTACAAAACAAAACACATTTCAACAAGGTTTGAATCTTTTCCACCGATTCAACCTTGGCTATGTCGTTTTACAATAGTTTGAGCCTTGGTTACCCATTAAACCCCATGGTTAAAATCTCGCACATTACACTCGAGCATCAGTAGTCCAAGAAAATCATATAAGCAATATATAAATAAGTGTAATGAATCACTTTCACATTCAACATTAGGCTTGCATATTTCATCTTTTCCAACTAAATTTTCGTTTTCTAATCCTTTTCATATAAAATATTCAAAACATTAAAATATCAAATCTACATATCCACTTTCATTGACACACTTAAATCTACATTCCTAACATAATACACCATGATCATTCTTATCTACTCCAAATGAAAAATCAACCTACATACACCAATGTAGGATTCAAATGAAAAATAGATAAATAAATTATTCACATTAACAATAATGATATATGAATTTAAACCCAAATACACAATTATGCTAAAACATAAGTAATTAGCATCACATGGAAACTGTGTTTGATAACCAAAGTATCACAATTAATGTATCAAATTAGTATCAACATGGCCTATAAAACATAAGGTAGTTGGATAAGCATGTCTTAAATAACATCACATGGAATCATCACATAACCTAGAGGATCCAAAATGTCAATGTCTATAAAATTTCCTAAACAACAACACATGAGATCATCACATCATCCAAATGAGAAAAATATCACTGCGCTCCAATAAAAAAATACAACATAAATAATTTACACAAGAATCTCACATAATGTTTAATTCCTTTCCATTTTAGAATCCTTCCATCTAGTGCACATTCTTATTGTCATACTCTCTTTTCAAAATAATTATTTATGATTTAATATTACTAAATCATCCCATTATTATTCTGAGATGAGGCATAATCCTAGATTTACTTAAGTCAACTAATCAAAATTCATACTAGTTATGTCATCATAGATTTGGTAATTGTTTATAGCATCTGGGATAGATGAGAACAACTTCAATCAACATATCTAGCTCACCTATTTATTTTAGTTAAGCTCTAGTTCAATTTTTATCACGATTAAATCATCTAGTCTCTCAAGCATCTATGAAAGTCACCCAAACTTACATTTGTTTTTAGTTATCATTCCCATATAGATAATCCATTATCACCATAGTATATCACTATAACATTTTACCACATGTAGCACATTAATTTATCTTAACACCTAACATTATGTTATCACATTATGATGTTCTAATTTCTCAATAAAAATTCCCATGAACGTATATGTAAGACCACTGTTACCAAAATATCCTTTGGATTTGAACAACTATGGTTTTATTTAATGCATAAGAGGAGGGGTCTTACATAAACATGCAATACCACAAAATCAATCACACATTTTGACACAAAGTTTTTACGTGGAAACCCAATTTGGGAAAAACCACCAGTAACATGCTACCAATTTTCACTCTTTTGAAGTGAGCTTTGTGAGGAGCCAACCTTGTTAAAGGTTATAATGCACATTGTTAAATGTAACTTGATTAAAGGATTTTGATCACCCTGTTAGGAGTGAGCCTTGTTAAAGGAATTTATAACATTCCATTAAAATGTCACCCCATTAACAAATTTATTAACGACTGTTAGGTCAATCTTAATCCAAAGGATTTATCCAAACTAATATAGTTGTTAAAAAGTAAAAACAAGACTTGATCTGATAACAATAACAACTCACTTGCAAATTACAAATCTCAAATTTATCCTCCATTCTACTTGCCATTCATCCTCTTCATCTCTAATTTTTTTTTCACTCTTCAAGCCTCCATCACCTTAAGCCTTCTTGCTTTGTATGCCAACTATAGACTCTTCTATTCGGCCACCATATGAAACAACACCCTAGATTTCTTATATTCCTTAGGTTCTCACACATGACAACTTGCTTCTAGCCCGTTATCTCAATAAATAGAGAACTTAGATCTTTTTTCTCCTAACCACAATCATCCATTCTAGGGTTAGGTTAGATTCATTGAATTTTCCCATCTTTCCATTTTATTCCCTCCTAGAAAATTCCTCTACAATCCTCTTTTAATTCACCTCAAAATGGTTAATCTTGAATTTTGTGCCACCAACTCATCATATTAATCTTCCACATGCTTCACACAATTCAAGAAATCAACTTTGTCAGCTCAGAGTCATCAACTCTTCAATCTAACTCAATTTACTAGCACTCAGTAATAACACTCTATTTGCTCGACAAACACTATCTTCCAATGCTTAGCCAACATTAGATTGCGCGATATCCACTAAGTCTTTATTGGTGCTCGACACATATTAAATTTATTCACTCGACACCAACTAGATTTCTCTTGCTTGACTCATACTAACGTACTGCTCGAATTCCACTAATTTTCTTCTTGGCCTGAACTAACTTTGCTCAACTTGCACTATTTGCTTGTCCAAACTTGGTAGATACATTTCTTTACTTAGCCTACTTATAGTCTTTTCTTAAGTATCCTTTCATTATATCCTTAAGTAGATAAATAATACACTATATCATCAATTTCTTGCTTGGTCTTAGTGCTCCTTTTATACACCAAATAACTCAACTTTTCTCTAGGTTCCCTTGTTATCCTTTCTTTTCAAATCCTCTTCATCAATCAATCCATTGATAGCATTCAAACCAAAGTAAGCAATTGTCTCACCAACAAGTAGTAGGTTTGACATCAGGGACAAAATAATGATTGTTTCATGATAGGTTTCATCAATCTTCTTCACTTCAACAATAATGAATTTTGAAAGGAGAAGACAATCTCATCCATATCTGGTTAGTTATTTACAAGATGATTCAAAGGATAAATTCATCGAGAAATGTCTACTTAGTTTCATGATTGGAGCTTATCGTGATGAGATATTATGTGATGTATTGCCTAAGATTTTTCACCTATTGTTTGGTAGGCTATGGAAGTTAGACAAGAATATATTTTTTTATGGTTATGCTAATACTTTTGTATTGAGACAAGGAGGTTCTAGACATAAGTTATTTACCTTTGTAGAATAAAGGGGATGAATGATGTGGCATCATTAGGATTTTTCCACTTTATGATTTCAAGCATTAGATTCTTAAGGTTGAGGAGATAGTTGAGGAACATAATATTCTTAACAAACTTAAGGAGGTTAAGGTACAATTGGATTATTTGACTTCATTAGTTCAAGAAATAATGAGAATTAAAAAAAAATGATGTTATACTAGAATACAAAGGGATCTGAAGGACATGTCCAATGTGGTATATATGAATCATAATAGTAGAAGAAGATTGTAAAAGGTTTATAACTGTTGGAAATATATGATAGGCTAAGTTATTGAGAGGGGAGGGGTGAATCAGTAACCAATAAAACTTAATCTTTATTTACCAATTAATCCTTCAATTGTATTTTGATCTAATGCATGCATGAAAAAATGAAAGCATTAAAACATTCATAACACTTTGACACACAATATGGTGACCTAGAAACCTTCCAAATAGAAAGTAAAACTGGGGCAGGGATGAAACCCACAAGCTTTAGTACTGCAGAATAAAGTTGGCATGTTAAGGCTTACAATGATCACTTCTGATGATCTACCCTGTTAGGAGCAATAAGGACTACTAGGTGTACCTTGTGAAAGGATTTACAAAACATATAATGAAGAATGCACTTGATAAAAGAGATTTATAAAAGATTGTTAAGTCTACCTTGTGAAAGAATTTAATTGTTCCACATGTTAGGATAAACCAGTGGTTGATCTCTGATCTGTAACTATGATTTGCTAAATGAGATACCCTTTGAGTGTAATGATCACCTTTCTATGATAGATAAATCTTTGTTGCTCCTTATACTGCTTGTAGCTTTTTACTTCACACTTTTTCTTCTTACTACTTGTTACATGCTTATTTGGATGTGATACAATACATTACATATATACCAATCTAAATTACAAATCATCAAAGTTGGCTACAATACAAGTTTCACCAAAATACACAAAGTCATACCAACTACCAAAACTTGGGTTCTGAAGACTAACTCAGTGAGGTTCTGATTCTCGGCAACCATTGCCAACACTCGACATTGTCATGCACTCGGTAGACATAGAAGGTCGGTCCATATTGGTCACTTCCAAGTAGTCTGAACTCAGTTTGCACTAGTAACTCGGTGAACACTACAAAACTTGGCATATAAATGGAATCACTTGGTTGAAACTACATAGCTTGGTCAATGCTATTATTGTGAGCTCGGTATAAACTAAATCACTTGGTTGACACTATATGGCTCAATGAACACTAGATTCACATTGCTAAATCTATGAACTTGATAACCACTGTAGAACTTGATTTGCACTAATAAACTCGGTAAACCTTATGAAGCTTGGTTTACATTGATAATCACCAACTTGGTGTAACTACTAGGTGCAAATTGAATATTATTCCTAAAACTCGGTAGAGCCTAAATTACATGGTTAACACTATTAACTGTACAATAAGCTCAGTAGCTGATATCTGTTTGAATAAGTGTGTCACTAAGAGACAAATTTGACTGAAATGTCAACAATCTCCCCCTTGGTATAAATGAAAAAAAAACTTATCAATCAGAATTGAATTCTCAATAAGTTCAAAACAATCTTTATTCTCCATCCTATTTCTTCAACTCAGTAAAGTACTTTGTTTTTTATTTTTTTTTAAATTGCTTTTGTAAGAGATGTTTATCTGAATAATGCTCCCCCATACATATATATTCCGTATACATTATATACATCTTCTCATCTTCTCCCTTTTACATCTTTTATTACATCTTCTCCCCCTTTATCCTTTACATGATATATACATCTACATCTTCTCCCCTTTTTGACATAAATGTCAAAGGTGCATTCTATATGGCTATTCCAAAATGTGACAAGAAATCAGAATGTATCGTAAGAATTAAAAACATTGTCTTGTCCCAATTTTCTTACAACACCTTATTTGCATGCAATGCAATCTGCACTTGTGTTGATAATTCTATCATGTGGTCAGTAATGGAGAAGTTGTTATCATGGATGAGGGTCTTAGTAGGTGCAATATGTTTCTACAATGCATCCATGTTTGGGAGAATCATGCCTTGTATATCTACTAGTGTACATCTTATTCTAGCTTCTTCCCTTAGCAATTTTTCATGTATATCAGTTAGAAATCTAATTTTTGTATAGTGAGCAGAAGTGTAGCTCGAGTCAAGTGACAACTGGTGTGCACTTGCCTTCAGATCTTCATCTATCTTGGTGAGTTTATCTTTAATTTCCTGTGTGAAAATATATGTGTCATAGAGTTTTCCAAATGGAGAAGTCACATTGTTGGCAGAGGTTTCTAGTGAGCCTAGAATAGTAGACAAGTCTACTTGTTGTATGGAAATCTTTTGTGCTACTAGTTCCAATACTTTATTTTCAATTTTCTTCTCTACTCTTTGCAACAATTTCTCTTGTCCATTCAAATCTTCATTGAATTTTTGGGCCACTTCTGCTAGTTGAGCCAAAATAGGTTGAGAAGTGTCAACCTCAGTGCTGAGTGCCTCTGCAAGAATGTTCTTTACATCTTCAAGCACTTGAAACTCTCTGTTTCTTTCTTCTCTAAGCCTCTGTTGCTTAGCTTTCTTTTGTAGTAGCTCTCCTACTATATGCATTTGATCAGAATTTAGATTGGCGATATCCCAATTTGGGATAACTATATCCTCATCAAGATCATTGTGTTCTTCCTCATCTTTGCCTTTGCTAAAAAAATTTGTACTCAGTTGAGGCTTGGTCTCAACTATCTTTGTACTTATTATTTACATGCTCGAAATGGAAATAATGGTAGAAATAGGACTAGCAGTAAAAGTAGATATTGCACTTATTGAGGAAATACCTTAATGCTAAGAGACCAAAATTGATGGAGGAGGAAGTACTGACTACTCGATAGATGAAGTGCCGATCACTTCTATCAATGAATATTGAGTTGAACAAGTGCAAAGATTGGTTGAGTGCTTGTATTAGTAGTGTTTGACACAACCAACTCGACAATAGTTTTCTCTAAGCTAGATGGCTTTGAAGCTTTGCTTAGAGAATGAGGAAGTGAGGAAGTGAAGATGTAATGACTTCACATACAATCATGTCATCTAGATCAACATGAACCATTTGATCCTAATCACCCAAAATATCTTTCAATGTATTGAATTCTTGATTCAAAGAAGAAATTGAGTCATGTAACATCTCTTCAACACCTGTAATATGTTCAATAACTTTGACTGCATCTTTGATGACCTAAACTCCTTTGTAGAAAACTTATCCAAACCAAGTCTTTGTCACTTCAATTATCCATTTTTTCTAAGCTATTTGAGACATGGTGACTATATGTTGTAAAGACTGCCAACAGATGACCTCAATCAGATGAGTAACCTCTTGCTTAAACTGATTCTTCTTCTCCCAAAGCTCATGATTTCTTTTAGACACATTGGTAAGTGCATCTTGGGTACCTTGCAAATACCCCATCTATGATTATTTACCAAATTCAATTTTGGTGAACTTGTAATCTGAATGGGTAAGATCCTCAATTAGTTTATTTGCCAAAGGTTCTACAATTTCTGCAAACTTAGTCTTTTCAGAATCCAAAACAATCCTTGAAATAACCTTGTGTTTCAAAGATTTACACTTAGTTTTTTTAATATAAAGATTGTCTGGAGGTACTATGACCTTTCTTCTCCTCATAGTGAGTTTCCCCAACCATTCGAGAAAACTAAAACCCTCATTTGTTTAAATAGGGATAATGGCCACCACATACATTGATCTTGATTGTACTTTCCTTATGATTATGCATGATTTAGTTTGCACGACTGAATTCATGGGTGCATGATGAGAAGATTCTTCATGAACATTTCAAAACCAACATGACATGAATTTGAACAAATGGACAAAGATAAGTCAAAATATACAACAAAATAACAAAGTAAGCAAGAAAAGACAAACAAAATTGAAATCTTCTACGTACTTGGAGCTCAAAGAGCCAAATGTGGAAGAGAAAGAGGTTGGAATGAAAGACTTTGCTCCAAATTTGATTTTTTCAAACAAATATTTGACTATTTCAAACCTTGTAAATGTAATCCTCCAATGGGCATTTTTACATGTAGATGCAAAACATGACTCTTTACACCTCCAAATACAAAAAGCATTTGAGAAAACTCATGTATTTGGGTAAAAACATCCCCTTCAAAAGCATAAGTATGATTTTTGCATGAATGATAAAAAATGTGGATTCCAAATGCAAGAATATGCATAAAAAGCTAAAAAAAAAAAAACCCTTGTTGATGGATTTCTTGGCTTGGAAAGGAAGATTTCTAGATGTTTTTGCTAAAAATGTGCCTTCCAAATGTCAAAGCATGAGTTATTTTTGGCTTTGAGATGCAAAATAGTGGTCTCCAATAACATTTGCATGAGTTAAAATGTCTAAACACACTTTATGGAGGAATTTACATGTTCAAAATGCATACCGATGAGGATTGGGAAATCAAATCACACTCTCTATGGGTAAACACATATTTAAAAATGCATGTAAACAGAGTTGGAGATGTAAATCACTCTCCTAGCCCTATTGCATGTTTAAAAATATTTAGTACACATTATCCTTTGTATGCTTTTGGTCTTGGAAGACAAAATCGTGGACTTGGGATGCATTTACATGCATGAGAGTGCAAAATCACACTCTCCATAGAGCATTACATGTAACACACAGTATATAAAAATTTATTTCTATGCAAATCACACCCTTGGATGACCGTTACATGTTTTAAGAACTTAGTTTTTATTTGCCCAAGTTCATAAATTGCCTTACTAGTGCAAATCACACTTTCAAGAGATAATTACATGTAAAGTGATTTACATGTAAAGGGGATTTTTCATGTAAACTGGACTCTAAGAAGTCCATTACTTGAATTTCTAAGCCAAAATCATACTCTAGGAATGCATTTGCATGAAAACATGTAAATTGAGTTTGCATGACTTAAAATATCAATTAAGCACATGTTTAATTGATTTTTGAGTCAACATTACTTAATTGGGTCAAAAAGAATATTTACATTATATAGTTTATATATCATGTAAAAATATTATTTCAAAAAATGATATTTAACTTAGATGTTTTAAAATAAAACATAAAGTGTAACTCTCAAAAATAAATTAAACTATATAGTTGACAAAGTTAAGTGAAAAGTTTAAAAACAACTCAAAATGAAAATATATCAATCAAAAAGTGCTTTATAGTCGCTTAAGTGATAGAGTAACTTAAAAACATAACAAAAAGTCAATTTATGTTATATTTTTCAAATGTGAATTTCAACATTAAAATATAACATTATATTTTAAATATACAATTGCATCTCGAGAGTCCACCTTTTGGGTACCTAAATAATCATATCTTTTGACTGCCAAGCTCGATTAAGCCCTAAGATATATCGAATCAAAGGGGAAATCGAAAGCAGGGATTTGACAAAATCAAAAGACTAAAGACAACTAAACACACACTAAAAAATGAAAAAAAAAGGACGTTAAGGCTTCAAAAATCAAGCACAAGCTTAATAAAATGAAAAATGAAAAGAACTTGACTAAAACCTTCAATGTTAGCCAATTAAATATTGAATTATATCAGTGAAATGTGAAACTAAGTTGACAAAGTTTCATACTATTACCTAGATTTTGTGGTGACAAAATGAAGGACAACTTCCTAGATGATATTTTCATCACAATTTGAAAATTTACTACATGATTTATAGAAATAAGTAGAAAACCTAAATGTGGGTTTATATGTTTAACATAGATTTGAGGCATGTGTTTTCTCACAAGTATGGCGTTGATTTGTTTGTGGTATTGCCAATATAGGATAAATGATGATACTTGAGCGAGTTCCAACATTGCATCAATGGTTGTGAGCTTAATGTTGTTAGTACAATGATGACTACCTATAATTGAATGAAATGTATTTTTAGTTGTAAAAAAAAAATCAATGATGTGATGCAACATGAACTCTCCAAGTATGGGTACCTTTTTTGTACAACCACTGGTTTCACTTTTTATTTGGGCTGTTTGGACAACTCGATAAAAAATATGGTGTTCTGGCATCATAAGTGAAGATGTGGACTTAAAACCTAAGTTATTAGTTATGATTTTCTCTAATAATAAAAAACAACATCGACATGAGTTTTATTACAACAGAAGTGTTCTTGAAGAAGTTGCAGAGTATGAATACCTTGGCATCGATTTCAACAAAAAACTAAGCTGGTCTAGTTGCAAGCATAAAAGGACATTAGGTGGGTGGAAGACTTTTTATGCTCTTTAGAACAGGTGCCGTGAAGCGGAGTTGTGGGATTGAAAAACTATTCAAACCTTGTTCGGTCTCCTTGTGCTGCTGGTTGTTCTTTACGAGAGTGAATTATGGGCCAGCAACACTACTATAGCATAATGGAAACAAATCGAAGGAATCCAAAAGCGTTTGATCACAAGCAAATTTAAAATCAAAAGCATTGTTTCATATGATATCATGCTAAGTGAAATGGGGGCTGCTCCTATCGAGGCACTTGCTATGGTTCGCCTTTTAAGCTATCTAAAAAGAATCGAAAAAATGGAAGAGGATAGATGGCCTAAA
This sequence comes from Cupressus sempervirens, assembly GCA_028749045.1. Lineage (NCBI taxonomy): Eukaryota > Viridiplantae > Streptophyta > Pinopsida > Cupressales > Cupressaceae > Cupressus > Cupressus sempervirens. Next base: position 784,535,131 of record CM053791.1, on the reverse strand, counting down.
GTTGTCTTTAGTGAGACACTATGTAATTGAAAAAGGACATGGATGCAAAAAAACATCAAATGGATGAGTAAATGGAATATTCAATTCAATATGTGCCCCCACAAATAATAAAGAAATAAAGGTCTTTGTTATGGATAAATTCTACAAGAGAAATTGGGGAGGTGAGATCGGGAGGAAGAAAATATATTATATAAATGAGTTCAACCCCACTCGTGATCAACTTCAAAAAGCGTAAATAGGAGCCAACATTTCTTGGAGGGCTAAAATTCTTATTGCGTAGCTAAGAACCAACTCTCACCAACTTTGTTGTGAGACCGGGTGTTGGAAGAGGCCAAAGGAGGCTTGGGAAGAGAGAATTTATAGATTCTACAATTCTGGGAAAGTGGAAACTGAACAACACTTTATTTTAGAATGTGAGGCCTACAAGGACAGTAGAGATAAATTTGCGGATACTATATGTGATAGTTCTTGGCATAACCTATTCAACGAAGAGTACATTGAGCAATTGGGTGGCCTCATCATCATCCTACACAAGAAACGAACGAAGCTACTTAAGTCTGCTTAAGTTGTCTTGCTGTCCCATAGGCTATTTTTAGCCTCGAGGATGTTAAAATTTTATCTATCATTTATCTATCTATCTATCTAAGCAGATGACTTATTAAGTAAGTTGAAGTAAAAAATTAAAAGTGATTTAAAAATGTGTAATTTTGGTAAGTGCAAAGTTAAGATGTCGAGTATAGGTCCTCCCTATATATCTTCTATTGCTGTTGCTGACTGAAGAGAAGATGAAAACACAAACAAAATAGAGAAGATCCGTCATATGCATAGAAGAAAATTGGACCCTTTCGCGTGCTTAAAACCCTTCAGAGGACCCCGCGCGCTGTTCTCGCTGAGCAATCAGACCCACTTCCTTTGCCTTAAAAGACTTTCTGCTTCAAAACGGCACGCCGGAGATCGACGTTCATCGTTAAAGCCCTAAGGCAGCGGCTGAGATCATTCACAGACTACAGTCAATTTTTCTTTTGCTTGCATGCATGTAAACAATAATAAGAAATCACATTTAACGTGTGGAACGTGGAAAAAGAACAGAAAGCGTAATGCGGGCGGAATGCGGAATGTGGAACGTGAATTCTCATTTCAAGCAAACTTTGTGTTTTAGCTTCTCAAGAACAGCCAACACAATGGGTTCAGTACGGCTTTTCTGTCTTTTCGTTTCTTCTCAAGGAGGCCTGTTGAAAAAAGTTAAAAGAAATATTATCAGCCTCAAAGCAACCGTTTCCATTTACGATTCATACATAAATGAGCTTTTGAGTTTATATGTGATATCGATCAAGCCCACATATTAGAAAAACAAGATTTCCTTGTGGAGATTGTCCAAGTCTCGTTACACGACCAAAAAGGGAAAACGTCTGTCTTTCGGGTTCTCTATAAATTTTTTGATGCGAAGGAAATAATAAATTTTAGGGGATTTCCCGAACGATATTCACTTGGTTTTCATTTATGGTATCGGTTTTTGCCTCACCAAACAGAAGCTCTTTCAGTGGCTACTAATTACTGAGTTGGCGAACAAGAATATTTTTTTCCCTCATGATGAATGTGGTGGCATTTCTGGGATTGGGTTTTGCCGTCATTGTTATTTTCCCTGATTGGGTATGCTTCTGCTTAGCCCAAAATGGGGATAGACCCTCTACTGTGAACGTCGGTGCTCTTGTAGCCTATAATTCCACTATTGGGAGAGTGGCCAAAAAGGCCATCGAATTGGCCGTAGAAGATGTTAACAACGACGGAACTTTGCTCAATGGAACGCAGCTCGTGCTCAACATGATAGACTCCAATTGCAGTGCTTTCATTGGCACTGCAGCAGGTATGTTAAGTTCTCTAGCTTGGAGTTCACTATGGAATATTATATGTACAAAACTGGAATAAAGTCGTTGCTTTCTATTTGAAGCACTGAATTGAAGAGAATCTAAGATAATATTGCAACTATTTGTAAGCTGTTTGCCAAATTGATAATATGAAACTTCGTAATTATTGGATCAAGAAAGAGCTGTACCTTTAGGCATCTAAGCACCGAAAACTTCTAATATTAGGAGAATAGCGGCAGAGTTTCATTTACTCTGTGACAGCAACGAATAAGTAGTAGCATCCCAAAACTGCCCTCCTTCGCCCCCTCTTTCAGTTGCAAAAGATGAGAAGGAAGCATAAATGAAACAGTGAAACCCAAAAGTCAGAAATTGTGTTTGGGCGCCTATGAATTTGTGCTGTTTGTTGGTACTTAAACATAGACTTCTTGACTCTGGACAGGTGAGGCTTTCACTTATTAACATTCCCGGTGTGAGCTTGGCTTATCAAGAAGATCGTTATCATGGCAAACTCACCTATTACTGTCACGAAGTGGATCTAATGGCTTTGGGATTTGCCCTCAATTGTAGGAGCTGTAAGAGGCTAATGGTCTCACTAAAAAGGCTTTGCCTTATTAAATTGAGCACTCACTCAAAGATAGACCTGCTCGTGGATTTTCAGCGAAACACAAATGGAAGACAATTATGTTACAGACAATTTAGCGTAAAATCTCAGATCTCTTATTCTCCTCTGCAGAAACCAGGACCAATGAAGTCTTTGACTAGAATTTTTTTATAGAACAGAATAGTTGGCGTGTGTATTTATGGCATAAATAAAAACTAATGCATAACAATACCGTGAATCTTGCCAGGCTGAGCTGCAGCCACTCTAATACAAATTCATATACATTCGACCAACTCAGAAATTTTATGTGGATTACATGTGAATTGATACAATTGGTCATTTGCAAACAATATTTGCCATATTTGGTACTTCTCTGTCCAATATGTTCCTCCGTCGAATTTTTCTTTCAATAACTCCCGGTTCCACACACAGCTCTGAATTTTATGTCTATAAAAAACCTTATAAACTGCTGTTCTCAAACATTCTCGGTCATCCCTTACGCCCCAAAGCAACAATTATGTTCCAAACCAGCAAATCTGTTACAAAGCAGTAATTATGTTGTATCCTCCCACTTCTTTGTTTCCCCGAAGCTTTATTTCACTTCCAGTTCTGCACAGCTATATCCTTTATCTTTATTTGTTTTGCTCAGCAAAGAAATCTCCTCTGTTTTCTTTATTCTTCTGTGCGGCTGTATATTTCCTTCCTCATGCAGCAGCAAAACTTCCCTGTTCTCCTCTACTTCGCACACACTGTCCAAGAGTGCTCACCTCTTCTTTTACTATCCTTTTCCACGGTTAGACTTGTCTGGATCTGTCTCTGTCCCATTACTTCCTCTTATATTTTATTTGATCCTTATATTTATTTTTTTATTCTAAGAATGCTACACTATTCAATTTGGTTGGCTAGAAAACAAAGAAAACAAATTTTAATTTTTTTTTTATCAAAATTATTTTGATGCTCCCACATCAGATACGCTAGGTAGGAAATTTATGAGCATAGCTCCCAAAGTGGAGTTGAGTAATTTAATCACTCCTCCAACTTGAATCAACCTGCAACAAACTCCATCTTTAGGGCAATCTTTCATCATTCAAAAATATTTCATTTCAGTTGTTTGAATAAGAGTTGTCTTAATGCAAAGTTACTTTCTGTGGAGGCTTGCTACTTAGTAAGTCGTTTGAACTCGGAATGTCCTAATTTCAAAGGTGGATGCTCATCTTGGATATATCAGCCTACTAGTTGAGGCTTAGTGCCAATCATGCATATTCATGGATTTATTGCAGATTTTTGGTGTGCAATTTTGTTTACAAACTTCAGGCTCATCGTTGAAGGCCTAAATGTGCCTGGATGAGGCCCAAAAACTTGATAGATGGGCGCTTGTGTGGATTTGAGCCTACAGATCAGAAGCTAAGGATTCTGAAAAGTGGTTATAATAGCCAATCAGAGCAACGGTTCAAGAGTTTTGTCCTTCGGAAGTTGGGCCGACCAAAACTTCCAAAATAAATTTCAAAAATGTATTTGGCCAACTGTATATGTATTGTTAGGGTCTGTAGGCCCTAGGTATTAAGTTCCAGTGTCTAGAACCTTTTTGGGCAGCATAAAATTGCATATTTAAGAAATGCCCCAACATTGTCTAGGACAACTCTGGGTGATAGTTTGCAACTTTGTCTTGAAGATTATTGTAATGAAGTCGCCAATGTGGGTTAGCATATTTTAATTCTAGATTTTGTAATTCCACAATTGCGGCGATAATAAGAAGCTCATATTTTGTTCTCGCAAATTGTTGTTACTTCTTTGTTTTTGATATGTGTTTAAGGTATTAAGGGGAGCACCTTTCATCATTGTGTCTTCTTTTTACTTGTGCTCTTTTAGCTCTTTATCATGGGTTCTATTGCAAAATTAACTCCACATAACTATGCTACGTGGAAATATAAAATATGGGAAGAGTTATTAATGAAAGGTTTAAATTCTTATGTGGATGATTCATTTAAACAGCCTACTGATGATGCTGATAAAGATTCAATAGTTTCTTGGCAAATAGAACAATCTCAATCTTTAGGAACCTTGCTAAGACATACATCAGATGTAGTCAAATATCATATCAAAAACATCAGCAATGCTAAAGAAGCTTGGGATAAACTTGTAGACTATATGGTGAAGGAGATGAGGATATGGCACACACCACCGAGGAAAATCTTCTCCAATTCCATCCTAGGAACTTTGACACCATATAAGATTATCTCAACAAAGTCAGTGAATATAGAGCACAACTTGTAGATTGTGGTGAACCCATTAAGAGTAGGAAGTTGGTTAATCATTTGTCGAAACATCTTCCTCCAGAATCTGCAACTTTTGTTTCAAGTTACCAAATTGATCAGTTGACCATGGGAGATGCCTTTACTAAGCCTTCATTTGAGTCATTTGCACAAATGTTGGTCTTAGAACAAGATAAGTTGATGAGCATGGAGATTCTCAAGTCTTCAAAGTCTAAGGCATTGGTAGCTAATAAAGGTAATCAAGGTGGCAAGAATTCCAACAAGAAGCAAAAGTAGTGTAAGGTCTAATCACAAGATGAGACACTATAGTCTTCCTCCTCACGACAAGGCGAGTCTTTTTCCAACAATAATAAGAAGGGGAATGACTTCAACAAGAAGGAGAAACTAATTTGTGCATACTGCAAGAAGCCTAATCATGATGGAGCATCATTGCAAGGATAAGCGAATTGATGAGTTGACAAACATAATCAAGAAGCACAACATCAATTTGCGAAATGGTTGCAAGGATAAGGGGTCATCATCTACCACTTGAAAAGTTAGAGGTTGGTGACAAGTACAAATAATTGGAGGATTGGGTTTTTGACTCAGGTGCTACACATTATATGGTTACTTCAAAGAAGCATATTTTTTTCTTTGAAACCATTCAAGGTACCTCACATCTATGATGAAGATGATACATAAGTAGAAGTTGAAGGAAAAGGGGATGTTGAGATGGACAATGGAGTTTTCAAAGATGTTCTTCATGTTCACATCCTTAACACCAACCTCCTTTCAATCTACCAAATTACTCACTATGGATGTGAAAACAAAGTGGAGTCCCTTTTAGATTTAGTTATGGTAAAAAATCTTAAGGATGATGAAATGTTCCAGACCTCCCCTGGTAAATAGACGATTGAATAATGGTGTGAATGCCCTGTAGGAGAGGGTTGTACGGTTGGTGTATGGAGTAGAAATGAGGGATGTTTGCTTGGGAGTCCGTACGGAAGACCACAAAGGCCGTACGATGAGAATAACTAAGCCGTACGGTGAGGAAGGATGATGGCATTTGATGGGCGTACGGTGAGCAGGTGACTAGCAGTACGGTGGAGATTGTCCAGGTCATACAGGGGAAGTGGGCAGCTGTACGTTGAGGATAGATGTCGTGCGGAGACTGGACAATGGTTTGTGTAGTCCGTACAAGGAAATAAGAGGCCATACGGTGGTGTATGAAGGCCATATGACTGAACTAGAAGATTGTATGGTAGACAGGAAACATAGCCGTACAATGACAGTTGGGTAATGGGGATGGAGGGATGAATGAGGGGCTGTACGGTCAAGTAGTGAGCAGTACGGAAGAAGACAGGAAGCCACACAAATAGGTATCCGAGTCCAATACGGAATACAATCTAATTCATACACAAAACACAATAGTTCTTGATAAAACTCACGCAATAATAGAGATTTGAATGCGAATAATAATTGCCGAAAGATGGTGCTCCGATTTGCCAGATCCGAGTGAAGTAATACATGCAACAACGGAATAGGGTGAGGGTTGAATCCCACTGAAACCGGAAGAGCCAAATAGGGAAGATCTTTCACTTCCAAAATGGAAAATTACAGAGAACTCCAATAGGAACTCACTGTACAAAGAAATATAATCCAAAGCATGCCTACAGACTTCCTGCAAGCCATGCTTAAATACCCGTTGGGAAACCTTTTTGAGGGTGTACAAAGGTAGCCAACAGCGACACAAACTAGGGAAACAAAAATACAAATGGGTCCGAGATACATTAAATCAATCGGCTCGTTACAAAAGTTTACTTTATTATTTATTTTATAACGGGAACATTACAGTCCTCCCATCCCAAAGTTTGCTTGTCCTCAAGCAAATGTAATGCCGGGTCCTAGAGCATGTGCTTGCCTTCCCACATTGCGTTGTCTAACGGTAGGTGTCACTAGCGTACCGAGTATTCCTTTACAGTGCGGTTCCGTAGGGTCTTTTCATGTACTTCGAGGATCTTAGCTAGTTCCAAAATGAGCTTTCTTTCTTCGTTGAGTGGCGGAAGGTCGGTAGCAATTGTGTCGTGTTGCCCTATGGCTTTCTTCAGACAAAAAACATGGAAGACATTATGATTGCGGCTTCCGTCCAGAAGTTCCACTTCGTATGCTACTTCAATGCGATGAACCACGCGATAGGGGCCCTAAAATCGTGGCTTCAATTTTTCCTTTCCAATTCCCTTTAATGAAGATTGTCGGTATGGCTGGAGCCTGAGATAGACCAGATTCCCCACTTCGAAACTCCTCTCGATTCTGTGTTTGTCGGCATACATCTTCTGTTGATTTTGTGCTCGTTGTAGGTTTTCTTTCAAGCACCTCAGTATATCCTGTCCCTCCTGAAGCCAGTCCCTCGCCCTTGGTGCACGACTATCACCCAGAACTATGTTAATGAAGGAGAGGGGTTCGTACCTGTGTAGAGCTTTGAATGGTGCCATTCCGATGGACATGTGGTACGTGGTATTGTAGCAATATTCTCCCAGATGGATCCATTTTACCCACGCTTGCTGTTGTGCCGAAACATAGTTCCGGAGGTAGCTTTCAAGCCATTTGTTTACAATCTCTGTTTATTCGTCTGTCTGCGGGTGGTAACTCGTACTTGGCGATAGTTGTATCCCTGCCATCTAAAACAGTTTTGTCCAAAAGATACTGATGAATCATCCATCCCGATCACTGATGATGTTTCAGGGTAACCCGTGCAAACAGAAGACTTCTTTAAAGAACAGATTGGCAACTTGTGCGGCCTGAAGGTCGGAGGGGATGGCAAAGAAATGTGCGTATTTTGTCAATTTGTCAACCACCACGAAAATACAATCCTTTCTGTTCACCTTGGGAAGCCCTGTTATGAAATCCATCGATATACTTTCCCACTTACATTCGGGAATTGGCAAAGGTTGTAGCAGCCCAACAGGTAGAGTATGTTCGGACTTGTTCTGCTGGCAGACCATACACTCTCTTACATATTGTAACACGTTCCCTTTGAGTCCTTTCCATGAAAACCTCCCTCGAAGACTTCTGTAAGTTTTGAGGAAACCCAGGTGTCCAGCTAGGGGTGAGTCGTGTATTTCCTTCAAGATTTTCTGCTTTAGTTTGGATTCTGGCACCAAATATATCCAGTTTTTATACTAGATGATGTCATCCACCACTTTGTACCGATCATCGTGAGTGTGGCCATCCATTATTTCACAGGCAAATGTGTTTTTGGAATATTCCACTAACAAATGTGCCTTCCAGTCCGCTGAAATCTAGTCTAGTGAGCAGATGGTGGGTTTTCGGGACAAGGCATCTGCAACTACATTGTTCTTCCCTTTCACATATTCAATGTCAAAATCAAAAGCTTGAACTTTGCTTACCCATTTTTGTTGCCATTCATTCAAGTCTCGTTGCTCTAGAAAATATCTTAGACTTGTGATTTGTACAGACCACAAACTTGGCACCTACTAGATACTGTCAGAACTTGGTTAGCGCATGTACGATGGCTAACATTTCTTTGTCGTAGATGGAATATAGGCGTTCTGCTGGCATAAGCTTCTTGTTCTCATAAGTGATGGGATGTCCATCTTGCATGAATACCGCTCCAATGCCTTCCTCGGACGCGTCGCACTCCAAAATGAACGATCGAGTGAAATCAGGTAGTACGGGACAAGTGCTCATGGCCTCCTTCAGCTTATCAAAGGTGAGTTGTGCCTTTTCATTCCACTGGAAAGACCCCTTCTTTGTTAGATCCGTTAAGGGTGTGCTGAGCTAAGAGAATCCTTTAACGAACCTCTTGTAGTAACTGCACAGTTCGAAGAATCCTCGCAAGTCCGTGAGTGATTTTGGGGGAGGTCAGTCAAGGATAGCTTGAATCTTCTCCTGATGCACTTGAACTCCGTATTTACTGACATGCCCCAAGTACAATATTTCTGTCATATCAAATTCACATTTGGACTGCTTGGCAAACAAGGACTGTTCCTCCATGATACTTAGAACTTCATTCAAATGCTTCAGGCGCTCCTCCCATGTCCTGCTATAAATAAGAAGATTATCAAAGAATACTAATAAATACTTACGCAATTGTTTGTTGAAGATGCGGTTGATGCAAGATTGAAATGTAGCAGGTGCATTGGTCAATCCGAACGGCATGACCAGAAACTCATAATGTCCGTAATGACAATGGAAAGCCGTCTTCTTCACATCTTCCCTCATGCGGATCTGATGGTATCTAGAACAGAGATCTATTTTTGAAAAATAGACAGTGCCATGCAATTCATCCACCAACTCATCTATCCTTGGAATGGGATATTTGTTCTTTATTGTTTTTTTGTTCAATGCGCGGTAGTCCACACACATGTGCATTGTCCCGTCCTTTTTGACCAAGACCATAGATGATGCGAACGGGCTAGAACTAGGACGGATCCATCCTTTCTCTAGCAATTCCTGAATTATCCTTTCGATCTCATCTTTGAATTTCTTGGGATGGCGGTATGATGTGGTTACGATCGACTTTGCCCCTGATTCCAACTCGATAGTGTGTTCAAACCCTCGATGAGGTGGTATAGCAGGAGGAATATCTATGAAAACTTTATCATGTCTACTTAAAATATCTTGGAGTTCATCATCTTGTGGAGGTGTTCGACGCCCCTTTATAGGTTCCGTTGAGATAAAACAATGCGCAGCCCGCGCAACATCATCGTGCGGGAAAATTGCCTCCATCCGATGCGTAGAAACTTCCTTCGAACCTTCATTTGCCACTCCTCGGTGGACAACCTTCTTTCCATCAACAACAATGGTGAAGTCCATCTGTTTGAAACTCTGAGTGTATTCATCCAGTGTCTCCATCCACTGTATGCCAAGAATGACTTCCATGTCGGCAAGGTCCACTATGAAGAAATCTTCAGTCACCATGTGATTCGCCATTGTGATACTCAGCTGAGGAACAAGGTGCGTGCAGGGTAGAAAAGTCCCTTTGGCAACCTTGACCTGAGAGTCTGCGTGCGCCTCCGTAGGTAGATTTCTTCGCTTTACCAAGGACGAGCTTATGAAATTTAGAGTAGCTCCACTGTCCAACATCACCGTAATCCTTTGTCCTTGAAGGGTACCCTGTACACGGAAAACTGTGCACCTTGGGCTGCTAGCCAATGCAATGATTCCTCCGTGTTGTACCAAAGCGGCAATTCTCTCCGTACGGTTCAAACTGATGTTGGTGTCATTGTGGGGTTGGTTATCTTTGGCCGACATTTCTTCCTGTTCGTCCTCATCATCAGACACGACCTCAATGTAATGGATCTTCCCCTTTCCGAGGCATTGGTGGCCAGGCTCCCAAGGTCCCTTCCAATTGAAACACAATTTCTTCCTTCGGAGTTCTTGTTTGGTAGCTTCATCCAACAACGGCTTCTTGGGTGGAGGTTTGTCCCTCGGAAACGTCGGTGGTTTAGGATGTGAGAAACTTCGAGAGGATGATGCCGATGACGGTGCCATACTCCGTGCTTTATTGACTGCTTCCGAGAGGGTGGTAGGATTGAACCCCTTTACCCAACCCTTTAGAGATTCTGTCAGTCCCTCCATGAAGAGCACTACTCGTCTTCTTTCAGAAATGTTTGTGACCAAAACAGAGTCTTTGAAATTCTGCAATGAACTGGTCGACCGATCTAGTTTGTTTCAGTTGTGCCAAATATTTGAAATTGAGCTCCGGATTTTTACCATTGAATCGTTCTATCAATCTCTCCGTGAATTCCGCATAAGTATTTATTTGATCATGCCCTAATGTGATGGTGTCGTGGTGCCACCATTCATGCGCAACTCTCTCCAAGTGCAGCGCGGCAAATTTGATTGCTTCTTCTTTTGGCATAGGATTCAATTGGAAGTAGGTATCGGCTTTCATTACCTACGCTTGTGCAGATATGGAATCGGATCCGTCAAATGGTGATAGATTTACCTTACTCAACTTTTTTCGAAGATCATCGTTAAAGTATCCTTTGTTTTCGCCTCCCAAATATCTCATTCTCAAATCCGCGTAATCTTTGTAGGATATATCTTCTTCAAGGTTTGCATTCCTCCAGTCTTCTCTCAATTGTTCCTGCATCTCTTCGAAGGTTGGTTGTCTCCCTCCGTATTGTGCCTCCGTCCGTGGTGGAAAAGTCGGCATGGAAGGTCGATAGTGTGTTGGCTGAGGGTGTGATTTACCCGACACCGAGTTTGTGTTGTGACCTTTTTGTTCTTCGGATATTTTGTTGTCCGCCAACTTCCTGAGAGTTTCTTCCATGAGTTACTGCGTATCAGTGATTTGTGCTTGATTCCTGGCAAGTTCCCTCAGTAGTGCCACAAGTTTGGCAATGGTCGGTTTCGGTTCGGTATCCATTCGATCAAAGGAATGTGTCCTTCTCTTCCGGCTATAAACTCTCATTCATTGTCTACAGGCTAGCAGGATCGTAGTGCTCTAATACCACTGAAATGTTCCAGACTTCCCCTGGTAAACAGATGATTGAAAAATGGTGTGAATGCCCTGCAAGAGAGGGTCGTACTGTTGGTGTATGGAGCAGAAATGAGGGACGGAGTAGATATGAGGGATGGTTGCTTAGGAGTCCATACAAAAGATCACAAAGGCCGTACGGTGAGAATAACTAAGCCGTACAGTGAGGAAGGACGATGGTATTTGATGGGCGTACGATGAGTAGGTGACTGGTAGTACGGTGGAGATTGTCTAGGCCGTCCGGGGGAAGTGGGCAGCCGTCCGGGGGAAGTGGGCAGCCATACGTTGAGGATAGATGCCGTATAAAGATCGGATAATGGTTTGTGTAGGCTGTACAAGGAAATAAGAGGCCATACAGTGGTGTATGAAGGTCGTACGGCTTAACTAGAAGGCCGTATGGTAGACAGTAAACACAGTCGTACAATGACGGTTGGGTAATGGGGATGGAGGGATGAATGAGGGGCCGTACGGGCAAGGAGTGAGCAGTATGAAAGAAGATAGGAAGCCACACGAATAGGTATCCAAGTCCAATACGGAATACAATCTGATTCATACACAAAAAACAATAGTTCTTGATAAAACCCACACAATAATAGAGGCTTGAATGCGAATAATAATTGCCAAAAGATGGTGCTCCGATTTACTAGATCCGAGTAAAGTAATACATGCAACAACGGAATAGGGTGAGGGTTGAATCCCATTGAAACTGGAAGAACCAAATAGGGAAGATCTTTCACTTCCAAAATGGCGAATCACAGAGAACTCCAACAAGAATTCGCAGTACAAAGAAATATAATCCAAAGCATACCTACAGACTTCCTACAAGTCGTGCTTAAATACTCGTCGAGAAACCTTTCTGAAGGTGTACAAATATAGCCAACGGCGACACAAACTACGGAAACAAAAATAAAAAAGGGTCCAAGATACATTAAATCAATCGGCTCGTTACAAAAGTTTATTTTATTATTTATTTTATAACGGGAACATTACAGATGATTCCATGGTGGCAATTGGCAAGGCTAATCATGATACAAGGCTTTATTCTTTTTCTCACTTTGTGCCTATAAGTCTAGTTCCCTTGCCTTGTTGGCACACACCTATTCACAAAGTAAATTTTTCCATGAAAGGTTTGGACATCTCAACTATCGCTATCTTCAGCGGCTTGGCAGCAAGGATATGGTCAAGGCTCTACCTCAAGTCAAGTATTTAGAGGTTGTATGTTCAGGATGTGAAGCAGGCAAGCATCCATTAGAAAAATTTGACTAGGGAACGTCTTGGAGAGCAACAATTGTTCTTGAAATGGTTCATAGTGAGTTAGTTGAGCCATTTCCAAAGCCATCATTTGGCAAGGCTTGCTATGCACGCACCTTCATTGATGACTTTTCACACTACATTTGGGTCTTTTTTTTCTTACTCATAAGAATGAAGTGTTTGATAAATTTCTCACCTTCAAGGCTCAAGTTGAGAAGCAATTAGGGAAAGCCATCAAGATTCTTCGTATAGACAATGGAAGGGAGTATGTGAACTCAAGGCATATAGACTTTTGTACACATGAGGGTATTGATCTTCAACATTTAGTTGCATACACTCCATAGCAAAACGGGGTTGCAGAGAGGAAGAATGAAATGCTTAAGGAGATGACCACTTGTATGCTACAACAAAAGTTTCTTGATCAAGTTTTTTGGGCTGAAGCTATGTGTTGTGCCAATTACATCCAAAATAGAAGTCCTCATAAGACATTGGATGGAGTTACTCCTTTGAGGCTTGGTGTGGAAGAAAATTGGCTGTGTAACATTTTGGAGTCTTTGGTTGTCTAGCTTGGGCAAGAATACCTCCACAAAAATGCAAGGTATTGGAAGCACAAAGTAAACCTTGCATATTTGTTGGTTATCTTGAGACTCTTAAAGTATACAATCTTATGGATCCAGAGATGCATGAGATTTTCTATGAGAGGAGTCTTCACTTTGAAGAGAATTGTCCTAGCTTGGCTTCTTCAACTCCTCCTTCCTCCTTCATGGAAAGTGTGATGATAGTGACTTGGAAGATGAAACTCCTTCACATCCAACTCGTAGGCTACCACCTTTGTAGGTCAACAAAAAGTTGAGGATATTCCTTCTTCATCTTCTTCCACTAGACCTCGTTGGGCACAACAAACACTTGATTCAATAGGTTCATCGGTGGGGAGTCCTCCTAACACTGGGAGGACAAGGGCATAACACAAATAATTCCGACATGCTTATGTAAAGGTTTCTTTAGATCCATAGTCATTTAAGGAAGCATCAGGGGTTCCTAAATGGGACAAAGCTATTGAGGAAGAGTATGTCTTTGATGAGGAATAACATTTATGACTTAGTTCTTCTTCCATGGGAAGAAAATTGGTTCGATGTAAGTGGATCCGTCAGACAGAGTTTGTAGTGGATGGAAGTGTAGATAAGTACAAGGTTGGACTTGTTGCAAAAGGTTTCTCGCAGGTTCCCGGTGTTGATTGTATGAAGACCTTTGCACGGTTGCCAAGATGAACTCTATTTGTTTGACACTTGCTATTGTTGCAGCTCATGGTTGGGTTGTACATCAGATGGAGGTTAAGAGTGAAATTCTACATATGGATGCTTCTTGAGGAGATTTATATGGAGCTGCCACAGGCATTCATACAGGATACTACTATGGTTTGTAGGTTGAGGAAGTCTATCTATGGACATAAATAGGCTCCTAGGACTTGTTATGCCAAGATGGATTGCTTTCTTCTCTCTGTAGGATTCATCAAGTGTCATTTAAATTCGAATGTCTACATTCTTCAGAGGGAGGACTCACACTTGATACTTGTGCTTATGTTGATGTCTTGATCATTACAGGATGTACTTAATCCATCATTGACAATGTCAAGTCTTCTTTGTAGGACATATTTTCTATGACAGACTTGATTTTACTTCACTATTTAATTGGTATTGAAATCACATAGTCCTCAACAGGGATCACACTTTCTTGGCCCAAGTATGCTCTTGATTTACTTGCTTGGTTTTGCATGAGTGATTGCAAGGCTACACCCACTGCCTTTCTTTTAGGTATCAAGTTAGAGGCTAAGTGTTCCACACCACTTGCTGATGCTACATTGTATAGACAACTTGTTGGAAGTCTCATCTACTTGACACATACATGCCCTAACATAGCTTTTGCAGTTGGCATGGTTTCTTGCTTCATGCAAGAGCCGCATGAGCTTAATTGGAAGGTAGCCAAATACATCTTGCACTAAATACAGGGTACACATACACATGGGATACACTGTGTTATAGGTACTGGACTTGATTTTTTTGGATACACAAACTTAGATTATGTAGGCAATCTTGATGCTCGCAAGTCTACTTCAAGTTACACGTTTCATCTTGGTTCTGGCTCCATTTGTTGGCAGAGTAAGAAGCAAAATTCTATTGATATTTCTTTGAGTGAGGATGAGTATCGAGGGGCTGTTAATGCAACTACAAGGGCTATTTGGCCATATCCTGAAGGAGTTTGATTTCAGCATTCCACAACCTATAGTCATTCATTGTGATAATCAAAGTGCTATAGAAATCTCAAAACATCCATTTCAACATCAGCAAACAAAACACATTGAGCTTCATATGCACTTCATTAGAGAGCTGATACAGGAGTAGGTCATTGTGTTGCGGTATTGTGCTACAACAAAGCAGATTGCAAACATCTTCACCAAATCCTTCACTAAGATCAAGTATCTTCATTTTGTGAGATCTCTTGCGGGTGAGATATTTCACTAAGGGGGGGTCACTTGACTTATCTATTCTCTATTATGGGAGGGGATCTTTTTCACGAGGTCTTCTCTCTCATTTTCTATTATTGTACTTCTCTCTTTATGGAGGGTTTTTTTTTCTCATGTGGTTATCACTCTTTCTCCGCTTTATGAGAGATTGCATTGCAGACCATTTGCACCTGTAGTTTGTTTATGGGTAGCTAACATGGCCTATTAGTTGGGACCTAAGTCACAAGGTTCAAGTTCGAGTTTGATTTCTATAGCTATGAAGTTTTGATGAAGTTTGACAAGGCAAAAAAATAAAATTAATATTAAATTCCCGTTGTATAATTTAAAAAAAATTATATATATAAATATTTATATATATATTATTTTTAAATGTTTATAAGTTTAATGCAAATAAAGTTTCAAATCAAATCTACAAAACAAAACATCTCTCCAACAGCATATCCAATAAATTATCAAAATAGTTTGACATTACAAATTAGATTTGAAATCATTACATAAAAAATATCATTTATAAGGTATAAGCCATAAAAAACATGTGAAATAAATCATATGTTAAAAACATAACAAAATAAAATCAACTAAATTATTTAAAATGTAAAATTGAAGTATAAACAAATTATTTCTCTTTACTAATAAGCAAAATAAAATAAAAAATCTTCTTATTTAATCTTATACAATTAAAAATATTTTACTAAAAAATGTTAATAATCATAACTAAACATAGAAAACATTAATATATTACTAGTAAAAATAAATAAAATATAAATGTTTTCCTAAAAAATATACATAAATTATTTTGCTTTGATAAAAATTATTAAAAATAGCATATATTATAAGAAATGTTGAAACTTGTAATAATATTTCGTTGTTGAATAAGAATAAATAAAAAGCTAATAAACTTCAAACCTAAAAAACAAAATGAAAACTTGATAAATATGTTACATAGCCAACCATCGGTGATTGGGCAAGTTTGGAAATGGCGGAGTTGCCGCTGCTGGGAGATTGTTGGGAAAGGCAGAATAACAATTGTTGGGCATTAGGATGAATAGTCAACGAAATGAATGCAAGCTTCAGATCGTTGAGCAGATGTGAAGAACAACAATAGATGAACGAGAACTTCAGAGACCAAAGATGAATGACAGTTTTAGATGCCAAAGATGAACAATTGCTACTGTGCTAGGTTGAACAATAAACCTTAGACGCTTTCAGACACATATTGTATTATGCAAAATGGTAAAGGTAAAATTCCGTCGAAATCTTCAAACGAATTTAGTGATTTGTTTTTCATTTTTTGGGGTTTGCCGAATTTCAAATTTGAAGCTGAAAATTTGGCAAACCCTATGACTTAGGTTGGGACCCATCTTGCATCTTCATCTAGATTTTGTAAGCTTAAGTGCATTCCCCTAAGTTGCACTTAAAGGGGGTTGTTGGTGGTAGAATGGTTACACTATAGTCAATATGAGTTCGATGTTATCAGCATCAACGTAATTACCAATACGAAGCATACCAAATAATTATGGGGGAAAACAATATTTTTTTATTGATTGCCAAATATAGCAACTACATCATTCATGTTCCAAAGATCTTAAATAGTGCTCGGGTGGTTAGGCAGACCAATCGATGCATCCCCTCGCTACTTAACTACCCAAGCCCAAAACTATTATCTTTAATTACAATATTGTTTTATTACGACCTACATTATCACCCCTCAAAAAGGAAGTCGTCTTCTAGACGACTACCCAACAATAAACTAAAAGAAAACTAGACTTCAAGATGTAGCATAGGAGGACGTCCCTAAATTGGATGCACATTGCTGTAAATGTAAAGTTTCTTACCATATTATCTTGTAAAGCTTGACTGATGCTCAATTTTGATTGTAGGTTTAACCACTAATGCCAATGAATTTGATTTGCTCCAGAATTTGTATTTATTACTACAAAAGTAATAGAAATACTCTTATACTTGTGATGCTTACATTCCTTTGATATGCTAGCATTAATAGATTTCGATGCTTAGCATAATTGGGCAGATGTATTATATATACATCACGAAAGGGTGTGTGAATGGGCATGTCTTCGAATGGAGACATGACCGTTCACGATCATACTCGATCGAAGTTAACAAGTAGTAATCACCAATTACATGTACACCATCGATAATGATATCAATAACCAATATAGTGATATTGCAGCCTAATATGAAGAATTCAAAATAATATTGATTCAAAACAAGGATCGATAAGTATAAGATATTATTGTGATACAATATATGATATCGGTTATGATATAGAGATCAAGAAATACATAATCGATAAAATTAGAATATAATGTGTGTGTGTATATATATCAGTATGCAATCATATTGATGTATATATCCATACGTATAGATTCTAATATCGATTACAGATCTTGTCTAACCGAAGCTACAAACCTTAATACTCCCTCTTAGCTAGGGAAGACAAAGTATATATATATATATATATATATATTTCAATAAGTTCTTATTTTGAAAAGTGATATCACCTAACTTGTGATATGCTTAAGAACATCAAGGCTCATGATATTCTGCTTATTTTATGGTGTGTGCATAGACATCAAGTCTCATGATGCCTTCCACAAGAGATCATGGTATATCCATAGATATTACATCTCATAATATCCATCGTGATAATACAACATAATGATCTTCTACAGATATCACATCACATGATATCTATCAATATGTCCTTTTAACTATCATGACTTGTCCATGACAGTCAAGTCACATGATATTCATCATGATAGTAATCTAATCATTATAAAGTCGTCACCTTATAATGTTAGAGTCAACATTTCATTATAAAAGATTGTCACCTTTTAATAATGTACATAGGGTAGGCCCATAAGTCATAGTCACACATATGACAAAATAGTTTACACTATAAACATATTTACTAAAAATAATACAAATTTACAAAGTTGAGTCTCAATCTCATAAACTTACATTTCAACCATACCAAGTTTCTTTCTGAAATGATCAACCTTCACTTTAGGAAGACGCTTGGTGAGAATGTTGGCTATTTGATCATCTGTATTAATCTATTCTAACTGAATAGCTTTTCTTTCCGCCATGTCTTTTACGTAGTGGTAAGGTATTTCTATATGCTTGGATCTATCATGAAATATTGGATTCATGGACAACTCGATACAACTTTGGTTGTCACAGTGAATAGTGGTAGGTTTCAGAGGCTCACCGGATAAACTAGAGAGCAATTTTTGAAGCCACACTACTTCTCTTTCTCCCATTGCTGCTGCAATATACTCTGCCTCAGTAGAACTTTGTCATGTCCCCATTTTGGAGGCAATTTGATTTAATTAATTTAATTAATTAGGTTGTCCAAAATAATAAATATTTTATGAGGATGACTAATTAATTATTTTAATTAAATAAATAAGTGGTATTAAGTTAATTATTTATAAAGTTATCCAATAAATAAATATTAAAAGGTAACTTTATATCTAATTAATTTAATAAAGTGACTTGAATTATAAAATATTTTATAAAGTCACTTAATAGATAAAATAAAATAATGTTCTAGAAGTTTTTGGAGAAAATGGGGAAAAAAGAATAAATAGGCACCCCGGGCTTCATTTTGATCATCTAGATTTGTTGTTGTTGTTGTTTGTTGTTGATGGTTGTGGAGCCTAGGGTTTCTGCAGTGGTCTTTGGCCATTGAGAACGAAAACTCTCAATTGGTACGCAATTTTGAGGGTGTGAAATATCACTTGAATTATTGCAGCTGGGAGAAAGTTACTTCAGACTTTCTATTTGAGCTTCATTGGTTAAAACTTAGCGGCCTTTGGCCAAGTCTTTTGTATGGTTTGATTTGGAGCATTGCTGGAGATAATTTGTAATCGAAATCTTCATTCTTGGAGGTTGATTTGCATTGTGCATACTCAGATTTAGATTTCAGTCCATCCAGATTCTCATGGCAGTGTATTGAGTCCAACGATTTCATACATTGAAGCCCTTATGTGCATCGATTCTCTTCTTTCATCGGGATACACCATTTGTGGAAGCCTTGTGTGGGTCTGTGGTAATTGGAAAGTGCATTTGGAGGCATTTCGGTGCCCCTGTGATCAGATTACAGTCACAGTTGCTGCAGATAAGGATACCATGTTATTGTTCATAGAGGTTCCTAGAGCCATCGATTTCATGCTCTAAAGGTGGCGCTTGGTTCACAAAGGAGTGGAGATCATTTTAGGTGCTTGTGTTGGCACTTGGAGGCAGCCAATAATTTATTAAAAATTATCTTCTCCAGAACAGGGGCGGCAGCTAGAGAGGCACAACTTGGGCACTTGTGGAGGTTATTTCCTGTGCAGTTGTATTGCAATTCATCTATTCTCTAAGATGACTTCATATACCAGGTTTATGTGTATTTTCATAGTTGCATTTCACTGTAGAGTGCTATTGTAACTGTCATTCCATATCAGACCTATCATTCATGAATAGATACATCATGCATTGTTGTATTTCTCACAATGGTATCAGCAATCCATGGATTCAGTTGTATTTAATCGTGCATGTGATTAGTGTACTGCTGTAGGGGAGTACTGAACTTAGGTTTTAGTATTGCATTAGTTTTCATTGGCAGCTGTAGGTGCATATTACTTTACCAGCAATCATCATATTTTATATCTTGTAAATGCCGAGAGTCTTGGCTAACTTAGTATGAATATTGTATTGGATACTACTTCTCAATCAAGGAGATACAATTGCTGGTCATTAATAGTTGCCTTTGAGCATTATTATATCATTTATTATCAACTAGTTCGTTTGCATACCAACTGTTTGTTAAAATACCAGTTGGCTGTAGGTGATCATTTTTCATGATTAGAACTCATATATGCATTCAACATTGCCAAAATTAATTGCACATTCATGTTAGGTCATTGTTTAGACAATTTAGAGTCTTTTGTAAGCATTCTCCTTGATGCAAATCCAAATAAGAGTCATTGCAGCAATCTGAAAAGTTATATTAGTCATATGACCCCTTGCTTGCAAAGTGTTTGACGAAATGTCAAACAACTGAAGTATAAAGATTTTTTTGGTGATTGAAGAAGTTATAACCTGTTGGGGTTATTACAAACTTTGAGCGACTAAAGCTTGCTTCCTGTAGATCTATGAGATCATAGCTGATCCTAAACTAAAACAACATCTTGATGTGCTTTTTCGGCCTTTTACACTTTTGGCCCAATCAAAATTAGTATATCCATGTAACTCGAAGTTGGTATTCTCATATTTAAGTTCATACCCAATAGTGCCTTGAAGGTACCTTAATATATGCTTCAAAGCAACAAGATGTATTTCTTGAGGTTCACACATGAACTGACTTAATACATTCAAAGCATAGCAAATATCTGGTTGAGTATTCACTAGATACATTAGAGACCCAATCGTTTGTCTGTATAAAGTGGGATCAATAAGTTTAGATTCAACACTTGCTTTCTTTAGCTTGTGTAAGTTGGTTTCTATAGGTGTTGACATAGGTTGACAGTTCCACACTCCAAATCTTTTTAGAATATCGACAGTATACTTCTTTTGATGTAGGAAGATATTCCCAGATTTTTGACAAACTTCCAATCCAATGAAGTAACAAAGAATCCCTATGTCCTTCATGTCAAATTTAGAAGTCAATTCTTTCTTACGCTAATTAATCAGATGGTCTTCTCCTGTAATCAGAAGGTCATCAACATAAATCACCTTTAGTTACTTTAAAGTAAAGATTTGGATCAGCATCATTTTTGGTGAATCCAAGACTTAGAAGATATTTATGAATCCTTTCATACCAGGCTCGGGGAGCCTGTTTGACTCCATATAGAGCTCTTTTCAATTTACATACATAGGAGGCAGCATCACGAGTCACAAATCCTTTTGGTTGTTCAAAGTATACTTCTTCCTCAATCGTTCCATTTAGAAAAGGAGTAATTACATCCATTTGATGAATTTTCCAACCTTTAGCTGCTGCAATGGCTATTACAATTCTAACTGAGGTATACCTGGCAACTGGTGCAAAAGTTTCTTCAAAGTCGATTCCTTCCTTTTGAGAGAATCCTCTAGCCAAAAAACGAGCTTTATGTTTTTCAATGCCACTATTTGCAACATACTTAACTTTGAAGGGCCATTTGGATGAAACATCAGTTTTTCCTTTGGGTTTAGGAACTATATCCCAAACATCATTTTTTAGTATAGACTAATATTCTTCCACCATTGTAACTTTCCAAACTTGATGTTTAAGAGCTTCAGAAGCATTAGAAGATTCAAAGTTTGGAATCTCACTCATGAATGCATTGTATGTTAATTTTTGAGGTCTTTTGCTTTCTTTGAATGTCCCTAAAGGTGCTACAAATTCATCTCCTTTATAATTTTTTTGGCCCAAAGTGGCCTTTTAGAATTATTGTCAAGACTCCCTTCTTGAGTCTCAGGAAGTATCTCATTTTTATTTGAAGTCTCTTCAGGGTACTCCCTCTGAATCTCAGGAGCAAGAGCCTCTTCTATGGAACAAGATAAGTCATCCGTATCTAGTTCATCTGAAATTTTGGCTCTTTTGAAAGTAATGTCTTCTTCAAAGATGACATCTCTGCTGAGTTCTATTTGTTTCTGTCCAGGTATGTAGATTCTGTAACCCTTTACTGTTTTACTAAAACCAATAAGAATTCCTTTCCTTTCAGTAGGTTCTAACTTTGTCCTTTTTTCCTTAGGTACATGAACATACACACAGGACATCCAAATATATTTAAATGGCTAATGTCAAGTTTCATACCTGAAAATGCTTCTTTAGGAGTTTTTTTGTCTAAATGTGAGTGAGGACATCTATTTTGAATATAAGCTATTGTATTAGATGCTTCAGCCCAAAATGACATGCTCAAGTTTTGATCAAATATCATAGCCCTAGCAGCTTCTACAATGGTTCTATTTTTCCTTTCAACAACTCCATTTTGTCGAGGGTTGTAGGGAATTGTAAACTCGTTAATCCCAACAAGTTTGCAGAATTCTTTAAATATTTCAGAAGTGTATTCTTTCCCATTCTCTATTCTTAGAATTTTAATTTTCTTTTCTAAGGAGTTTTCAGTGATAGTTTTGAATTTTTTAAATTTAGAAAGAATCTCTTCAGATTCTTTACACTTAAGGAAGTATATCTATGTCTTCCTTGAAAATTCATCAACAAATATTGCATAGTACAAGAACCTTCCTATGGATGGTGTAGACATGGGTCCACATAGGTCCGAGTGCACTAGTTCTAACACATCTTTAGTTTTGCTCAAACTGTGAGGAAATGGTTTTTTTGTGTTTTTCGCCAAGGCATAACCTTTGCAAGATTCATTATGAATTTGACTTAATTTGGGCAATCCAATTACCAACTTCCCCATAGATGTTAGAGCATGAAAGTTGATTTGACCTAATCTTCTATGCCAGATTTCATTTGAATTTGAAGTCTCGTGAACAAGTGAAAGATTAGTCTTAGTGCAAAGCTCATATAATAGTCCTTGTCTTACTCCTATTGTTTGGGCCTTCTTTATGGTTGAATTCTTTGCCGATGCTAGTACTTCACCTTCCATGAATGTAATTCTATAACCACCATCTTCAAGTGCTGATATAGATATTAAATTTTTTTTAATACCTGGTATATATAGAACTCCAGAAAGATGAATAGATTTTTCGGATTTTAATTTGATGATGTAGATCCCAATTCCTTTTACGGAGTGTGCAAAATCATCCCCAGTTGTAACTTTTTCATCTATTTCTATTTGCATGCTTTCTAGGTTATTTTGATATCCAGTGATGTGTCTTGAAAATCCATTGTCAATTATCCAAGTGTTGGACTTGGTTGATACTTGACTAGACAAGGCTGAGTAGAAGGCATATTTCTCAAAATCTTGATCTTCGATTGATTTATCAGTTTTGGCAAATGGTGCTTGAAGTTTTGATCAATCAGGACAATTTACTGCATAATGTCCATATTGATCACATCTAAAACATTGAATTTTAGACAAGTCTTTCTTTTGTTTTGACTGTCCTTTTCCATGAAAGTTTCTTTTCCTCTTGGTGTTCTTCTTACCCTTCTTATGAGAGTTGGTGTTAAGAACATGAATGTCTTCATCTAAGGTTTTATGTTTTCCTTTAGTCATTAATCTTGACTCTTCTTGAAGACAATCAGATCTTGATTGATTTAGTTTTGGAATTTTAGATCTTGCCCTTATACCTTGTACAAATGACTCCCAAGAATTTGGTAGTCCTCCTAATGCTACTAAAGATAACTCTTGGTTGTCAATCTCATAACTGACTGAAGATAATTGATCTCTCAATTCTGTGATTCTCATGAAGAAAGCATTTATTGTTTCTCTTATATTCATGCTAATATTATTCATTTGTCTTTGTTGGTTAACAATTTGTTCTCCTATTATATTTGATAATCTTGACTCTTTACAATTGTTTGGAGAAACAAAAGGATGATTACCAACAAATGGTTAGAGTATGTATCCTATCGCTGCCCTCTGAATTGATTAGGTACAACTCCTTATGATTCTTGCAATAATATGCAATGAATATGTCTTTATGTGATCAGAAATTCTTGATATTATAAGCTCTTAACTTGAGAGTAGTAAAGGATAACCAAGTTGTTTGTAGGCACAAACAACTCAGGCAAGATGTATATGAATTATCTATCACACTTAATGGAATGATTGCAGTAGATTATCTTGATATTTTCTGATTTCTAATTCTATTCTAAATGCAAATTACTCATCTAAATGCAGAAGTAGGAAAGAAAGGATTATACATATGAGGGCAAGTGGAATTGCTTTGGCTATTAGCCTTGACTGAAATGGAATTCAACAAGTATCCAATAGATTCGCATACATTATCTTTTAATTCCCAATGAAATACCTAACATGTATGAAACTATCAAGAGAAGAAACAGAAACATATATGTTATATCCCAAAATTTTGACCTAATTTTAAATCTGTTTATAATTGTTGGATTTAATGGATTATCCTTTCATGATTATGTGAAATAGGTAGTTATTTATATATGTTGTATTAACTGTTAATAAAGATGGTCGTTAACCATTAACTATTATTAGATGATTAGCAGTTGCTTGATATAAAATAACGATTATTATGTTATAATGAATTATTATTGAATTATTATTATGGCAGAAGTGTTTCATGGGTGATTGCAGGAGAAGATGAAGAAGGGGGGGGGGGAAGCATTGCTAAACGGGATCATCGGAATGAGATGTTCGCTTAGTTCAGTCATTACGATCAACAGGTATGACCTTAAACTTCTTTGGAAAGGGCACAACAACTTGATCAGAGGATGCATTTTTGGAACTCGCATGAGCTATTAAGAAAATGATCTAAGACAACATAAAATAATTTAAATTAAAATATAAAACATACCTCAAGGGATTTTTAATTGATCTTCATCATATTATAATAAATATTTACATACGTACATATAAATATAAAAATGAAATGGCACCGATAAATTATAATAACATAATTTAATGATGTCACCCCATCGATATACTTACATGAATGTATATAAGTATATATTATAATAACAATTGAAATTATAATCTTCCAACTCTTCTTTCCAACCTTTTATTTTATTTTTCTTTCCCTCTCTTTTCTTAATTGATTTAATACTTGGAGATTCGAATGGTTTATAATCTTGAAAACCGATGGAAGCCAAGAAGGCACGACTCTCCTTTTAATTGAAGCCGTGCATGAAGTCCTGCACCTTATATTTTTACTTGTTTGCCTTGCCGTGGAGACACAATCAACCTTCATTCTTATTGTGTTCTTTTTCCTTCTTTTTGTCATCACTAACACTCGAATTCAAACCATACTATGAGCTGAAGTTCTTTCTTCCAGTCTAAGCGTCCACTTCAAGTAGTAACCCTGCCGTACGAACTAGGCATTGAAGTATTCTGCATTATATGTCTACAACGTCAAAGAGAGAGTAGATTCCAATTTGGTTACAGGGATTCAAATATATCGAATACATACATCAGGTCATGTTATGATATATCAGTATTATCTTATTGCTTTCCAAATAGCTAGTTAGGCAACTAGGATCTTCTTTCTTTTTTTCGGACCTATTTTCAAGATACAATTATGAATTTTGCTACATATTCAACATCCTTGTTATTTGCATTTTCCTTAAACCTTCATAGTAATTTAGATACCACCCTTATGTAAGCTTTTTCAAGTACAATAAAATCTGGGATGAGATACTATCCAATGAATAATGCTGAACTCAAGAACAAGTATTATGATGTTACAAATTATGATAAAGGATAATAAGAACAGAATGCTCATCACATTTCCAAAACACCTGGGATTCATCGGCAATGTAGCCTTGAAGGGTGAAGAGGTGTAAAAAAAGGTAGAGTGCTCATAAATCTTTCAAGCACCTGGGAATCACCAACTATGTAGCCATGCATGGTGAAGAGGTGAACTGAATCTGCAAGAAAAACAGAAGAGAAATCAAACATGAATCACTTAAAAGAAATATACTTAATAGCTCATGCTCAGTCCTGTAATGTAACTTGTTGTCAAGTTGAGCGGTGGTGAT
The DNA here is from genome assembly GCA_028749045.1 of Cupressus sempervirens. Classification (NCBI taxonomy): domain Eukaryota; kingdom Viridiplantae; phylum Streptophyta; class Pinopsida; order Cupressales; family Cupressaceae; genus Cupressus; species Cupressus sempervirens. Next base: position 784,509,515 of record CM053791.1, on the reverse strand, counting down.
CAGGACATTGAGCCCATTGGAAATCCTTGGCCAAGGTAGTTTTATAGGCATGTTTGTCATCTAATGATAACTTGATGTTAGTAGTGCTAGTTATGTAAGAATGTCCTTTTCATAACTAAGCGGATATTCGAAACACCAGGATGCTCAAGTGGTTGGATTGAAAAACATCCCAAGCCCGATCCCGAGGTAGGGAGGGCCATTCTAATTTAATAGAATGAGTGGGGATAAGTATGGTCCGAGGTTGAGAGGTTAAGCCTATGTTAATGCTTCTCCTCTCACCAAACCTGAGGCTTGCACAATTAGCTAAAGATCCTCCGATGATTCTTGTATGTTCTTTTCATTCTTTTCTTGTTAAGCATTTACTTTACTTGTTAATCAGTTGATCATGAATATAGTTATGCTAGTTAATCGTTAATCTATTTATTTCAGCTGATCATGAATATTGTGGTGAATAGTTAATTGTTGATCTAGTTATTTCAATTGAATGTGATTACGGTTATTTTCTGCTAATTGATAAAAGCAATTAATGTCATGCGAAAAGGATTCAGTTATCTATTTAAAATGCTGGGAGTTTTTAGTTAAAACCTGTTTGATTTAGATATGAAAACCGTTTGTTACAATATATGAAACAACAAATGGAATTACTGTACTGCAAATATCAAAATGAAGTGGAATTCACCTGATTATTTATAGGGTCATACATAATTGTTTTTCAGCTCTAAGTGCAAAACTATCCAATGCATGGACTACAAAACATGAAAAGAAAATACTATAAATGGAATTACGTAACCATTCACTCTCAAGTTTGCCAACTCATTCATTATCAAATGAGGTTACATTTATAGTTTACTGTCATTTCTTAATTCTGATAGAGCAACAATCATATGAATAAAAAAGAATAAAATACAAAATTATCCAATCTGCATCATGATACGAGCATGTGGTATTTCTTTTGCTGACGATTTTGAATCCATGATATTCCTGAAAACGCCCTATGACTGTTCTTCTTCATGCGATCTCAGAAAATCTTGAAGAAAATGGTTTATTCTTCATCTTTTGTTGTTTCGCGCCAAACCCATGTATTTCATATTCCAACAGTCACTACATTTTCGAATTCCCATCATTGATCTCAAATTGACGGTCAAGATTAAAATTTTATGACATCCTTTATAACTTCCTCCGTGGGTCCCTCCATATACATGGGTCTTCTTGTCGCTTTGTCACATAGAATAATGATCGAGTAACTTCATATAGCGAGATAGTGACATCCGTGGATCTCTTTCTGATCTAATGGTGATAACAAAATGATGTTAGGTCTCTTTGTTTTGCGGTGTGGGTCCCTTCGTATATATGTGTCTTCTTGTCGCTCTGTCGCATAGAATAACGATCAAGCAACTTCACATAGCGAGATAGCGACATCCGTAGATCTCTTTCTGATCTGACGGTGATAACAAAATGATGTTAGGTTGTGTGGGTCCCTCTTTCCAACTAGGCATTACCATGGCGAATAGTTGGCACCATTCCATTGCTTGAACAATCTGATGTTGACTTTCTTCCCTTCATGGCACATAGTGACTAGATTCTGACTGCGCTTCATGAAATGTGATGGATCACTAGACACATGCCTTCACGTCGCTTTGTCGCATAAATTATCAAACGGGCATCTTTACATAGCGACATTACGACCTCCATAAATCTTCTTTGATCTAACAGACGAAGGCATCCAACTTTGTTTAATATTTAAATGGAACCCAATCTAATAGGCAAGCATTTGGACTTTTCAACTGGTCAATAGTACAATTTCTTTTGTTCAATTGACTTTTCAACATTGGTCTCGCCACCTTTGACTTGGTTCTTTCACCATTTCTACATTTTTTAACGTTCATTTTGTATTGGATCTAACTGATTTTGTTTTTGAACTATACTCACGATTTAATATTTAAATGGAACCCAATCTAATAGGCAAGCATTTGGACTTTTCAGCTGGCCAATAGTACAATTTCTTTTGTTCAATTGACTTTTCAACTTTGGTCTCGCCACCTTTGACTTAGTTCTTTCACCATTTCTGCATTTTTTAATGTTCATTTTGTATTGGATCTAACTGATTTTGTTTCTGAACTATTCTCACGATCTTTATATCAATCTTCAACTTCAATCTTCGGTGTTCTCTTCTGCATTTGCTCTGTATATATTTGTGAAAATGTATCCTTCTCTAGATATAGATCTTTGACCATGGAGTTAGAAACTTTCAGAGATGAAGAAATGCTTTCATAAAGAATTGTTTCTCAACATGAATCTTGTATTCAACATGATTAGGAATAAAGAATATGAATCATTAGAGATATTTAGACCTTCTCATTAGGAAAATGCATAACAAACCCTCCCAAACCTAATCATGTAGCCAAGAATCAATGTATTGCTCATATGATTTCCCACATCAGGTTATCTCAAAGGGAAGATGAGAAGAAAGGCCATCCTATGGGCAATTTATATGCGGACTCAATAATTGACACTTGACTTAACTTTAAACCCTAAAGAAAAAACATATGGATTGAAACTTAGGTAACAGTCTTTTAAGAGCAAGTTTTCTACCAGTGTAATTTACTATGAATGCATTTTCAAGAGCTTTAAACATGTGATATGCTGTTGCATGTTTTGCCACAATAGGCACTATGTGATTTCGAACAACATCCACTATTATTTTCACGGCCTTCTCATTATTCTCGATCCATAGAGGTTTCTCCAGATCATCTTTAGGTTCTTCTCTTCTTTTACAAAGGAATCTAATTTGTTCTTTTTTAATAATATAATTATACGAAGTTTCCAAGATTCAAAGTTGTCAACACTTGTAAGGTGCTGTTCGAATCTTAACATGTTTGTCATCTTCAAGAATAATGAGAGACTGCAACTTAATGTGAAATCTGATCTCTTGAACTTAATAAAATTTCTCCTTAACAAGGCTCTGATACCATGTAAAGTTTTTTATTAGATTTCAATGTAAAGCTTGACTGATGCTCAATTTTGTTTATAGGTTTAACCACAGATGCCAATGAATTTGATTTGCTTCAGAATTTGTACTTATTACTACAAAAGTAACATAAATGCTCTTATACTTGTGATGCTTACGTTCCTTTGATATACTAGCATTAATAGATTTCGATGCTTAGCATAATTGGGCAGATGTATTATATATACATCACGAAAGGGTGTGATTGTGAATGGGCATGTCTCCAAATTGAGACATGACCATTCACGATTATACCCAATCGGAGTTAACAATTAGTAATCAACAATTACATGTATACCATCGATAATGATGTCAATAACCAATATAGTGATATCGCAGCCCAATATGGAGAATTCAAAATAGTATTGATCAAAAACAAGGATTGATGAGATATTATTGTGATACAGGTTATGATATCAGTTATGATATAGAGATCAAGAAATACAAAATTGATAAAATCAAAATATACATCTGTGTGTATATATCAGTATGCAATCATATTAATGTATATATCCATATGCATAGATTCTGATATCGATTATAGATCTTGTCTAACCGAAGCTACAAACTTTAACAGTTGATCTTGTTCCACTGCGATTTGTTTAGCTTGGACTCCTTGTAGTAGTCATAAGGCTTCTGTTGTATCCTTTTGTGCATATGACAAATTTTCTTCTATTGATGGCAGTTTCTCTGCTTGAGCTGCTCTCTGCACTTCCCACTCTTCTTCTCGTCTTTTTGTCAACTCCTCCTGCTGGAGTTTGAGGAATGTTTCCTCCATCTGAGCAAGTTTACTTAGGATAATGCATTACTTAAGTTTACTTAGGATAATGCATTTTCATATTAGTTGTCATTGAGACACTTGGGAATTTGCATTCTATTTTAGCACATGGTGTAGGAGAAATCCACTTGCACATAGTTGTTGTCTCACACCTTGTTGTTTGTGAGCTCAACCTTTGTTCTTATTATTACGAAGTAATTGGTAAAATACTTGCTTGTTATTAACAGAGATCGAGAGATCTATCCATACAAAAGAATGAAATGATGTCTCCTTAGGAAACGATCATAAATAATAGAAACTTTCTATTCTACCTAAGAGAAAACTAATAGTTATCTATAGCTAACTAAATATTAGATCATTTTACTATTTACAATAGATTACAAATAGATTACCATTAACTTAAAATAGGTGTTTATCTATTCTCGTAATACCCTCTCTAATGGTTAATCTATCCACAACACCAAGCTATCCTCTGAATTTGACAAACTTATCAAGACCAAGAGGCCTGGTGAGAATGCCTACAGTTTGATTTGTGGTAGGAATATACTGCAAGTCTTTTGTGTTAAAGTTTGTAGTTGCGATAGAGATCTTTATCTCTCGAAATCTGGACATTATTACCGTTATTATCATTTTTAGCTGAAAATGACACTTAAGTTTAATTTGTAATATTAAAGTTAAATGACGTGTCATTCGCATGCATTTAGGCATGAATATTCGAAGAGTTATAATTAATTATAGGAGTTATGAGAATCTCAAGAGACCTTCGGTTATAATGTGAAGAGTCTGTCCTATTGTTATACATTTGCATCAAGCAAAGGATATTGTACACTTGAACATTTCATTATCAATAAAGATATATTTTTGTTGTGTGGTTGGGTTTTTTCCCTTCCTTCTTGAAGAGTTTTTCCCAGGATATTTCTGGTGCATATTGGTTCAGTTTTGGCTCCTTATTGCTATTTATCACTATTGATTTTTGGGCTCTAGATTTAACATTTTGTGCCATCTTCAACCAACTATCGTATGTAGTGACAGTGAACATCCACATGCTTGGTTCATTCATGGAAGACTGGATTTCATGCTAACTTGATAACGCCTTCGTTATCAACAAACAGAGTAGTCGGTCTTGCTAGTGACATCTGCATATCCCTAAGCATCCAACAAAGCCAAACAACTTCACATCCTGCCCTAAATAGTCCTTTTGTATTTGGCTTCTGTAAAGGAGAGAGACATTGCCTACTGCTTCTTATTGGTCAATGTGATGACATCGAATCCCAAACTAAACACATATCTAGAAGTTGACTTTTTATTGTCAACAGAGCTTGCCCAATCTGAGTCTGTGAACACACTGAGTCTAGGATTAGAACTTCTAGAGTAAAAAAAGTCCATAATTTGAAGTGCCCTTCAAATAACGAAGCACACACTTTGTGGCCATCCAATGATCAGCCTTGGGAGCTGTCATAAAGCGTGAGATGTAGCTGACTGCAAAGTTGATGTTAGGTCTAGTAGTAGAGAGGTAGATAAGGCTACCTACTAATTGCCTGTATGTAGTATCATCAACGGGAGGAGAGTCAGAGTTGGTTGATAACTTGAGACCTTTCTCCATGGGGGTAGATACAGGCTTGCAATCTTGCATACGAAATTTGTCTAACAGAGCCCTGACATATTTGGATCGAGAGATGAATATACTAGAAGACTATTGCCAAACCTCAACACCTAGGCAATAATGCATGACCCCAAGGTCAGTCATATTAAAAGATTGGCATAAATTCTGTTTGATTCCCTGAATCAAAGATGCCGAACTGCCAGTGATGATCAAATCATCCACATAAATAACCAGAAGGGTGATGTTACTGTCAGTAGTCTTGATGTACAAATTTGAGTCTGAAGAAGTCCTCTAAAAGCCTTGATTACTAAGTTACTTAACGATTTTCATGTACCATGCCCGAGGGGCTTGCTTCAAGCCATAGAGAGCTTTCACCCATTTGAGAACTTGATGGTCTTTACCAACAACCTTGAAACCTGGAGGCCGTGTCATGTAGACCTCTTTGTGGAGATCACCATTTAGGAAAGTACTCTTGACGTCCATCTAATGGACCTTCCAGCCAAACTCTGCTGCCATGGCTAGGACTAATATGATGGTGCTCATCTTTGCAGTAGGAGCAAAGGTCTCCTCATAATCAATGCATTGATGCTGAGAAAAGCCCTTCGCAAGTAAACAAGCTTTGTACTTATCCAAAGTATCATCAGATTTGTATTTGATTTTGTAAATCCATTTGCACCCAATGGGTTTCTTCCCTGGTGGAAAAAGGACTCAAGTGTTATTCTTCAGCAGGCTTTGGTGTTTAGATGTCATGGCCTATTTCCACTCTAGAATTCTTTTAGCCTCGAAATATGTTTGAGGTTCAAAGTTCAAACACACTATGAATGTTGGCCTTGAGAGCAAAGTTAACAGACTCTGTAGGTTTGCACTTTTTCCAAGCAATTTTCCCATCAAGGAGCTCATCATCACGAAGATCAACAAGTGTCTTAGCCTACCACTTAGGCTGAAGAGAAGAATGACCAACATTAGTATCAGGAGATGCTTGGTGATCAGGTTCCGCATTAGAAGAATCTGGATTAAACTCAGGTGAAGCATCTACAAATCGAGGTGATTCTGTAGGAGAAGTTGAGGTATCTGTATAGGGATCATTGGTTTAACTAGAGCTGCAAGAGCTACTGGAGCCCTCCCATTAGGTGGACCTAATGGAAGACTAACTCCTAAATCATGAGCCTTCCTAGGTTGGTTTGTTGGAGTAGGAACATGAGAAACAGGCATGAATGGTCTTCACTGCTCATCAAAGACAACATCATGACTGTACATGAGACGAGATGTCACAGTGTCAATCAAGCGGTAGGCTTTGTGAAGAGTACTATAGCCAGCAAGCATGAGTTTCCGACTCATGGCATCCAACTTGGTGTGTGACGCATCAAGGAGCCAAACAAAAGCAAGGGAGCCAAAAACCTTTTAGTGACTGATTTTGGGCTTCCGACTTGACCAGGCCTCTTCCAGAGTTTTACCTTTGACCGCCACTATGGGTGACCGGTTCAAAAGATAAACTGCAGTGTTGACTGGTTCTGCCCAAAACTTCTTTGGAACATGTTTGTGTTTGAGCATGGATCGAGCCATCTCGGTGATTGTTTTGTTTCAATGTTCAACTACACTATTTTGTTGTGGTGTGGTTGACTGGCGTTTGATGCCATGAGTATCCAAGAAGCTAGAGAATTCATTAGAATGAAATCCCCCTGCACTATCTCATCTAAGAGTAATAATAGATTCCCAGACTCTTTTTCAACTATAGGTTTAAACTTTTGAAATACAAGAAATGCATTTGATTTATTTTTAAGAAAATACACCTACATTTTTCTACTGAAATCATCAACAAACAATACCTGGACCCAAGAATAGAAGGAGTGGCCATAAGGCCGTAGATATTATCATGAACAAATTGAAGTACTTGAGAAGCTTGCCATGAATTGCCATTGGTGAAATGTGTGTGATGTTGCTTCCCAGCCTGGCATGCATCACAAACTCCAAGCTGTTGAGTTTGAATCTTTGGCAAACCAAGGACAAGCTCTTCCCGAGCAAGCTGAGAGAGATAATGCACATTTAAATGCCCGTATCGCTGATGCCAAAGTGTGCTAATAGAAGATCGTTGAGCAGACATAGCTATGTCTTGAGAATCACCAAAATTAGTAAGTTGGAAAAGACCATGATCCTCAAGACCCACTGCAACAGTAGACTAAGTCGCACGATCAGTGATGGTACATTGATGTGAATTGAAGGTGACATCCAAGTGTGGAGAATGTCAAAGTAATTGAGTAACTGAGAGTAGATTTAGTTCCATCCTTGGAATGTAGTACACATTGCAGAAAATAAGATTCCTCCCAACAGATTGAATTTGAATGTTGCCTTTGCCGACAATAGTGTACTCTTCTCTACCAACAAAAATAACAAAATCTAAATAAGGGTGGTAGTCAGTAAACCGGTCTCTATGGTGGGTGAAATGACGAGAAGCAGCTGAATCAATGTACCAAGCAGATGACTTGACATGATTGGCACGACTTTTAGCCATAAAGGCGTAAAAGGCAAATTATGTTTGCTCAGTGTACTCTGCACAGTTCACTTTGGGCTATGAACCGGATTGCTTAGATTGTGCAGCTAAGCGTTTCTAACATTCAACCTTCATGTGCCCAAACTTGTGACAATAGTTGCATTGAATCATGTTTTTCTTCTGGGAGTCGTCTAAAGCTGGAGCATAAGACTTGTATTGAGACGACTGCTGAAACTTGCCTTTATCCTTCTGAAAGGATTTAGTAGCAAAGGCTTGCTTTGTGGAGGTGGAGGTGGAGCTGCTATTGAAGTGTTGTTTCCACTTATCTTGTTGAAGCAGAAGTGTGTAGAGTTTACTGAACTTCAAATCAACACCATAAGACATGATGTTGAGAGTCTCGCTAAAATGCTTGTAGGACTTTGGTAAACTCCAAAGAGTGATAACCACAATGTCCTCTTCCTCCATCTTGCAACCGATGGCAAACAATTGATTACGGATTTCCTAAATCCTATTTAGCTGAGCTTGGAGCGTGGTTCACTCATCCATGATAATAGAAAACAGCGTGTTCTTCAAGAAGAAGGCTTTGCTTTTGTCAGAAGTCTCATGAAGACCTTTGAGATGTGCCCTTATCTCAATAGTTGTCTTGGCGGATGGAATTTGAGAGAGCTAATCATCGGCCACCGATAATTTGAGAAACATCATTGCCTCTCGATTATTCAAATCCCATGAATCTTGATCAGTGCCAGGGGCAGTCGGACGTTGTGTAACACCCAAAATAATTGATCGGTATTCCAATATTCAAAAATTGCTGCAATTCGTTGCTTGTAAGTGCCATAAGTCAATGATGCCATAGTGCACTTTTCAATGAAAAAGTGTGAAAATCTGTGAAGGCACGTCCTTTGAGGCAAAAAAATGGAAGACCTATAAAATTTGAAGGATGATCCAAAAGAAAGCTCGAAAAACCCATTAAGAATATGTTGTTGATTTTTGGATCTGCTGGCTCAAAAATCAAGGCACCTAGAAAAAATGAATAACCCAGTTGAGTTCTCAAAAAAAGCTCAAAAATTAGGGTTTTGAAGAAAACCCTAGTCGGTGGCCATGGAGTTTGATATGCAAAAAAATGGCATTTCTGGAAGAGAAGGTCATTTTTTTCCTTCGAAGAGGGGCGTTTATGGTTGGGGAGTGTAGAAACAACACCAAAAATGGTGTTTGAAGTGTGCGGATTGGAGTAAACAGCTGCCAAAAAATGTGAAAAACGGCTCTGCTTAGATGCGAGTTTTTGGGATCTAGCTATTAGCAAGGGTAGATGCGTGTATGGAGATCACTAGCAGCTTGCGATGTGTGGTCAATCCAAGCCCTCAGCGAACAGAAGAACCAACAACCTTAAGAAAACATAGATACGATTTGTCCAAATTGAGTTTTTAAGGCATTACCAACTCGGGATTTGTGCAAACAAAGATGAACTAGTAGGCACATGATTTTTGTCACGCCTTTGATGCCGTGGTTTGAACAGAGGAATTTCTCTTAAAAACGGAAACCCTAGACGGTTGTTAGAAAAACTCAAAAATAATTTTGAAAGAAATTATTAAATTTGCAAAAAAATTTGAAGTATTGGCTCTAATACAATATTACAAAGTAATTGGTAAAATACTTGTTTGTCATTAACAAAGACCGAGAGGTCTATATATACAAAAGAATGGAATGATGTTTCCGTAGGAAACAATTGTAAAGAATAGAAACTTTCTATTCTAGCTAAGAGAAAACTAATTGTTATCTACAACTAACTAAATATTAGAAACATTCTAATATTTACAATAGATTACAAATAGATTACCGCTAACTAATAATAGACGTTTATCTATTATCGTAATACTTATCACGTTATCATCCTCTCATTGTTGCTCATGTTGCACATACTTTATTGCACAATGATGATCCACCTTTGTTGGACACCTAGTTGCATCTTGTCTAGTTGATAGTTTATCATTAGTATCACTCCTAGTTATCGCACATTGTCTATATATTGAGAAACATCTACGATGTATTCCTCCATTATCATTTGATCATCATTGTTTCTCTTTTTTGTACTATCTCTTGAGCTTCTAGATCTTGGCATTGCATTCATTGCCTTAGGCAAATTCGTACACTTTGATTAACTTTTATCAAAATGCTTTAACACGTTGCAGGGCTTCAATAAGGAAAAATGTACCCAGTTTTTTCTATGAACATCAAGCTTTATATATTTCCTCTATTAAATTCTCTTTTTCTTTAAAGACTAAGCTTGAATTTTGGTTCTTTTAAAAAATAAATTTTAATTAACCTTCCTTTTTGATGGCTAATCTCCAACAATTTGATAAATTAAAATCTGAATTTTGACACAACCACCTTTGACTCAATCAGTAACAACTATTTCTGATTTAGTAACTTTGATATACAAATGATTGATTTTTGATCATGAAGGAGTTCCATACAACACAATCAAGTTTCATATTGGGTACAAAAAGTTGCCTCAAGGAACTCTTATTGAAAGGAAAATTGCTCATTACTTGTGAATTGAAATGCGACTTAATGTAAATGGCAAAATAAGAGCAATTATGAGTATCATTTGGTTGCTTCATTTGCATCACAAGAAAAGTTTCAATGACATACTTCATGTATCACACTCTATTGCAAATTGAGTCTCTTTGTTTAGGGTATTTGTAGGAGAATGTACAGTGTCAAAGAACAAAGTGAAAGCATGTGTCTTGTGCTGATATTTTAAAGTTAATCATCAATGCTAGCTTGTTTTTGTGAGGACAAAATAAACTCACCATTCTCTATAAATCTCAAATTATTTGAAATTTGAATCATAGACAAATGGAGTAACCATAGAGTCACATAAATGCTCCAGAGTCTAGATTCATGATATTGTAAAGAAACTACTGTGCCAAGATGCCATTGCTGTAGAGGAGAAATCTTTACGCATGATCTGCAGCGTGTTACTCAAATGCATCCTGTATATTTTAATCTTAATGTTGCCTGACTTATTATTGAAATGACATTCATGAGGCTACTTGAGTATTTGGCATTTTTAGTGAAGGATATTTTACAAAATATTGTTATATAATGCCTTTTGAGGTTACTTGCAGTTGATTGCAAGGCTTTAAAATAAACCTTAACATAACTTAGATTTATGCAATGAGAATGGTTTGGTCCCTAAACGAGTTTAGCAGCTGATATCCTGTGTACACATAGATTTGGATTTGGCTACTGTATCAAATACTGTATTTTACATTTTTTTATGGCACTTTAGATTCTTAGTGCTGTGCAGGAATGTTTTCATTGCTGTCCTATGAAGAAAGAGGTAATCACAATAGCTAATTCCTGTTACTCGATGTATTTCCACTGCAGCTATTGAGTTGTCAAAGAAAAATGTATTGGCAATTATAGGACCACAATCCTCTGTGATTGCTCATACTATTTCTCACATAGCAAATGGACTTAATGTGCCACTTTTATCATTTGGAGCAACTGATCCGAGTCTCTCTTCACTTCAGTACCCTTATTTTCTTCGTTTGACACATAATGATCTCTCACAGATGACAGCAATAGCCAATCTAATTGGTTTCTTCAATTGGAGAGAGGTAATTGCAGTTTATGTAGATGATGACTACGGAAGAAATGGAATAACTGCTTTGGGTGATGCACTTGGGAATAAAGCTAATATTGTTCATAAATATCGAATGCCTCCAGACATTTCTAGAAGTAGCCTGGGTGATAGCTTGAAAGATTTGGCTTTGATGACAACTAGAGTTTTTGTTGTTCATATGAATCCAGATGTTGGTCTGAAATTTTTCTCTGAAGTACACTACCTTCAAATGTTGAGCAATGGCTATGTATGGATAGCCACAGATTGGCTATCTTCTGCTCTGGATTCCCTTGAGTTTGATTCAGATACAATAAAATCATTACAAGGGCTCATTACTGTGCGGCGACATATTCTCAATTCCTATCGGCAACATGATTTCTTGGTAAGATGGAATAATCTACAAAAAGTTGGAAATGTTGATTCAGGCCTCAACGTGTTTGGATTGTATGCTTATGATACAGTGTGGGCAATTGCCCGCGCTGTTGATACTTTTTTGGGAAAAGGAGGAAATACATCCTTTACAGATTATCCTCACCTATCCACTGCAAGTGGAAGTGTTTCAGAGCTAGCAAAGCTTAAGGTCTTCAGAGGAGGTCCACAGTTGGTCAAAATATTATTGCAAACTAACATTACAGGCTTAACAGGTCAAGTTCAACTGGATGAAGGAGGCGACATGCTTGGTTCAACTTTTGAGATAATTAATATAGTTGGAAAGGATTTTCGCATAGTGAGCTACTGGTCAAATATATCAGGCTTATCTGTTATTCCTCCTGAGAAGAGACGTGTTAGTTCAGAAAACAATGCAGGTTCAAATAGAATGGTGTATGATATCATATGGCCGGGTGATAGCAAACAGGTGCCTCAAGGCTGGACAATCCCAGACAATGGTAGGAGGCTTCGGATTGGAGTTCCTTGGAAAGGGGGAGAATTTGAAAAGTTGGTGAAAATAGAAGGTTCCAGAGCAGGAGATTCTTACTGTACTGATGTGTTTGCTGCTGCAGTAAAGATGCTGACTTATCCTCTTCCCTATGAATTCATAGTTTATGGAAGTAAAGAATCCCCTCCCAATTATGATGATCTTGTGAAAAAAGTTGCTTTCAAGGTTCATCTAAACTTCTTTTAGTTTCTTAAATGATTCCTCCATCTCTAGTTTCCATATATTGTGATATTTCTGGGATTGCATGGATTTATTCATAAATTCAGGCAGCTACTTACAGCTGGAATCCTACAGGAATTTGATGCAGCAATTGGGGACATAACAATTCTAACAAAGAGATCCAATTATGTGGATTTCACCCAGCCTTTTGTGGATTCTGGCCTGGCAGTGGTAGCTCCTGTGAAAAAGCTAAATTCAAGTCCTTGGGCTTTCTTGAAGCCATTTACACTAAAGACATGGTGCACGATTGGGGCATTCTTTCTTGTAGTAGGAGCTGTTGTTTGGATTTTGGAGCACAAACTAAACCCAGACTTCCGAGGAGAACCAAGAAAACAACTTGTTACCATATTTTCGTATGTACAAATTTCAACTTGCCTATTATTATATTATAGAATACACTGCAAGTTTTTTTTTTGCTGCTTATCATTGTGTTTGAGTTTAATACTCAGCATTGAGATTCTCTGTATATTATGACAACTTACAGTCAAACAAGCACTGGTTTATATATCTATTTAAAAAAATACTTGTTTCTCTAAGTTTCCATCACTAGGGGACAGTTCCAGGAAGTAAAAAAATAATCCCCGACTTTTACAATGATAGTGTGCTTGGGAGGCAACAGTAGATAGAGAATACAAAATAAAAATTACAAATAAATTTTATCATTTAATTGTGTACTTAAACAACATTTATGATTCTAAAGGCCCAAAATAACTTTTTTGGTATCGAACATCAAAAGTTGAATGACATACAAAAATGTGTAGCAAATTCTAATGCCAAACAATAAAAAGGAATATCTGATTGCTATTCTTAGGGGAGAACACAGGTTCAAATCTGAAGGAGGGTAGCACTATAAACCTTGTGTATAATATATGAGATAAATAGAAATAAATTGACCCCTCAATTACTTTATTGGAGTTGTCTCATATATCATTGGTGTATGATGTATCAATGAGTAAGCTGACTACGAGAGTTTCAAATGAATAAGAAATTAATAAAATAAAAAACTGTATAGTGTTCATGTTTTAGCCCAGAAATAGAGATAAACAGTAATAAAAGAGCATAAACAATGCACAAAACACTCAAAACATTTATCTTGGGAAAACCCATCCATTGGAAGGGAAAAATCCAGCCACACCAGTAAAAAAGTCTTTTATTGATCATAAAAATATTCAAGTACATGGCTTTCCACTTGATTGATTTACAATATACCAAACAATCATACAAATAGATTGCATAAGACTCTTCATTTTTCACATGAACGTTTCTTTGAGTCCCAAAAATAATACCTTTCATATTTTCACATATTCAACACTTAACATTTCCATACATATGCCTCTTCGCATGACGTATGACACATGTCTTTTTGCATAATCACAAATATCTCTTTCAGCTGAAGATGACCATAACAGTCATAACAAACATATTTCTATCTCATAAAATCAAATATAAAGATCTCTATTGCAGCTACAAACTTCAACATAGAGAAGTTGTCTTTGAGCCATGACAATGCTTTAACCTAACAGACATCTTTTTGCTTGACTTTTGAACGAGGTTTTCTATTTTCCTACCTACAAAGTTGAGTGGCCTTTGGAAGGTCTTACCATCCTTTGCAGTCGGGTTTTGTAATTTCCCCTTCTCAGGCATACAGAATATCAGAGATCCGTAGCCTATTTTAATTTCCATAGGCTAGTTGGGATGTTGTAGGGGGATATTCAGTTAATCAACTTAAATTGTACAGAGATGCTTATTTTCAAAAGACAACTTACCTTCAATTAATTATTTAAGGATGGTCAGTATTATTGATTGAAATTTAAAAGGGACTATAACAGTGACTTAACATGGGGTTCAAATTAGTATTAATTTAAAATATTTAATATTTAAAAAAAAGTTCTTCTGGAGAGAAATGAATGATAATATTTTATTATTCTGAAAGTGCATATAAAAGGGGGATGATGAGAAAAAAGCTCATTGTTATTTTGTCAAATATCTACAAAATAATAAAATACGAAAAATAGGGTATTTTTTAGGCTGCCCTAAAAAAACTGGCAGATAATAAGATGGCCTGAAAATTTCAATTTTTTTATGGATATCCAGGGTTCTGGCTATTCCAAAGACAACATGGAGGCTGAAAAGGGGATGTTTGACATTTCTTTCCCAAAATTGGAGGTGGCATATTGTTGGTATTTGCCTCCAGAGAGTGACACAGTGTTACATCCCAAAATTTTGACCTAACTAAAATAAGTTATAGCCGTTAAGATGATTAGTTAAAACTATCATTTTTTTGATCATGTGAAAAGGAAAGTTATAGTTAACTGTTTAATTCATGTGGAAGTGGTTGATATAATGGAATTGGTTATCCATTATCATATTTCTTTGTTTATGGAAAATGGTAGTTAATTGTTGTTTTATTATATTTACTTGTTATTGATAATGGTAATTAACCATTGCTACAGTTATTTTTTAATATATTCTAACAGTCATTTAAATGGGAGAACTTGTTATTATTGTGGAAATGTTGCACTGGCGGTTGCAAGAGCAGATGAAGGGGAGAAAACATCGCTAAACGAGATTTAAGGAATGGGCACTATTCTAGTCCATTTGTTTGATTGCCAGGTATGACCTCTGTCTACCTCGATAAGGATTTAATGACTTCACAATAGAGTACACCACTGGACAAACATATAAAAAAATATAGCTATCATTATTAAAATGCATGTTCAGAACCATTACCTTTGTTGTTTGTGATGTCATTTCCATTGTCTTTTATCTTCACCTATATATATATATATGTATGATACCACCACAATATTAAAATAATGTCTATAGTTCATATGTATATATTAATATTTATACAGAAGATATGATCTTAAAATAAATCATATTTCTCCGACTATGCATGTATATAGATATACGTATTTTAATGGGTGCGACCTTAGATATAATAATTGCATGATGGAATCTTTTAAAATTTATATATATATATATATATATATATATAATTTTAAAAAGATTCCATCATATATATATATATATATATATGCATATGTATATTTATATAAAAGTTTTTCAAAAGGAACTCTTTAATAATTTAAACATGTATCTCTCCATAAGAGGCGACCATGTACACTTGGTGCCACCTTTTTAAAATTTGGTGACCTTGTAACAGAGAGTCTTGAAAAAACCATCACCTTGAGCCGTGACTCGCTTGGGCCCAAGGAAGGACATAAACATTTCACGTCTGACATCGGACGTTATTCTTTCCCCTCCCTCTGAGCATAATACTTCTTGGTTTAGATGCTGGTTTTCCCTATCATTTTCTCATTTCATTCACAACAAGAGTTGATTCTAAGCCGTGCATTTGAAGCATCAATCGGACCACGCAAGAGACTTTTGTTTAGGTTATGTTCAATGTGGATGCACCCAATTTTTTATGATTCTAAATCACTGCATCAGATTTTATGTTCAATATCTATGCACCTGATTTTTATGATTTTAGATCAATGCATCAGATTTTATGTTCAATGTCTATGCACTCGGTTCATGTTCTATGTCGAGGCTCTATGGCCTCTCCATTCAAGATCTCTGAAGTTGTTAATTTCAAATGGAGGCCGATGTACAAAATGAGTAATTTTCACTGAGATCAAAGTTCTTTCTTCTCTGTCTTATGTCTGTAATATTTGCCTTTTACTTTGCCACGAGTTCTGTTCTATAGTGGTACTGAAATATAAGCCCGACATGTTGCTAGAATTGATTTACATCATTGCACAAGTTTGGTGCTTGTGGTGTACCCGCCAATGGATAGGAATCCATGCTTAATCAAGATGATCTATATTAGAATGAAAATTGTTTTCTCCAAGGACTCACCCTGGTTGGAGTAGCCAATGAAAGGGGGTGAAGAGGAAGGAATCCCAACCAGGGAAAGCAATAGAAATCAGAACTTCAATTTATGTAAACATAATAAGTATTATAATAATTTCCAACAAAACATCCAAGTAAGCTCATGTTTGTCCAATATGTACCATGTTTTCAAGTTGAGCGGTGGTGATTGGGTATTAGAAACCAATCTAAGTCCTTGGCCAAGGTTGTTTAGAGGCATGTTTGCCTATTTTTGATCTCAAGATGTCGGTGGTGCTAGTTAATCAGGCATGCCTACCTTTTAATGAGCAGACATTCTGAACATCAGTATGCTTGGATGGCTAGACTATAGTGCCCCAAGCCTAACCTTGGTGTAGGGAGGGTCTTTCTTGTTAAAATATTGTGTGGGGATTTATAAGGTCCTGGTTGGGAGGTTAAGCCTATGTTAATGCTTCTCCTCTTACCGAAGAGCCGAGGCTTGAGCAACTTCTTTAGATACCTCAGTTAGATTCAGTATATTTTTATTTTCTTGATTTTTTCTTTCAAGTTCATTTATCATAATTATTATATAATTCATGGAATATATGGAATGATTTAGTTTCTTTTGAACTATTATTGATATCAGTTATTTAGTTATTTTAGTTCCTTTACATGAAATAGATTGTAAGGTGCAAAAGATGTTTGCTTCGGTAATATGGTTATGTAATTTAATTTTCCTAACTGTTTTACATTCTTTCGGATTTTTCTTTCAAGATACGAACTTCATAATTTAGTATCTAATTATTTAGTCTAGTAATTTGGTATGTTAAATATGGCACTAGAGCACTGGGTTCAACATTGAACCTCGGGCACATCACCTAGCAATTTAGTAAACTTGAAATTTTCTTTAGATTTAAATGTAACAGGATGTATACACGAAAGACTCTTTGCAAGAAGATGCGACATCCCATATTTCCCTACTTGATTAAGAACATGCCAAATTATGATTACTCCTATTGTTCCATGCCTCAGGACAATGAAACCCTAAAAGAAGCTCTGCAACAAATGAAGAAGGAAGGGTTAGATGGACTCCTACCAGGAAGGCAACTTATAGAGATAAACTCATCAAAGCATGGAATGCCTGACAGACTAACCCCCTTATGCTCTTCCAAAAAACTTGGCTAGTGCGGGATATGCACAGAATTGAAACAGATCAAAAAACCCTAGAATAGGGCATCAAAAGGTTCAAAATTATATTATAAAACCCTTAGAAGAGGAAATTTTGTAATGGAAAACTGCTACAATTTTAGCTAAGGAAATAAAGAAATTAAACAAAATTCTGGTCTTGTGTGATTCTCTTTTAAGAGTATGATCGAGAAATTGACTTAAACATTTTATGTAATTTTTTTCAGGCCCACTAAAATAGGAAACATGAACATCAATGGAAACACCGTAGACAATGAAATAATCAATGAAAACAATTCACGCTTCCCCTTGGGTCTGTTGCTTCAGGTTTTGCAAGACACGCAAATGAAGCTATAAAGTATGGAAAAGAAAATGAATGATCAGGCAACCTAGATTGGGTGAGGTCAAGAGGAGATGCAATCTTCGCCTCCTCCTAGAATTGAACATGAAAATTCTGAACACAGTGAAAGGAATACTCAAGCCTCACTCACACAAACTGACAATCAAAAGAATTTGGAAATAGTGAACGACTTATCTCGGATATCAAAAAGATCAAACATCCCAAGTTTTCCGGTTTTGAATCCGGAGAGGATGCAAAAGCATGGTTGACCAAAATGGAACAATATTTTGAGATTAGAAATTACTTAAAAACCTCAAAGGTAGTTTGGGGAATATACCATTTTTTAGGGGAAGCTGCTACTTGGTGGGGAAACACCAAAGTTGAATTGAATATTAAGACAATTGAAATTACCTGGAAAAAGTTCGTGGCCATCTTTAAGAACCATTGGTTACCCCAAACCTTCTACGACCAAAAGTTGTTGGACTTCCAGAACCTTAAGTAAGGGGATATATCTGTACACAAATATTGGGAAAAAATCACCTGCTTGTTGAAGTATGTACTTCTGTATCAGCAAGATAGGAATCTGAAGCTGAGAAAATTTATCATGGGACTGAATAATAGGATCCAAGGAGCAGTTGATGTTCTCACTCCCCAAACCATGGAAGAAGCCCTAGAAAAGGTTGTTTGACAAGAACATAAAATAGAAAAAAATGATCATGGGTTTGTTGGTTTTTGGTCCTTTGGTTAGGCATATTTTTGATTTTAGGGGCAACAAAATGAGTTTGGGTAGGTTGGGATTCTTTGACAAATTTAGTAAGTCTATCTAGCTGATCCGGATAGGCTTGTAGGTATTCTACCTTAGACATCTGAATTTTAGTCTTCTTAGCATGATCTATGATATCAAAAGCTTGGAAAGAATTTGCTAAAGAAGAATTGAAATTTTCAGCCTGAGTTTTAGCGCTAGTTTTATGTTTTTGAGTGTGTGTTTGTTGGCTTTTAGTCCTTTGATTTTGCTCAAGTCATGGCTTTCAGTTTCTTCTTCGATTTGATCTAACCTAAAGTGTAATCAAAGTTGTCAGTCAAGAGATATGGCTGTTTTAGTGCCCAAAAAGTGGACCTTTTTGATACAACAACATGAATTAAAAATATCATGTTATATTTTTAATTTGACATTCACTTTTTGAAAAATATAACTTAAATTCACTTTATGTTATGTTTTTAAGTTACTTTATCATTTAAATTTTCACTTAAAGTAACTGTAGTGCACTTTATGTTATATTTTGTTTTTGATGAATAGTCATTTTCTATAAATAAATTAATATACTTGTTACAAATTCACAAAAAAGGGGTCGGGGGATACAAGATCACCTCATGAGAGTTCACATGGCCTTAGCCAGAATCAACAACTATTCATAAAAAAAATATTAAGCAACCCCTCAGGCCGCCAAAGCAGTGCAAGCCAAGTGAGGTGGTTCATCTTGATCATTAAAACCCCAATCATCCCTAAGATTAGCAGGTGGACTAGGAATAGTCTAGCCATCAACAACGTCATCAGGAACCTTGTTCCTCTGGCTGCAACGAAGAGATAGTCAGATTCAGGCGGAAAGACCACTTGCTAGAAGCAACAGGAAGAGCACCAGGAGGGGGAGCCACCAGACCTGGGCACCAGCCAGAGCCACGATGAGGCGGAGATGCCGAGCGACAACATTGCCAACCACTGTTGTCACCACTAGGAGAGCGGTGGTAGGGAGCCTGCGAGTGTGGCGTGTGTGAGCGGCAAGTAGAGGAGCTATGCCCCTAATGGCGGCCCCTGGGTAGAGTATGGTCAATC
Organism: Cupressus sempervirens; assembly: GCA_028749045.1. Classification (NCBI taxonomy): domain Eukaryota; kingdom Viridiplantae; phylum Streptophyta; class Pinopsida; order Cupressales; family Cupressaceae; genus Cupressus; species Cupressus sempervirens. Next base: position 784,489,665 of record CM053791.1, on the reverse strand, counting down.
GAGGTGTTGGGAGTCACTTTGGCGAATGTACAGGGTGCACCCCAATGATTGAGTAACTCCTAAAGGTGGGCCACCTCTAGAGCCACTTTTTTAGCCTAGACTTGAATTTGCATCATGACATTATTACAAATGCATGCTTTAGTGTACATAGCAATATTGATATGAAGAAAGCTGTGAGTGAAAAGAACAATATTCGTATCCTTCCATAAAGTAAACAAAATCTCCATCTTGTAAGTATGCTAGATCTGAGAAAATTTCCTAGCAATCCTGGAGGAATCACCCAACATAACCATATGCCAAGAAAAGGGTTCTGGCTTGAAAGGCTTAAAAAAATCATGTATCCAATGCCAGTAATTTTGAGTATGCTTACGAAACCAAAAAATATGCATAAATGATTCAAGATGCCCACAAAAAGGACATCGACGATCAGGAACCCCAATATACTTGAGCCGTGACTCAAGGGGAAGCCCTTGAAACAATAGGCACTAGGTAAAATGGGCAATCTTGGGCTTAGTGATAGCGCTCCAAATAGTATCAAAACACATCCTCGAGTGAGAAAGAGAAGACTGCAAACGCCATCGCTGTTTGAGAGATATTTTTAAGTTGAGTTTACTTTTTGATTTTTCATGTGACTATATTAACTAAATAGTTCAATTTAATTATTAGCATTTAAATCGAATGCTCTATTAAATGTTATTTTTAAAATGATATTTACATGTTATATTATAAATATGATATGTAAATATAATTTATGTCCCACTTAAGTAATATTTTAATGAATTTAAATTGATGTGTTTATTAAATCACTTAAATCTATCAAATTGTGGACATTTTATGTCATTACATGTAAAATCCATCAAAACTGGATTTTTTACGTCATTGCATATAAAATTCAACTACAAATATAAATCCATCAAAAGTGGACCTTTTCCATGTCTTTGCATGTAAAAGTCATCAAAAGTGGACCTTTTTGATGCCATTGCATATAACTCACTTGAAATATGCAATGACATAAAAAAGGTGAGATTTATAACTAAAATATGCTATTGCACCTAAAATGTGCGCTTTCACTTAAAATATGCAGTCACCCCAAAAATGTGAGTTCTTAAGCTAAATGCATATTTTAAAACATGCAATGCTTCCCAAAAGGTGTGATTTGCATCTTAGCATGTTTTTAATATATGCCATGGACACCAAAAGGTGCATTTTGCACTAAAAAGTTCATGTTCTTGCCCTCAAGAAACCCATTTTTGGAAGAACACATGCAAAGAACCTCCAAGAACCCGTTTTGAAGATTGTGGGAGATTTACTTATGTTTTTTCACGAAATGTGCATCGTATCCCCAGTGGAGTCGCCAAAAAACTGTTGGGTGGGTATTTTGCAACTGACAGTTTTGTGTAAAAATCCAGTCACAAAATAGGATGACCAGCCACAGCATGTGAGACAGAGTCTCTCCTACCTTTAAGGGAAGGCTCTCCTTTCTCACCGTTCCTTGGATCAACTCAAGGTAAGCAAGAAGTCGAGAGATTTTATAAAATGGGTGTTACCAATATCCATTCTTCTTAACTTTCAAGAAAGAATCCACTTAACTCGAGCGAGTAATGGGCAGGGTGAATCTCTAACTACACTTCTATCAAGAGCTGGAAACAGTGATATTGATAAACCTTCACTAACTCAAAGGCTAGCTGAAAATGTACCGGTTTGACTCTAAGTCCGGTCGTACTTCTATATGGAAAAACTTTACAATTAGGGCACAAAGACTCCTAAAAGTAAGAATACTTAGCTATTTTGCGAATTAAGAAGAAAATATAAGCTATAGACAAAGCTTCTAGCTATACAATTCCACAATTGCTCTTGGTCAAAGCTCTGGCTCCAATTGCTTCTTAACTCTTTTCTATTCAATTAATGAGATACAATTACCAATAACACAAGATAACATGAATCAAAGATAACTTGGATGAATTATAGACAACGCTTACAATTCACACAAATAACAATCTCACTTAATCAAAGTTAAGTCTCAAATGCTCCTTTGTATTCACTTTCTCTCAAAATAGTGCTTATACAAACAAAGTTTTGCTAGCACAATTCCTGCAGAGCTCTCTTGCATAAAGATAATGATGATTTTACAATGAGGGGGCATCCTTTATATAGGCATGGGAATTGAGAAAAAGGTGGAGAAAAAAGTGAGAGCAACTCAACCAAATTTGACCTAGTATAACTACAGGATAAAATAAAGGGTTACTTGCAATTGCACGTGCAACTTGCATTACATCCTTTACATAAACATGTAACTCGCATTACATATAATTACACATCCTCATGCAATGCATCCGCTCCAACTACAAACATGAAAGAAGAAAAAGAAGACGAAAGAGAAGGAAACAATCTTAAAGGGCCTTGTACTTGACGATGCAATCTCGGATGATCACAGGATTAGAAGTTCATGTACTTTGTACCGCTGCATTCACTTTGACAACCATGGTGTTGCGTCTTTTGAAAACCTCTAACTCTCTTTGATGAATTGTCCATTGTAATGTGGAAACTTGATATGATCCATCTTTTCTCGCTCAAGTTGTCGTGAATTCTCCTTTGTAGATCATCACAAATTGGAGTCTTTGACACTTTGAAAACCTTCTTGACAATGTCTGGATGAACTACTTTCCATCAGCACCTTTTAACTTTTTTTTTTTTTGCAGTGCTTGGCGCATGGGAACGCGTGCAAATGGAGATTGCTGATTTCCAAAATGTGACTTGGGCTTTCAAGATGTCATTGCACGGAAAATGGATTACATGTAAATGCAACATGTAACAAGGGATGAAGGATGAGATGGAAAGCATGGAAAAATGCGGAAACATGTATTTGCTCATGAAGGTGCAAATGCATATGGAGAGATGGAAATGGAAGAAAGTTTGAGGGAAAATGAACTTTATAGACGCCTTTGAGGAAAAGTAGGGTCAAAGTACATGGGAAAACATGCACATGACATCTTTTTGACTTTTCAAAAAGTGACTTTCAATCAAAATTGGACCTTTGAGATACAATTACACGTAAGACATTTTGTGTAATTGTGTCGTGCAAATGGATGTAGAAAGTGAGATGAATGAAAATGGAAGCTGAAAATGAGATTACATGCATGTGCGAATGGTGAATGAGATGAAAAACATGTAATCGCATTTTGTTGAGTGAGAGATGAAGTGTTGTGACATGGAAAGATGGAAATGGAATGTGGAGTGAAGTGAAACGTGCTCAAGTTCTTGGGAGAGAACTTGCAATTTCTCCAAAGTGGAGAAAACCGGCAAGCACAAAACACAAAAGCTTAAAAGAAAAACATGCCTTTGGAAAGTGACTCAAAAATGCCAATATGCAATGCACTTCAACACTCAAATTCGAATTTGGAAATTGGGGAAAAACCAAAAACAAAAAAATGAACAATTTCTTCATTTTTAAAGAAAAAATGCACTTTCCATGGCATTGATTTCAACAAGTGGCAATCATCAAGCAATAATGTGCATGGAAATAGCAAGATAAACACGAATTGATGAGCAAGTTTGAAAATGTCCACTTACTTGGAGGTTAAAAAGCCAAAATAGCAAGTTTTATAGACTTGAAGACCAATTCTTCCTCAAATCTGGTTTTTCAAACAACTTCTTGACTTTTTCGGTACTTGCATTTAACAAAAAATAATGAGTAATGAAGGGTCGAATTTGACATGAAAGTGCCAAATAAATCGTCTCCAAAGACAATATCATGCATTTAAAACTCAAAAAGAATCCCTCTTGATCAAAGTTATGGGCTAGAAATGCATTTTTTTGAGTTTTCTGAACAAAAACATGACTTTTTAATGCAAAAATCTGAGTCATTTTTGCAAAAACGTGGCCAAAAATGCATGTTTTTAGTCATTTTTGACTTGTGAATGCAAAATCGACTTGCCTAAATGCATATACATGGATCAAAATAAAAAAAAGTGGCTTCAAAATGCATAAAAGTGGATTTAAACCCCAATTTTCCGTGCATTTTAAGCAAAGAAACGTGAATCGGAATCGGATCGGAATCGGCAAGGTCGAATCGAATCGTGAATCGGCAATGAATCGGCAATGAATCGGCGATGAATCGGCAAATTTGAAAAAACCCGTTAAATTTAAAGATTTTAACAATTTAAAACTTATTTCATGCACCCTTTATTGAATATAACTTAAGCACACTATAACATCATCAAATAGAAGTTAAAACTTAACATACATAAACATGAAACATAAAATCCATCACATACGTAACTATGTTATCTAAGATTCTAAAATGTAAATTGTAGGCTAGCTGAAGTAAATAGAAATCAAATGATCATAATGATTTAAATCATAGAATGTATGTAAGATGATCCATAAGACATCAAATCATAAATTTATGTAAGAATCTAAGATGAAGATCCATGAAAGTTTGAAACTTTGAAACATATGTCTATCAATGATTCAGTATCAATATCTGTAAACAAAATATAAAAACAAGGCTCCAGCTCAAGCCTCAGGCTCATAGTCATCATCATCCTCAACATCATCCTCAAGCTCGGCTATAGCCTCAGCCTCAGCCTCTGAGTATCCAGTCTGCCTAGTAGCAAGGCGTCTAATGTAGGTCCTAGAGGACTGTCGAGCCATATCTCCCGCATATAAGATGGGCTCACGAATGTCGCTAGGGCCTGTGTCTGTGCGTGCACGTGTGCGTCTACCAATGCCTGAAGAACGTGCTCTAGCTGCCTCAGCCTCTATATCCACCTGGTCAATCCACGCACGGTCTTCCTCAGTGAAGACTGGATCTACAACCTCTGTGAGCCACTCTGATTCTGGATCAATCTCCTCCAGAATGATCGGAGAGGAGTCAGTGCCCAAAATCTGTCTGATCCTAAGACGGAGGTTGTAATGAACGAAGACAAGATCATTCAACCTCTGCACTGTCAACCTGTTTCTCCTCTTCGAGTGGATGTGCTCGAACATGGACCAACTGCGCTCACATCCAGAAGCGCTGCTTGGCTGACTCAGAATACGAATGGCAATTTTTTGAAGTTTTGGGGTTGTGGCCCCAAACATTTGCCACCATCTATCTGAAATAAGGGAAAATAAAAATAATTAGTCTCATTTACAAATTACAAATTACAAGTTAACTCTAAAATTACATAATCAACTTTAAGTTTAGAATCTAGATTCATGAACATTGAATATATTATTTAATTTTTACCTGACTGTATTGTTTCCCGAGCATCTATGGCTACCCTGCTAGAGAAAAGTGAACTTATCAAGCTCAATAATTGCAACACTGCTATCCTCATCAGTACTCAACCTCTGGATCACTGTATATAATCCGGTGAGAACCTCCTCATCCGCCTTGAAGTCAGGACGGAAACGAAATGCCGAATTCAAAAAGTAAGCTGCTGCATGGATGGGTCTGTGGAGCTGATTCTGCCATCTCCTATCAATGATGTCCCAAATAGGGGCATACTTCTCCTGCACTCCTGCATACTGAGCTTTAATGGCCTCCTTGGCCCTATCCATGCCCTCATATATGTAGCCCATAGAGGGCTTCTCCCCATCAGCAGTTCGTAGGAGAGATACAAGAGGCTCAGTGGCCTACATATAAAGTAAAACAAAAATTTGAGTCAAAACTTAAACATAGAATAATTCAATAATATAAGGTAAAACTAAATCATTAAACAATTAGCATAGTAAACTGTAAAATATTAAATGTTAAATTGCAATAAAATTACCTTAAGTATTTCTCTAGCAGGTTTCCAAAAACCATCATCATCAAATATGCAATCCACCACATCTATCCCTGCAGTGGTCGTAGCATAGGAAGATGAAATCCACTCCCGCCCAACAAACATGCTCCTCAAATCATCCCTTGATGTCAACAAGGACTGCAAGGTGATGAAATTCGAGGCAAACCTCGTGATCCCTGGACGAGCTAACTCTTTGTCTCCTGTGTACTTCCTCATTGTGCTAAGGACAAATGAATGATTATAAATAAACTTACATATGTTTTTTGCCCTTTCCACACATGACTTGACCCACTCAAGTTTGCCAATTTCCTCCAACATGAGGTCAAGGCAGTGTGCTGCACAAGGGGACCAAAATATGGTGGGGTGCCTCTCCATCAAAAGTTTGCCTACAACAATTTTAAGATAATTAGAAATTCAAATTTCAAACATGTTAGAACTTAGAACTTAGGAAACTTAGAAATTCTAAGTTAGAATTAGAAAAAGTTCAAAATTCAAATAAATTTATTTTCAAAACTTAAAAAGTTAAAAGTTTACCTGCAGCAACATAACTTGCTGCATTATCCGTCACCACTTGCACCACATGTTGTTCCTCCACCTCTGCTATAACTTCCTCAATAACCTCACATAAGTATGTGGCGTTTTTTACATGAGCAGAAGCATCAATGGATTTGAGGAACATGGTATATCCTACAAGTAACAAAACAACGAATTATAATTACTATTAGCAATCAACAAATCAAAATTTGAAATAGTCAATCACGATTCAAAATTATGTATGTAGGAAAGTAGAATGATCAATCACCTCCACAGGATACAAGAAAATTGAGGAGTGTTCTTCCCCTCCTATCTGTCCAACCATCAGTCATGATGGTGCAACCCTTTTCGATCCACTCCTTTCGGTTGTCCTCAAGCTCATGCCTCATATCCTCAACCATTTCCTCCAGGAGGTATCCACTCAACTCAGCCTCAGTTGGGGCTTTAAACCCCGGACCACAAATGGCAACTGCATCTATCATGTTCTGCCAATAAGGAGTCCTGTCACAAATAGATAATGATATTGATTAGAAATTTAGATGTCAAAAACTAAAATCATAAAACAAGTAGATATAATTAAAGTTTTACTTTTACTTTTAACTTTAACTTTGAAGATAACAAAGAAAAAAGAATCAATTACCTGGCTGCAATAAATGGAATGTTGCAAAAGTACCAGAATTTGCAAATCTCTTTTCTGGCAGCATCATGAATCTCCTTGTTCAAACCCATGCCCTCAAGCGTGGGTTGGGAGCCAGGAGTAGTGCGGGGCACAAAGTAACTATCCATTCTGCTTTTCCGCACTCTAGGCCGCAATAGGTTGGTGTTGGACTCTGTCTCAGTATGAGACCGACTACCACTAACACTCACATGAGCACTAGCACTAGGATGAAAAGGAGGCCTAGAAGAACCCTCCCCAACACAACCTACAGATGCGGAAGCTGATGCAGATGCACTTGCAGATGTAGATGCGGTTGCGGATGTGGGAGCACGGGAGCCAATACCTCTTAACCCTTCAAGTTGCATTTTCTTAGTCAACTTGTCTTGTTCAATTTTTTCTAATGCCACTAAACAAGAGCGTTTTGCCTCAGCGGTTTGTTGAGTGCAAACTGTGACATCATGGCCAGGTATGCCAGCAATGTGGTATTTCAATCTATAGATACCTCCCGAATTTATTTTTTCTTTGCAAAATATACATTTTGTTTGATATTTGGTTCTCCCAGGAAACTCTTCATTATATTTCCAGCATTCATCTTTTTTACCCATTGTGGAAATTGGAAAATGAAAGCAAAGGGCTGCTGCAATAAAAAAATTCATGTAAAAAATCAAAGTTTGCAACTAATAAACAAAAACTACAAAACAACAAACCCTAGTTTGCAATTTAGTAAAACTAAAAATAAAAAACATTCAAGATTTGCAAATGAACACTAAAAAAATTTAACAAAAAATGCATGCTACACTAACATGCAAAAAAAAAACCAACACTTACCTCTTGCAAATGAGTTGAGGAGTGTTGATATTGACTCCTTAATGCTCCCAATGCAATTTATGGCCTCCCCAAATGGACTTCTGATCTCTTTGGTGCTCTTCCTTCTTGCCGGTTGGAAACCTATGGATTCTCTTTTCTCTTCTTCTCTCTCACTCTTCCTCTCTTCTACTCATACTAAGCAAATAGAAGGCTCTTTAGGGTTATAACAAAGAGGAAAGTCAACTTAGAAAGCAAATAAAACATGTGTTTTTTTTTAAAAATTGAACTTTCTATCCTTGCTGCCGCGGCCGATTTCTGGCGATACCCGATGGCGATTCTGGCGATTTTTTCCATGAATCGCCGATTTTGGCGATTCAGGCGATTCATGCGAAAAAATCGCCACCAGCGATTTCCGATTCCAAAAAAATCGGGAGCCATGAATCTTATCGCGATTTCGGCGATTTCGGCGATTTCATGGCGATTTTTGGAACTATGATTTTAAGCAAAAACGTGATTCATAAAAAGACATGAAACAAAAACGTTTTGGCTTCTAAAGTTGAAAATGTGTATCACAATGCAACGAGAAACACTTAAAATGCCAAATCGATTTGGTTGGGAGGGAAAACATACACTAAAAATAGATTTTTTGCAAATTTCTTCAAAAATGTGATCCATTATGAAAGTTTAAAAAATGTTTTTGAGGCAAATGAATCCATTTTAGAAGTAAGGAAACTCATTACCATTCAAAAATGTTTCAAATGAAACAAATCCCATGCAAATCCATTGAGTAAAACTCAAGTTATGAGCAAAAATGAAGGAATTTGGAGTTTTTCTTCAAAAACGTGCCCTAGGATTGATTTCCAAAAACTATTTTCAGCATGCTAAATCCATTCTTGATGCAAAGAAAATCATTGCCAAGGAAAAACGTCTTGAATGGAGATGATTTCATGCAATTCCATCAAGAAAATTTCAAGTTATGAGCAAAATCGGGTTCTTGGAGGCCAAATGCATATTTTTCCTTTCAAAATTAGACTTTTTGGGATGGTAACATATTTTAAAAGATGCTTTCCTTGAAAATCAGACCTTTTAAGGTGCAATGCATGTTTTAAAATATGCATCAAGTGAAAATAGGACCTTTTTGGGTGCAATGCATATTTTAAAATGTGCTTCCAAGTGAAAATTGAACCTTTTGGAAGGGAATGCATATTTTAAAATGCATCATTTTTTAAATGCATAAGCATAAAAACTCCACTTTTCATGTCATAGCATCAAAAAGGTCCACTTATGATGAACTTTTGATGTAATGATATGAAAAATGTCCATCAAAGTAAACTTTATATGCAATGTCATGTAAAAAGTCCACTTTTGATGGATTTTACATATAATTGCACATAAAGTGTCCACTTATGAAGCTTTTAAGTCATTTAATTCACTTAAATTTATAAAAATATTACTAAATAGGTCAAAAACAATATTTATTTATCATATTATAAAATATAATACATAAACATCATTTTAAAGTAACATTTAAATAAGTATTTGATTTTTAAAACCAAAAATTTAAGAGGAAACTATATAGGTATATAGTTACTTTAAGTGAAAAATTAAAAAGTAACTCAACTTAAAATTATAATATAAAGTGCACTATAGTCACTTTAAGTTATAAATTTAAAGTGAAAATAACTTAAAAACATAACAGAATGTAAGTATAGTGTTATATTTTTCAAAAAGTGAATTTCAAATTGAAAAATATAGCATTATATTTTTAATTCGTGCTATTGCACCTAAAATGTCCACTTTTGAGGCATTAAAACGGGCATAACTCTTGACTGACAATTCCGATTTACCTCTAGGTTAGACTGAATCGAAAGGCATGACATGAGCAAAACCAAAGGACTAAAAACAAGCAAACACAAACTCAAAAGCAAAAAACGGACTGTGAAAGCTTCAAAAATCATGCAAAGGCTCGACTGAAAGCGAAATGGAAAAGATTTGACGAAGGCCTACAGTAAAAGTATTCATTATATCAATTGGTACTGATTGGTTGATCAATACTAACCAATTAAATAATGAACTAATCTTAGAGAAATGCGAAACTAAGCTTGAAAAAGTTTTGTACTGTTACCTACATTTTGTGGTGACAAAATGCAGGACAACACAGACATCGTCAAGAAGGTTTTCAAAGTGTTAGAGAATCCAAATTGTGTCAATCTGCAAAGGAGATTCATGACAACTTGAACGAGAAAAACTTGATCACATCAAGATTTTAAATGACAAGAGACAATTCATCAAAGACAATCAGAGGTTATCAAAAGACACAAGACCATGGTTATCAAGGTGAATGCAATGACACAAAATACAAGAACTCCCAATCCTTTGATCATTTGAGATAGCATCGCCAAGTACAAGGCCTTTCAGGACAATCCCTAAGATTGTTTCAATTCTCTTCCGTCTTTCTTCTTCTTATTGTTTCATGTTTGTAATTGAAGAGGATGTATTACATGAAAATGTGTAATTACATGTAATGTGAGTTGCACATGCAGTTGCATGTAACCCAATAATTTCTCTTTTAGAGTGGGTTAGAGTTGGTTGAGTTGGTCCTACTTTTTCCTCCACTTTTTTCTCAACTCCTTTGCTTATATAAAGGAGTGCCCTTTCATTGTAAAAATCATCTTTTGTTGTATGCAAAAAAGCTCTGCCACATTTGTGCAAGCATAACTTTGATTATGTAGTATGAATTTGGAAGATAAGTGAATAAAAGAAGCAATTGGATTCAAAGCTTTGATTGGAAGCAATTGTGATAGAGAAAATTAGAAGCTTTGACTGTAATTTGTGCCTATTGTCTTTGATTCATGTTATTATTGTGTGTTCAATAATACAACATAGTGATTTAAGAAGCAATCAGAGCCGAAGCTTTGACTGAGAGCGGTTGTGGCAATACATAGACTAGGAGCTTTGATTGTAGCTTATATTACCATCTCAAATTCACAAAAAATAGTTAGAATTCTCTACTTCTGGAAGTCTTTGTGCCCCAATGGTAGAGGTTATTCTTATAGAATAGGTTAAAACATGACTTAGAGCCAAATTGGTACGCTTTCAACTAGCCTTTGAGTTAGTGTTGTTTATTGGTATCATTGTTTACAACTTTAGATAGAAGTGTAGTTTGAGGTTTCATTTTGCCCATTACTTACTCTGTGGGTAAGTGGATTCTTTTGTGAAAGCTAAGAGGAAAGAATATTAGTAACACCCCTTACAAAATCTCTCAACTTCTTTCTTACCTTGAGTTGATCCAAGGAATGGTGAGAAGGGGGAGCATTCCTTTTAAGGTGAGAGACTCTATTTCACTTGCTATGGCTAGTCATCCTATTTTGTGACTGGATTTTACCTAAATTGTCGGTTGCAAAATATCCATCCAACAAGATATAAACCCTTATATTTTTGGAAGGGAATGAAAAGAGAAATAATGGATTATGTGGCAGGATGTCTAGAGTGCCAGAGAGTCAAGGCCGAACACTGCTATCCAGCTGGCCTCCTACACCCAAACAAAATACTAGAATGGAAATGGCAGATAATCACCATGGATTTCATACAAGGACTACCCATGACTCGAACCAAACACAACACCAATTTAGTGGCAGTAGACAAATTAGCCAAAGTGGCCCACTTCATACCCAGTAAGTTGACCGATGGAGCACTAGAAATTGCTCACAAGTTCGTGTGAGAAATTTTCAGACTTAATGGAATTCCAGAAAAGATTATATCTGACAGGGATGCTAGGATAACATCTAGATTTTGGCAAACACTATTCTCGGCTTTAGGAACCAAACTAAATATTAGTTCCACTTATCATCTGGAGACCGGCGGCCAGACAGAGAGAGTAAACCAAGTTTTGGGAAATCTTCTATGAGTCTATTGCATGGATTGATAGTACCAGTGGGAGATGTACTTGCTCTTAGTAGAATTTTCTTATAATAACTCCTATCAATCTGCTATCAAGATGACATCCTTTGAAGCCCTATACGGTTGTAAATGTAGAACTCCTATAAGCTGGAATTGTATTGAAGACAGGATTGTAATTAAGCCTGAAATGCCAAAAGAGATGGAAGAACAAGTAATTCAAATCCATCAGAGATTGAAAGAAGCAAATGATTGATATAAAAGTTATGTAGATGCAAAAAGAATACTCGGGGAATTCTCAGTAGGAGAAAAGGTTCTATTAAGAGTAAAACCCCAAAATAGTACCATCAAGTTCGATAAGAATGCCAAATTGGCCCCAAGATATGTGGGACCCTTTGAGGTGCTGGAAGTTGTGAACCCAGTAGCCTATAGAATCGCACTACCTTCAGCCCTTGCCAGGATGCATGACCTCTTTCATGTGTCATATCTTAAGAAATATATCACTCATCATGAGCATATAATTGATTGAAATCTTTTACAAGTACGAGACCTAGGGGAGGTGAAAATAGAACCACTCTGAATACTCAAGGTGTGTAAGCTTCACTTATGAAATCGAGACATAACTCAATGCAAGGTCCAGTGGGACCAGTATGTTGAAGAGAACGCTACTTGGGAAGACTATGATGATATCTTCCAGAAATTTCCTCATCTTTTCTCCAGGACTGGAGCATAAACATTTTCTTGTTTTTAATTTAAAACATTATGTGATTACATAGGCATCTTTAAATTTCTATTGGTAATTCATTGGGGATGATGAAAATATAAGGGGGAGAGTATGTTACATCCCAAAATTTTGACCTAACTAAAATAATTTATAGCCGTTGAGATGATTAGTTAAAACTATCATTTCCATGATCATGTGAAAAGGGAAGTTATAGTTAACCGTTTAATTCATGTGGAAGTGGTTGTTATAATGGAATTGGTTATGAGTTATCATGTCTATTTGTTTATGGAAAATGGTAGTTAACCGTTGTTTTATTATATTTACTTGTTATTGATAATGGTAATTAATTGTTGCTACAGTTATTTTGTGATATATTCTAATATTGATTTAACTGGGAGAACTTGTTATTATTGTGAAAATGTTGCACTGGTGGTGTAGGAGCAAAGAAAGGGGAGAAAGCATTGCTAAACAAGATTTAAGGAATGGGGTAGTATTTTAGTTCATTTGTTTGATCGCGAAGTATGACTTCACTGTAGAGTACACCACTGGACAGACATGAGCTACTTGGACAAACATATAAAAAAAATAGCTATCATTATTAAAATTCATTTTCAAAACCATTACCTTTGTTGTTTGTGATGTTGTCTCCATTGTCTTTTATCTTCACCTATATATATATATATATGTGCATATATATAAAAATGTATATCACCATGATATTAAAATAATGTCTATAGTTCGTACTTATTAATATATTTATATATATACATGTGTGTATATCAAGAGGATATGATGTTAAAATAAACCATATTTCTTCGAACTACGCATGTATATAGATATACGTATTTTAATGGGTGCGACCTTAGATATAATAATAGCATGATGGAATCATTTAAAAAATATATATAAAAATCATAGTTCCAAAAATCGCCGAAATCGTCGAAATCGCGATAAGATTCATGGCTCCCGATTTTTTTGGAATCGGAAATCGTTGGTGGCGATTTTTTCTTGTGAATCGCCTGAATCGCCAAAATCGGCGATTCATGGCAAAAATCGCCAAAATTGCCATCGTGAATCTCCAAAAATCGGCCGCGGCAGCAAGGATAGAAAGTTCAATTTAAAAAAAAAAAACACGTGTTTTATTTGCTTTCTAAGTTGACTTTCCTCTTTGTTATAACCCTAAAGAGCCTTCTATTTGCTTAGTATGAGTAGAAGAGAGGAAGAGTGAAAGAGAAGAAGAGAAAAGAGAATCCATAGGTTTCCAACCGGCAAGAAGGAAGAGCACCAAAGAGATCAGAATTCCATTTGGGGAGGCCATAAATTGCATTGGGAGCATTAAGGAGTCAATATCAACACTCCTCAACTCATTTGCAAGAGGTAAGTGTTGGTTTTTTTTTGCATGTTAGTGTAGTATGCATTTTTTGTTAAATTTTTTTAGTGTTCATTTGCAAATCTTGAATGTTTTTTATTTTTACTAAATTGCAAACTAGGGCTTTTTGTTTTGTAGTTTTTGTTTATTAGTTGCAAACTTTGATTTTTTACATGAATTTTTTTATTGCAGCAGCCCTTTGCTTTCATTTTCCAATTTCCACAATGGGTAAAAAAGATGAATGCTGGAAATATAATGAAGAGTTTCCTGGGAGAACCAAATATCAAACAAAATGTATATTTTGCAAAGAAAAAATAAATTCGGGAGGTATCTATAGATTGAAATACCACATTGCTGGCATACCTGGCCATGATGTCACAGTTTGCACTCAACAAACCGCTGAGGCAAAACGCTCTTGTTTAGTGGCATTAGAAAAAATTGAATAAGACAAGTTGACTAGGAAAATGCAACTTGAAGGGTTAAGAGGTATTGGCTCCCGTGCTCCCACATCCGCAACCGCATCTACATTTGCAAGTGCATTTGCATCAGCTTCCGCATCCGTAGGTTGTGTTGGAGAGGGTTCTTCTAGGCCTCCTTTTCATCCTAGTGCTAGTGCTCATGTGAGTGTTAGTGGTAGTCGGTCTCATACTGAGACAGAGTCCAACACCAACCTATTGCGGCCTAGAGTGCGGAAAAGCAGAATGGATAGTTACTTTGTGCCCCGCACTACTCCTGGCTCCCAACCCACGTTTGAGGGCATGGGTTTGAACAAGGAGATTCATGATGCTGCCAGAAAAGAGATTTGCAAATTCTGGTACTTTTGCAACATTCCATTTATTGCAGCCAGGTAATTGATTCTTTTTTCTTTGTTATCTTCAAAGTTAAAGTTAAAAGTAAAAGTAAAACTTTAATTATATCTACTTGTTTTATGATTTTAGTTTTTGACATCTAAATTTCTAATCAATATCATTATCTATTTGTGACAGGACTCCTTATTGGCAGAACATGATAGATGCAGTTACCATTTGTGGTCCGGGGTTTAAAGCCCCAACTGAGGCTGAGTTGAGTGGATACCTCATGGAGGAAATGGTTGAGGATATGAGGCATGAGCTTGAGGACAACCGAAAGGAGTGGATCGAAAAGGGTTGCACCATCATGACTAATGGTTGGACAGATAGGAGGGGAAGAACACTCCTCAATTTTCTTGTATCCTGTGGAGGTGATTGATCATTCTACTTTCCTACATACATAATTTTGAATCGTGATTGTCTATTTCAAATTTTGATTTGTTGATTGCTAATAGTAATTATAATTCGTTGTTTTGTTACTTGTAGGATATACCATGTTCCTCAAATCCATTGATGCTTCTGCTCATGTAAAAAACGCCACATACTTATGTGAGGTTATTGAGGAAGTTATAGCAGAGGTGGGGGAACAACATGTGGTGCAAGTGGTGACGGATAATGCAACAAGTTATTTTGCTGCAGGTAAACTTTTAACTTTTTAAGTTTTGAAAATAAATTTATTTGAATTTTGAACTTTTTCTAATTCTAACTTAGAATTTCTAAGTTTCCTAAGTTCTAACATGTTTGAAATTTGAATTTCTAATTATCTTAAAATTGTTGTAGGCAAACTTTTGATGGAGAGGCACCCCACCATATTTTGGTCCCCTTGTGCAGCACACTGCCTTGACCTCATGTTGGAGGAAATTGGCAAACTTGAGTGGGTCAAGTCATGTGTGGAAAGGGCAAAAAACATATGCAAGTTTATTTATAATCATTCATTTGTCCTTAGCACAATGAGGAAGTACACAGGAGACAAAGAGTTAGCTCGTCCAGGGATCACGAGGTTTGCCTCGAATTTCATCACCTTGCAGTCCTTGTTGACATCAAGGGATGATTTGAGGAGCATGTTTGTTGGGCGGGAGTGGATTTCATCTTCCTATGCTACGACCACTGCAGGGATAGATGTGGTGGATTGCATATTTGATGATGATGGTTTTTGGAAACCTGCTAGAGAAATCCTTAAGGTAATTTTATTGCAATTTAACATCTAATATTTTACAGTTTACTATGCTAATTGTTTAATGATTTAGTTTTACCTTAAGTTATATTATTGAATTATTCTATGTTTAAGTTTTGACTCAAGTTTTTGTTTTACTTTATATATAGGCCACTGAGCCTCTTGTATCTCTCCTACGAACTGCTGATGGGGAGAAACCCTCTATGGGCTACATATATGAGGGCATGGATAGGGCCAAGGAGGCCATTAGAGCTCAATATGCAGGAGTGCAGGAGAAGTATGCCCCTATTTGGGACATCATTGATAGGAGATGGCAGAATCAGCTCCACAGACCCATCCATGCAGCAGCTTACTTTTTGAATTCGGCATTTCGTTTCCGTCTTGACTTCAAGGCAGATGAGGAGGTTCTCACCGGATTATATACAGTGATCCAGAGGTTGAGTATTGATGAGGATAGCAGTGCTGCAATTATTGAGCTTGATAAGTTCAATAATAAAGAAGGGCCACTTTTCTCTAGCAGGGTAGCCATAGATGCTCGGGAAACAATACAACCAGGTAAAAATTAAATAATATATTCAATGTTCATGAATCTAGATTCTAAACTTAAAGTTGATTATGTAATTTTAGAGTTAACTTGTAATTTGTAATTTGTAAATGAGAGTAATTATTTTTATTTTCCCTTATTTCAGATAGATGGTGGCAAATGTTTGGGGCCACAACCCCAAAACTTCAAAAAATTGCCATTCGTATTCTGAGTCAGCCAAGCAGCGCTTCTGGATGTGAGCGCAGTTGGTCCATGTTCGAGCACATCCACTCGAAGAGGAGAAACAGGTTGACAGTGCAGAGGTTGAATGATCTTGTCTTCGTTCATTACAACCTCCGTCTTAGGATCAAACAGATTTTGGGCACTGACTCCTCTCCGATCATTCTGGAGGAGATTGATCTAGAATCAGAGTGGCTCACAGAGGTTGTAGATCCAGTCTTCATTGAGGAAGACCGTGCGTGGATTGACCAGGTGGATATAGAGGCTGAGGTAGCTAGAGCACGTTCTTCAGGCATTGGTAGACGCACACGTGCACGCACAGACACAGGCCCTAGCGACATTCGTGAGCCCATCTTATATGCGGGAGATATGGCTCGACAGTCCTTTAGGACCTACATTAGACGCCTTGCTACTAGGCAGACTGGATACTCAGAGGCTGAGGCTGAGGCTGTAGCCGAGCTTGAGGATGATGTTGAGGATGATGATGACTATGAGCTTGAGGCTTGAGCTGGAGCCTTGTTTTTATATTTTGTTTACAGATATTGATACTGAATCATTGATAGACATATGTTTCAAACTTTCATGGATCTTCATCTTAGATTCTTACATAAATTTATGATTTGATGTCTTATGGATCATCTTACATACATTCTATGATTTAAATCATTATGATCATTTGATTTCTATTTACTTCAGCTAGCCTACAATTTACATTTTAGATAACATAGTTACGTATGTGATGGATTTTATGTTCCATGTTTATGTATGTTAAGTTTTAACTTCTATTTGATGATGTTATAGTGTGCTTAAGTTATATTCAATAAAGGGTGCATGAAATAAGTTTTAAATTGTTAAAATCTTTAAATTTAAAAGGTTTTTTCAAATTTGCCGATTCATTGCCGATTCACGATTCGATTCGGCCTTGCCGATTCCGATCCGATTCCGATTCACGTTTCTTTGATAAAAATTTAAAAGTTTTTCAAAAGGAACTCTTTAATAATTCAAACATATATCTCTCCATGAGAGGGGACCATGTACACTTGGTGCCACCTTTTTAAAATTCGGTGACCTTGTAACCGATGGTCTTGAAAAAATTGTCACTTTGAGTCACGACTCGCTTGGGCCCAAAGAAGCATATAAACATTTCACATCTGACTTCAGACGGTATTCTTTACCCTCCCTCTAAGCGTAATACTTCTTGGTTTAGACGCTGGTTTTCCCTATCATTTTCTCATTTCATTCACAGCAAGAGTCGACTCTAAGCTGTATAGTTGAAGCATCAATCAAACCACGCAAGAGACTTTTGTTCAGGTTATGTTCAACGTCTATGTACCTGATTTTTATGATTCTAAATCAATGCATCAAATTTTATGTTCAATATCTATGCACCCGATCTTTATGATTATAAATCAATGCATCGGATTTTATGTTCAATGTCTATGCACTTGGTTCATGTTCTATGTCGAGGCTCTTTGGTCTCTCTATTCAAGATCTCTGAAGTTGTTAACTTCAAATGGAGGCCTATGTACAGAATGAGTAATTTTCATTGAGATACAAAATCTTTCTTCTCTGTCTTACGTTTGTAATATTTTCCTTTTACTTTGCCACGAGTTCTATTCTATAGTGTGGTATTGAAATGTAAGCTTGTCATGTTGCTAGAACTAATTTACATCATTGCACAAGTTTGTTACTCGTGCTGTACCCGCCAATGGATAGGAATCCATGCTTAATCAAAATGATCTATATCAAAATAAAAATAACTTTCTCCAAGGACTCACCTTGGCTGGAGTAGCCAATAAAAGGGGGTGAAGAGGAAGGAATCTTTGCAAGGGAAAGCAACATAAATCGGAACTTCAATTTATGTAAACATGATAAGTATAATAATAATTTCTAACAACAAAACATCCAAGTAAGCTCATGTTTGTCCAATATGTACCTTGTTGTCAAGTCGAGTAGTGGTGATCAAGTATTAGAAACTCATCTAAATCCTTGGCCAAGGTCGTTTAGAGGCATGCTTGCCTATTTTTGATCACAAGATGTCGGTGGTGCTAGTTAATCAGGCATGCCCGCCTATTATTGAATAGACCTTCTAAACACCGGTATGCTCGGATGGCTGGACTGTAGTGCCCCAAGCCTAACCCTAGGGTAGGGAGGGCCTTTCTTGTTAAAAGATTGTGTACAGATTTATAAAGTTTGTGGTTGGGAGGTTATGCTTATGTCAATGCTTCTCCTCTTACTAGAAAGCTGAGGCTTGAACAACTTTTTCAGATACCTCAGTTAGATTCAGTATGTTTTTATTTTCTGGATTTTATCTTGCAAGTTCATTTATCATAATTATTATATAATTCATGGAATATATGGAATGATTTAGTTTCTTTTGAACTGTTATGGATATCAGTCAGTCAGTTATTTCAGTTTTGAAAGAATATTTCAGTTTATTTCACATGAAATGGATTGTAAGGTGTAAAAGATGTTTACTTTGGTAATATGGTTATGTAATTTACTTTTCCTAACTGTTCTACATTCTTTCGGATTTTTGTTTCAAGATATTAATATCAGAATTTAGTATCTAATTATTTAGTCTAGTAATTTGGTATGTTACACCATAGTAACGAAAATCACCACGAAATCGCTGGAATTGCCAGTTTGGTGATTCAATTTATGGCTGCTGATTTTTTTTGGTGTCGGTGAATCAGATCGTTGATTTCTTGGCATGAATCGCATGAATCGCCAATTCATGGGATTCATGCAAAAAATCCATGAATCTCCTCCATGAATCAGGTAGCCAAAAAGTAAAGTCATTTTTTAATAAGCACACATTTTTTAAATAATTTTTTTTGCCTTTACTCTTTGTTTTAACCCTAAAGGGCCTTGTTAGAGCTTTGTTTTTTCATCTTGTTTATAGATAATGATAGACATACGTTCCATGGATCTTCATCTTTGATTCTTACATACATTTATGATTTGATGTCTTATGGATCTTCATCTTACATACATTCTATGATATGAATCATTATGATCCTTTGATTTCTATTTACTTTAGCTACAACCTACAATTTACATTTTACGTGTGACGTAGTTATGTATGTGATGGATTTATGATTTATGTTCCATGTTTATGTATGTTAACTTCTATTTGATGATGTTATAGTGTGTTCAAGTTATAATCAATAAAAGGTGCATGAAATAAGTTTTAAATTAAAATCTCTAAATTTCAAGGGTTTTTAAAATTTTCCAATTCGTGGCTGATTCGATTTGGATTCATGGCCAATTTGTGATTCGATTCGGCCTTGCTGATTCCGATCCAATTTTGACTCTCATTACTTTATGTTACACACAGACCCTAAAAAAGTGGTCAAAATGTATGGTGCATAAATATAATGCATGAACAATTATACACAGATTGAAAAGCACATAGACATATGATTATGTGCCTTTTAGTTTTATCCTTCAACTAGTGATATTTTTTCATGCAGAGGTGTTCTACAGTTGCAAATTAAAGTAAAAACCTTTGTCAATTTATAGGTGAACCATGTAATTTGCACCATCTACAATATCACAATGAAAATTTGATTAAAGAACATTAACGATGCAATGGACGCATTCCATCATCATTGCTGATTGGATGTTATGAGGTCATACATTTTGGTATACTTGGAGCACTGTTAAACTATCAATTGATGTATGAACTAATATAAATTCTTTGATCAGATGCTCTGTTTGCCTCAAATTTTAATAATACTTGTTTAGAAGCTCTACCATTGCACCAAAAATATGTGCTCTGCACTCGTATATGATGAAGTCTCTCCCCTGTGCTTCTTTCTGAGTACAACATTATTTAGCTTCTCTGTTATATTGTATCATTTGGGTTCTTCAAAGGCCTACGAAAAACTGCTTCCCTCAGTATTTTTTGATTTCCAAATGTAACCTATTAAAAAATGTTTACTTTTAAAAATGTATTCAATAAATTAAATTAAGTGTTCTTGGCCGCATTCAAACCTTCGAGACTGATTGATAATGAAAATAAAGATACTCATTTGAAACAATAAATGCCATTAAGAATGTTTCTGAGAGCCAGTAATATTTATTTTGAGGTTTTTGAGTTCCCACATTATTTTTTATCTTTAAAGTGCATGCCAAAGAATTCTTTAGATCCATTTAATTTATATTATGCAATTATAAAAATTTGCATGACTTACTATGTTGTGTAATCATACTGTGCAGGTTTTCTTTCTCGACAATGTTTTTTGCCCATAGTAAGTTGATAACTTTCTGCTCTAATTATGTCTAGTAAGCTTCTTTATTATACTAAAAACTAGAGGTGACAGCCAAAATCAGTACTTATCTGCAAGTTTTGTACTTAAATGACTGTTCCGATTCCTGGAATTATCTTCCCAATATTAGTTCCTCATTAGATTCTCTAGTCGGCGCCACAAAAAAGTGGGTCTGTCTTGTATTTGAAAGGAAGCACAAAATCTAGTTTTTTGAATTTTCTAATATCTTCAAGGTATAAAATCTGAGGCAAACAATATTTGATTTGGTGCAGGAGAACAAATTGTGACCAGCCTTGGACGAATGGTTTTAATTATATGGCTGTTTGTAGTTTTGATCATTAATTCAAGTTACACAGCAAGTTTGACCTCAATCCTGACTGTGCAACAGCTTTCATCTACTATTAAAGGAATTGAAGATTTGATATCAGGCAATCTCCCAATAGGATATTTAAATGGGTCCTTTGTTAGAAACTATCTGTCAGGGGATCTGGGTATAGCTCAATACAGACTTATTGCTTTTGATTCTCCTGAAAGTTATTCTAACGCTCTATTGGAAGGACCAAGTAAAGGAGGTGTGGGAGCAGTTGTAGATGAACTTCCACCTAGCCAACTCCTAATAGCAGCTCGGTGTGATTTGAAAATAGTTGGTCAGCCATTCACTAAAAGTGGATGGGGATTCGTAAGTAGTTTTCATTAATGGCCTAAACTACTCTTTTCTGGCAAAGATATATGATTATACAAGCTGCATTTTGGATTAGAGATACTACTTTTCTGCTTTTGTGGTTGATGCTGAATTGTGTTTTTTTCCTTTCTCATTTTTCTTGGTTTTACAGGTTTTCCAAAAGGGCTCCCCTCTACAAATTGACATATCAACAGCAATTCTCAACCTTTCAGAGACAGGTGAACTTCAGCATATCCATGATAAATGGTTGGGTGCAAATGGGTGCACTTCGCAGTCTAATAAAAATGGACCAAAGCAACTTGGCCTGAGAAGCTTTTGGGGTCTTTTCTTGATCACTGGAGCGGCATCCTTTGTTGCTCTTCTTGGATTTCTATGTTGTTTGGCTTTTCAATTCAGGCATCATCCAAGAACTTCTGATGATTTGCAGAGTGTTAAGAGTACTATCAGAAAGTTTGCCTCTTTTGTTGATCGTAAGGAGATTAACCAAAGAAAAGAAAGTTCAAGGGGGAGACAGACTGATGAGCAGGAGGAAATAAACTAAATTACTTGTGATTTTACACCCTAATACTGCACCAATTATATTGGCTGTCATAGTCACAAATCATTAATTGTGGTAAATCTCTACAAAAAATCACACCAACTTGCAAGTAATCAGTAGATGGAAGATCTGGTATTCTGATTTGAATTGGACTGGCAATTTTTGCTCCATACTTGGGTCCAATTCCAACGTACCCAAGAAGGCTTAAATTTGAGATTCAATCCCAATTTGGCTTGAAATTAAAAAAACAGCAATTTTCTCTATTTTGATGAATATCAGTGTTTTTCTAATTGCCCGATTAATTGAAAAATTCTTTTATCTTTTAGTTTGTTGAGTCGGTCCAGAGAAAGATTCTTGCTACTATGGTCACATTAATTATATCTTAAAGACTTAGTGATGCCTTGCTTAAAGGCACATCTTAACTAGTTGATAGCATGTGCCATTCATAAAGCTAATCTAGTGAGCTTGAAGAAAGTTATTAGCCAACCTTGCCTCTGCAGATGGAAGCACTGTGTGGGTGTGAGGTGAATTTCAATTCAAGTAACAGGTCCTCTCAATGTCAATATCAAACAAAATACTAGATAGATGATATCCCCCCTCAACAATGAAAGTAAAGAGGTGTTCCTTTGGTAAAGGGAATGCCTCTTTCAAACAGCAAGCGACTGCCTCTGCTCCAGATGCTATCATGGAGACTCTAGTCAGTCTTCTATCTGACTTTGGATTGTTTTGGCATTTCATGTTTCCCTCGTTAAATGGCACATAGATATACTCTCGGCGTCCATTTTGACACTTGCTTGTTGCTATGTGGGTATATACTGCACTGTCCAGTATCATGATTTATTAATTTGATTGACCTGTAACTGATCCAAGCACGACTTCACCTTTTCGTCTGAGAACTCAAACATATTTTCTTTTCTTATTGATCCCATGCATGATTTGCTTTATTCAAGTGAATGTAAAGATTTCACCTTTACTAAGGAAGTATAAACCACTTGCTTTCTGAAATTCAGTTAATACCATGCGTACTTCTTGTCCCTAACTTATAAAAACGAATGGTAACCAATCAATTTTTTAAGGCTCTAGACACGTTCTGAGGCATTCCTTCATCTCTAAGGAATTCAGTAACAAATCGAATTTGCCTATGTTACTGCTAAGTTTTAGTGTTTCAATTTTGTATTTTAGAGGTTGTATTGCAAACTTTCCTTCAATGTCGAATCTTTGGCCTGTAATTGCAAGTAATTGTCTATTACAAGTAGAATACATGTCTTGCCTACTTGCACTTGAAATGGCTCTCACAAGACATGATTTCGGCTTATCGTTTTGCGTCTTCTTTGTGCTTTGAAGTTGAGTTACCTTTGGCTTAAACGAAACTTGGGTTTTGGAAATCTTTTCGCAAGTTCGTAATTTTATGTTATATGTACAGAACAGTTGCATTTCGGGTTCTAAAACCCAAAATCCATGTAAAGTCATTTTATTTCTACAAACTAATAAAAATACTTGCAAATCCTACTCCCAATCTCGAAATGCAAGTAATGTCTTTTATATTGTTTTTAAAATTATTTCAAAAAGAGTAATTTCAAGCCCGCCCAAACAAAGAACCCTTAAAACATATAGCATGTTTTCATTTATTTTGGGATTTGCATATGTAATTTTGCTGATTTTGAAAAATCTTCTAATTAAAAAAAAAAAAAAAATTGTCCAAAATAATAAATTATAAAGTGATGTCTTTAGTTTCAATTAATTTAATTAAAAGTGACTAAATATATATAATTAAGTGACTTATTTAATAAAAAAATTCAGGAAGCTACCATTAGAAAAATTCCCGAAGGACCATTAAACTGTTATGAAAAGTAGGGTTTCACAAGGCATTTGATATTGTTGGAGATGGAAACCCTCAGAGACCACATGAGCTGGATGAAAACACGGTTCTTCAAATGGTGGTTTCGTGATAAAATTTGTAAGGTTTTGAAATTTGTTTCAAAAATAAAGATTTGCATGCATTTGACAATAAGACCATATATTGTGAAAATAAAATATACATGCATTTGAGATTTTGAAGTTATGAGCTTATATTTTGTGAATTTTATTATTAGTACCAATTTAATGAAGTTATGGACTTGATTGTGTAAGAATTTGCCTAAAGAAAAGAATAAAAATGCCAAGATCTAGAAGCTCAAAAGATAGCATAAGAGAGACAAAATGATATGATCCTCAAATGACTAGAGTCAATGATTATTAATCAATAATGTATAATGGACAATTAAACAATTGACCTAGACAATTACATCATAGATGTGCTTGAATATATAGGCAATATATGATAACTAGGAATGATGATAGAGATAAGCTATCAACCACACAAGGTGGATCATCCTCTATTGTGTAAGAAAATATGTGCAACAATGACAGGATGATAGCGTGATAAAAACACAATAATGAGTCTTGCAAAAAAGGTGTGAAACATGTGCTCAAATAGAATGCACTCTCCTAGTTGCCTACATAACAACTAATATGAAAATGATGTTGGTCCCAACTAGTAACGAGGGTGGGGGATTAGGGAGGGCGAAGGGGAGGGGGAGGGGTTGGTTGGGGAATCAATACCATTCACAAAATCGGTCGTTCTTGATTCTTCCTATTATCCTTAGCACAACCCACTTTACTCCTAGAAACAAGATAAATGTTTTAAGATAAAAATAAGTCAACTCATATGCCAAAGCATTCATAAAGTTGATATAGATATTTTGTTTGTGGAGACCCTCGATGTGAGGATGGAAACCACGGTGGCGATAATATACCCACTAACCCTTATAATGCATGTAAAGGGGTGCCCTGTTAAAAGCTACACATGCTTCTTCTAGAAGCACATCTTGTAGGAATGCCTACAACCTGTTAGGGTTGCGAGAGCTTTGTTAAAGCTACCTGGTTAGAGGATTTACATATCTCCTTCTGAGAGACGCTTTGTTAGAGGATTTACAATAAGCTTCCTAATGAAGCTTGCCATGTTAAGAGCTTACAAATAGATGCAATGGTAAGAATGCATACTAAGTGTTTGATATGAATGTGGCACTAGGTTTTTGTGTAGATCTCTGCTCTGTCTCCTTTTGAAGATGCATTGATCTTACTTCTCGCTTGGTGAGAGCTCTATTCTCACTTCTTCCTTGGTTGCCTACAAAAGTTCATCATTGTTCTCCTCTCTCTCTCTCTCTCTCTCTCTCTCTCTCTCTCTCTCTCTCTCTCTCTCTCTCTCTCTCGCACTTGCTTCAGTTGGATTCTCCCCACTTAACTTTCTCTGTCTGCTCTTTTTGTCTTCTTCAATGGTTATCAATCTCTCTCGACAACTCTCTACACTTTTTTTTCACTCATCTTCTATTTGATACTTGTTGCATATATTCTTCTATTGATGTCAGGGCACAAGTAACCATGACCAAATTATGCCGCTCATTCTTGAATTCAAAATTTGAATTCCGAGTTTGTTCCATTCATAGAGGATTTGTGAACCCTAGGCCTAGGGTCTAGGCTAGTAGAGCTGCTAGTCTCTTTGTGAACCAATGGCGGTCTTTCATCCTTACGTGCTTGGACCATTTATCTTTTATCTTTTGTGGCATCATTGGCGACTCATCACGTTGATGAATTGGATATGTTATAA
The DNA here is from genome assembly GCA_028749045.1 of Cupressus sempervirens. NCBI lineage: Eukaryota > Viridiplantae > Streptophyta > Pinopsida > Cupressales > Cupressaceae > Cupressus > Cupressus sempervirens. The sequence goes on along the minus strand of CM053791.1, from coordinate 784,463,980 downwards.
TCAATATCTAACCTCCTATGTGAATGTGGGTGTGTCATAGTGTATCTCAGTATGCTTCTCAATCGATAACTCTAGACTTCTTTTTCCTACTACTTCCTTTGACCAGTTGTCACACATTTTGCCAAATAGATATTCTTGGCCATCAATGACAACACTCAATACTTCTCTTAATCTCCCCATTGAAGATGCATGTGAGGTCAACAATCTCCCCCTTTGGCATTGATGGGAAAATATTATTTACCAACATGTCCACTCTTTCCTTTGCAAAGTTATGCTGATGGAAAAATTTGTTACCATGTCTTTGCCTGTACCGGTAGATGATGGTGGTAGATGGATACTCCTCCTTTGATATCTCTCCCTTTGGTTCTTCATTCTCCCTATACATTCTTTTTGTTTTTCTTTATTCCCTTATTCTTCATTCTCTTTTGTCTTTCTCCCAGTTTTGTCATTCTTCCCTTCTTTTTATTATTATTACTCATTCTTCCCCTTTTTCATTTCATTCTCTCACTTTTTGTCATCAATGACAAATGTGACAGTGGAGTGACTACAAGTTGTTGAATATATCTTGATATTAACCTTGTATGGTGGCAAGATAAGTGTCCCATGATGTTTTCAGATTTGTGAGAGCAATGATCTCACTCTTCATGTCTCCAAAGAGCGTGGTCAATTCATTTATGGCATTGCCTAGGAGTTGGTTGATAATTGCTTCTTTTGCAATTTGCATCTGGATGATGCCTATCATTAGCTATAGTTTGCATTGTACTTCCATAAGCTTGAGGGCCCGCTTCTCCTACTCATTCATAATCTCATGTATGAGATGCAATGCCCCTTAAGTTTTGGACAAATAGTTAGCTGTAGAGTCATTGACTACATTGTACTATCTTTTAGATTTTGCAACCCCTTTTGACCTTGTTTTAATTTATGTTCCAAATTTGGAGATAATGCTTGTTGATTTGATGACTTCTTCATGATCGGGGTCGAAGCCTATAAGGTTTTTTTTTTTCAAAATTTCCTTTTTTCTTGTAGGGTGGTCTGTTTTTTTGCCACTTGTTCATGTAGAGTGTTCATTCTCTTGGTCTCGATCTTCTTCTCAACCAATGCTTCTACACTTTCTTGGTTGTCTTTGACGTTGTCAACTAGTGTGGAGAGTTGGTTGATGAGATTTGTATCAGGATCATATTGGACATCAAGATTTAGTTCTGCAATGATGTTTTTGGCGATCACCAGTGTGCCGGATCGTTGCTTCGTCTTAAGTTTTTCTTGCCTCTTCAGGTGTAGCTTGTACTCATTGATTTCTTCAAGATCCATGTCTTTAATATTTTCCTTCTTTTCAGTTATGAGCGCATCTAGCTCCACCTTTCCTTTGGCTAGTCTTACATCATTCTCATAAAGTTCTCCCCTTCATTTCCGAAATTTGAAGATGATGTTGATGAAGATGAGGACGACTATGTCATCATGTTCTTGGTTAGTCTTCTCTTCTTTCTAGCATATTCTCCTCTTGTTGTCCTAGATATGCTTGGTGCTCTCTTTCTTCTTTCTTGTTTATGTGTGTTTCTCTCAGACACTTTTGATGAAGATACATGTAACGTTGTTGTACCTTGTCTTTCTTCTTGTGGTGTTTCTTCTTCTACACCTTTGTTGGTTGGTGACTCTATATCTTCCTTTATTTTCAAGGATTTCTCACCTAGAGGTTCATCGTCTAGTATTTGTACTACTATAGGTGATTCACTTTCATTATCACCATCCTTATTTGGTGACGAGTCAATAGATATAGTCGTAGTCTTGATTGTCACATCAATCTGCTGTTGGGTCATACCTTGTAGTGACTTAACTTGCTCTTGTGTGGTCTTCTCATTGGTGCATGCAACTGGTAGAACTCCTATCGATTGTTCTCTCCTCTCTATTCCAAGTACAACACGAGTTGCTAGCTTTGTTGGTTTGGTTTTGTTTGTTCCCTTTTCCTTTTGATTGGGTCTTTCAACTTTGTCTCCTGGCAATTGATTTGTCTTCAAGTATGCGTCCATGTATGGAGTAAATTCCTTCTGATGTTGAATTACACTTTCTCGGGATTGGTTCATTTGATTGATTATGAGATCAATTATATCCCTCTATGATACCTTAATTTGTATATTTCTATCAATTCCTTCTTTCGAGACTCACTCATATTCGGTGTCAACTTGATCAGAGAGTCTTCAACCATTTTCTCATAATCTTTTGCTCTTGTATTCCATTTATCATTCAAGATCTTTTTCAAATATTTGGGTAGTTGCAACCCAACATCATATGGCCTTCTTTCTATTATCCTCAAGCTTCTTGACACAACACTTGTAGCTTTTGCATTGTTTTCTTTAGAAAATCTTGTAAATATATTCTTCATAATAGTATAATCATGGTTCTTTACAATTGTATTCACAATTACATGACAGGAATTGGTTTATATTTCTTCTTACCTTTTCGTGGTGTTGGTGATGTTGTTTCTCCTTCTTCTTTAGTGGCTTGCATGATTGTACCTGCTCCTACTACATCATCATCAAATTGTGTTTCTTTGGGTTGTGGATCTTCCGCGGATGGCTCTCTTCTCTCCAATGCTGAGGCCATGTGAGGTGGATGGGTCACTAATTCTTCTTCCGTTTCCTTGGCACTCATTGCCTAAGATGGAATAACTCTGAAGGGATTTGGTACCTAACTTCTTGTTACTCTTTGTGGTGTTGGCTTTTGTGTTGCCTTTTGTTCAAGAAGTATCCTTTTTCTTATTTCTTTGCAGGTACCAAACCTTGCCAGGATAATTATTTCATCTGAGGCTAATATCTTCTGTATGTAGGGCCTGGTTTCCTCATCTCTCACCTCATATCCAAACACCATTAGTCATTAGACTCTTGGTTGTGCTGAGCACATAATGCACTTTTCTGTGCTTGCTAGAAAGAAAATCTTGTCCTTGCAGCTTTCCACTAGACTTGTGGGTATCTGTTCTCCTTGATTCGTCTCCTTTTGGAAGTTCTTGAAATACTCCCACATCATGGCATTTCCACCACCTTCCAACTTTTGTATAGTTCTTCTATCTGAGCCATGACTAGTTGGTCTTTGCTCCATTTGATGTTTGGGGATCCAAGGAACTCTCCCCTTAGAAAAAAATACATACTAGTATGGATCCAAACCTTAGTGTCTGACTTTGATGACCATTCATTATCTTCCCAATGTTTCCTAGTATCTACCTGCAAAGATATCCACATAGATCAACCTTGATTTGTTGTGGACAATCTGAATTGCTTCGCAAGCGACATTTGTTGGAACATAAATACCTCTACTAGTGTGGCAAAACTTGTAGCCTAACACCATGTCCACAAACCTCAATTTGGGGCTTGGAATTTCACTACAGTGCATCCCATTCCATCATGTGTTATCTTCTCTCCACATAACAAAGTAACTTGCCTCTTCGAGACAACAAAATGTGTTTGACCCAATTACCCTTTCAATTAGGGCCTTAGTGATCTTGTACGATTTGTCCAACCATACATATTGTTTGTGAATTTTGCAAAGAGAAAATATTACCCACTCTTCATTGAAGAAATTGGGTATTTCTTGTTGGAAATGATTGAAGAGGTCATACATAAAAAGTAATGGAACTGGTAAAGAATGTTCTCAATAATTTTTTTTTCATTGATGTCAAATTTGCTACTTGTAGGAATGACAATTGCTTTAGTGATCCAAATACTATCAATTGGTTGATTAACAAGGAGGCAATCAATAAGATGTAACTAGAACACCTAGAGAAAGGTTGACGTTATGATGTTGTAATGAAGTACAAGGATCAGCTAAGCCATTGATGGAATAGTGCATTGATGACATGCTCTAAGACACAGAGAATGGGCACACTAAAACACATCAAAGATGTAAGGTTTTAGCTAAGTCATTTGTAAAGTCTAACTATGTTCATTAGAGAGAGAGAGCCGAGCAAGCTAGTTAGTGCCAAACAGATTCTTAATTGAAGCCGAGAAAGTTCAACTTCAAATGCCAAGTGATCTTCAAATGCCGAGTGGTCTTCAAATGCCGAGTGATCTTCAGGTGCCGAGCGAAGATCGAGTGCCGAGCAAATACAAGTGCTGAGTAATACAGAGGCGCCAAGCATCAGTAAACCAATAATGCTGAGTTGTTGCATTATTTCAAAGATCGAAGATTCGCTAGATCTGAGCCGACAAGGTTGTTATCTAGAATTTTGTGAATTAAATAGAAGATAACAGTGATGAGCTGGTGGCACAGAACATCATGTAAAACATTTTTGGAGAATACAACTGGACTCTAGATGAAGTTTCTAGATAAGAGCAAGATATGGGGTAGATACATTGTATCCTACCTAATACATTTTGAAACCCTAAAGTTGGAGAGGGAGAATTGAGCTGAAAGGCAATCCAGATTTCTATTTAAGGAGTCATAAGGTTATGAAGCAAGAGCGAGAGGAGGTTAAGTATGAAAGCATAAAGTGCTAAAGGAGGTGCTAAGGAGTAAGAGAGTACAATTACTCTACTTCAACAGATGACCACATATATGATTGCATTGGTATGATGAGTAATAAGACTCAAGGAGACGAAGCTTGAGATGACAAGCTATTAGAGCTGAAGTGATTAAAGCCAAGCAAAAGGACTGAATTGAAGTGTGATTTGTAATCTGCAAAATATGTTGTAAGTTGTATCAGATCAAAAAGTCATTATTGTTACTCTCTAGCAATTGTAACAGTTAGTTTAAATCCTATGGACTAAGGTTGGTTTAATAGCCATGTTATAAATCCTTTAACAGGGTGACATTCCAAGTGAATGTTCTAAAGTCCTTTGATCAGGCCCATTCCTAACAGTATGGTGGAATCATCTAACAAGGTCACATTTAACAGTGTGTTGTAAGCCTTTAACAGAGCAGGCCTTTAACAGGGCATCACTTTAGAAGAGTGAGAATTAAGTAGCATGTTACTGGTGGTTTTTCCCAAATTGGGTTTCCACGTAAATCACTGTGTCATGTGTTGATCTTGCATGTTTTACTGCTACATAATTTGCTGTAACTTGCTAGGATGATTGATTTAAGCTTGGAAGGATGAAAAGTTTATAGATTCACTATAATTTGAGAAAAAGTATTATTAGGGCATTTAGACCTTGGATAACTGATTCACCCCCCCTCTCAATTATTCTAAAGCATTCTAACAATTTCCACCACTTTTCTTAGCATGAACTCCACAAGATCTTTGTGTTATTGTTTTAGGGCTCCTTTTGAGAAGAATGTGTCAAATAACTTCCTTATTTCATTATCATCGATATCTTGTATCTTGGTCTCCAGGTATGCACTTATATCTTCTATGAGAAAGACATCATTGCGTAGAGATGATACTACGATTTCATCTTCCATGTGTTTCTCTTTATCTATGATTCCTTGATATTTAGGGTGAGTACATTGCATGCTGCTAATCAGATTCACCTTGTTGATCTCTTTTCCCATAGTTACACTTGATTCCAACTTATTTATTCTACAAAACCATAAGAGTTTCTTCTTGTAGATGATACTTTTCGCTTTTGATCTTTAAGGGTTTCATAGTATGAAAACACAAGTATTTTCACAATGCAAAGTATCAAATGACTTTTGATCTTTATATTTATGTCACAAGATTTTTACCGTTAGGGTTACAACAGTCAACAAAATCTTTACCTACCATAGGACATATATTATTAATGCTTTGAGTCATTTAGCAACGATTACTTTTTCACCACTTTAATCAATAGGTTATGCTTTGTTTCGAAGTTTGCACTTCTCTTTATAAACATTACTGTAATGCCCCACCAATAGATCCTTGGAACAAGGATAAATATAAGCCAAGATAATTTTTTTAAAAAACAAGTATGGATGCACATGACATGCAACATACGAAGATCACAAAGATCATAACTGAAGACTAAACAAAATCCAACCACCAATGGATCTCCAAATGCCACTACTGACCAAAATGACTAACCATGGAAGGACACAAACAATTTCGAATTCGAAAACATTCCAAATTTAAAATGTAGTTCCAAGATATTCGAGAAAACCAGAAAGGGTATCCAAAACACCTCTAAAAAACTTTTGATCAAACTAAAAAGTGCCCGTTGTCTGCTTTAACAGGTTTTTCCAAAACCTAGTTAATACATCAAATCAACACTGTGCAATACTTTCTAGTATCATACAACCTTTCTAAAGGAGTGCGATACTTTCAGGGTTTGGGTGACACTTCTCTTGAAGGAGTGCAATAATTTACAAGTATCATATGACCTTTCTCCAATGGACGTGCAATACTTCAAAGTGTCGCAGGATAGAGTTTTTAAGAGCGTGCAATACTTTCCAATATCACATGATTCTTCTAATTTGGGTGTGCAATACTTAAAAGTATCACCCAATGCTGATGCATGGTCACCTAGGGAAAAAAAGAAATGCACCAAGGCATACAAGAAACAAGAAACCAAAGTCAAAACCTCCACACTAGAGAGTACTAGATCCATAATCGAGGCATAGACACTCAAAACAATAACTACTAGATGGAAAACTAAATCTAACCATCTAACATAGCAGTGAAGGGAAATAACTGAAAGCAATATCGTAGTGTACAGAAGTAACATCACAAAGAACTGAAATAACAAACTAAGTGTGTGGTTCCTCCCAACCGTAATAGCATCATGAGACCTCAAAGGTCCTAGGCATCCCCCGCGCATAACATCCAAACCTGCCAACTAGATATTCAGAGTTGTCTTATAAGGACATCACTACTAAAGCATAATAACATCATAAGAACAAGAAATCTACCATGCTAACTAAAAGAAATAGATACTTCAACTAAGAAGATAACATCATATGGTAAAACATCATAATAAGGAAATGCATCCATACTAACATCATCTAAACATGATATACAAGCATTTGAATGAAAATATAAAACATAAGAAAGCATACTCCAGAACCTGAAGTACCAAGTGAAAACATCTAGAATGGCCACCTTGGGATAATAGACCACCTCTATACACCAGTCCCCAATAGTGGTGAAGGTAGCTATACCTCCCAACCACGTGAAACCTATAGGTCCACTCCCACTGTGCTGATGGAGATAATGATCCAACCACAAACACACATAAAGAAAAGGTCCATGGCTAACACTCATGCTAGAGAGTATGATGACTGAAACCAAGAACAAAGACAATGCATAAACTATAGGTCCTGGTTAGACACTCAATGGTCTACTATGTAGTGGCTAACATCATGAAGAGTCATTTGGTATCGACAAGCCCAAACTAGTATTGGAAGTTGTTCTCCCCAAAAAAAGACACACAATCCAATTTTAATTATATTAAGTTTATTAGCACCTAGTATTTTTATTTAGCTATAACTCACTTAAAACTTCCCATGCAATGCTTTGGGCACAGACACCAAGCTGCGAAAATAGAAGCCCCCTCCATGTGCTACCCTACCCTACCCTACCCATGCTCATCTAATAATGAGTGCCCATAGGCATGCATATTCCCAACCCAACCCCAATGATCATAAATCTCAAAAGTACCATGAAAGAACGAGCCTCATAATTCACCCAACAAATGTATGCGCACATACTCATGTGTGGTGCACCACCATCACAAAGATCATAACATAAGGATTGGATGAGAACACAAGAAAAATATCACTCAACCAAAACAACTTGGGAGGATGGATGTGGCACACATCCCCATACAACAAAAAAGTGCAATAATAGTCTAACTGACATCCAAACGAATGATCCAAGTCCACAACCAACATCATGCCAAGAAAACCTAGGAAAATAGAGCGACACACAAAATGAGGTAAAAACCCCAAAAACTAGAAAACTTTGAAATTATAACCCATTTGATCTTTGGGTACAAAAGCCTCAAAAATCCAATCAAATTTGGGTTCAGACACTATATGCAAAAATGACTAGCATAACAGTGTGAAACCCCAAACCCTCATCCCAACAATAGGGAAAATATTCATACCTGACCAACTGGGTATAGCTAGCAAATAAAAATGGAGAGGAACATTAGTTCTCAGCCTTTAGGCAAACAACTACCAAAAATAGATACAAAATTTGAGTTGAAACAAGAAAATGAGAGAGCCCTACTTGATAGCAAAAGGTGATGGAACAAAAATCACCCTGATTAAATATAAATCTTTCTTGGGAGGCCATTTTGGAATAGACAAAACATTAGAGTAGGTTTCTAGGTATTATCATTGGCCTAGATTACAAATTAATGTGAGGAAGTTTGTGGAGCAATGCCATGTGTGTCAGAGAGCTAAAGGACATAGTAGTATTGCAAGGTTATATCAACCAATCACCATACCACATAGACCATGGGAATGCTTGAGCATGGACTTTGTTTTAGGACTTCCTAGAATACCTAGAGGACATGACAATGTGTTTGTGGTTGTAGATCATTTCAGCAAGATGAAACACTTTATTCCATGCAAACAAATGAATGATGCTTCACACATTGTAGGACTTTTCTTTAGGAAAATAATGAGGATTCATTGCTTGCCAGTTAACATTGTGAGTCATAGAGTCACTAAGTTCATAGGGCACTTTTGGAGGACCCTTTGGAAGATGTTGGGGACTAATTTTTCATTTTCTTCATCTTACCGCCCTCAAATCGATGGGTAAACAGAGGTGGTGAACAGATCTTTGGGCAATCTCTCAAGGTGTTTAACCAAAAAACATGGTCAGTCTTGGGATCATTGGAATGCACTATGGACTCCAAGGTAATCAAAAAGACCAGGAAGGGTACCTACAAAAACTACTTGGTAAAATGGAAGGGACTACTAGATGCTGAGGCTACTTGGATGATTGGAGCATACATTATGAAATATGGGGTCACCATTGAAGACTTCCTAACTCAAGGGACTTGAGTTCTTTGTCCTAGGGGAGTATGGTGTAGGGCACCTCCCTAAACTTGAGTTTTTGGTGTGATTAGGGGTTTATAAGGTGTGAGTGTATGTTCAATAACTTCCACATGTCCTAGGAGGACAACTACTCCAATTGTAAGAGCTCAAATACTCACTAGGTCTTAATTGCTCAAATATTGCTCATTGAGCCAAAATTGCTCAATAGGGAAAATATGGGAACCAATGAGTAAGCAGGGTCTTTGATTAGCCAAATAGGTCCTAGGTATTCTATCTAAGGTCCTATGATGGTCCTAGGTGGACCCATTTTTCCACAAAGTCTTGTGAGCAAAAGTTGCTCCAAAGTTGCAATATTGCAAAAAGTTGCTTGAACAACTTTTGCAATTTTCACAAGAAAATGCATTTTGAGGGGTAGTTAAGCTCATGGTCCTTGAGTTTTCTAGACTCATATGCAATCACAAGACCATTTTGCATCAAATCCACATCCACACCTTCCAACGAAGCATCTATGCAAACCATAAAAGCACCTACATGATTAGGCATTACAAGGACTGGTGCACTGGTCAAACACTCCTTAAGACTATAAATTCTACCTCATACTTGTTCATACAAATATACTTCTTTCCTTTCCGCTGAAGAGAAGTGATCAGATGAGCTCCAAATGAGAATCCTTCACAAAGTGGCAATAATAACTTGCCAATCCCATGCAACTACGAACTTTAGAAACATACGTGGGTACCGACCAATCCATGATAGCTAGATTTTGTTTGGATCCAATGCAATACCATCACTAGTGAGGACATGTCCCAAAATATTTACCTCAATTGGAAGAATCCACATTTACCCAAGTTTTCGTACAACTTATGATCTCACAAGCATTGCAACACTTGGCACAAATGGACCTCATGTTCCTCTACAGTCTTCGAATAGATCAATATGTCATCCAAGAATACAATAAAATATTGATCAAGGTACATGCAAAATAATCCATTCATTAGACTCATGAACATTGATGGTGCATTGGTTAAAGGGTACAACCGTGAACTCATAATGTGCATATCATGTACAAAAAGCTATCTGATGAATGTTAGCCTCATGAATATGAAGCTGATGGTATCCCAACTTAAGATGAATCTTCGAGAACACTTGCACTGCCTTCATCTAATCAAACAAGTCATCTATCCTTGACAAAGGGTACTGGTTCTTCACTGCCACCTTGTTCAATTGCCAGTAGTCAATGCATAGACACAATTATCCATCTTTTTTCTTCACAAAGATGACTGGTGCACCCCACGGGGATACACTGGGATGGATATGGCCCTTGGGCAAAAATTCCTCCAACTGTAATATGAGATCACTCAACTCCTGACTAGTCATGTGGTACATAGCTCATGAAATCAAATTTTCTCTTGGTATGAGATCGATCTAGAAATCAATGTCACGCTATGGTGGCTACTTGGTATCTCATCAAGAAAAACATATGCATAATCATGAAGGAGTGGGTGATCATCTAGTGTCACCATATGGCTCTCAGCCTCCTCAAGATCACTAATAGAGACTAAAAATATCTAACATCCCTTCCATACACTCTAATTCAACTGATTAGCTAGAATCATTCAAAGTGAGATTGATCTCTAGAGCCCTAACAACTCCACCTACCCACCTATGTCATCAACACATTGTATTGACTTACAATGGTAATCTATATTCGCATGATGGGTGGCTAACCAATCCATACCCAACACAATGTCATACAATCCTAAAGGTAGGATGTGAAGATCCATTGTGGTGGTAAAGGTACCCAAGCTCAATCTACAACCACTGACCAAGGATTTTGTAACCAATTTGGATCTTATGGCTAACTCAACTTGCCACCTATCGACCTAACATTCTTCCACTAGTCCACATTGCTAAACAAGAGATGGTGATATGAAAAAATATGAAGCATCTGAGTCAAATAATATATAAGATGGAATACCATGCAACATACCTATAGCCTTGACTACAATACCTTAGTGCTTATCTTGATAGTTATCAACCACCACAAATAATCGATGGTTTCTACCCGAGTCTCCCATAGTAGGCTCCAACCTAGCTGCACCTCTACTTGGTCCTGAAGAAGTCTTTGAAGGACATTCCACTGCTCTATGGCCAAGGTGATTGCATGAGAAACATGTCATTTTTGCAAAGGAGCCTTGCCCACGTCCACCCTGAGAAGCACTAAAATAAGGTGCACTTCCCTTGCTAGAGTTCTGCTAACTACTCTGAGATGGGTGATCCTGTTGAGAATTTTTTCCATGACTCTGGTCATCTCCTTTCTTCCCTAAGGCACTTGAATGTTGTCCACCCTTAGTCCAATACCCCTTTTGATTTTTACAATATTGACCACCATGAGAGGGTGCTGATTGGGCTTGGCCCTTTCTTGAGGACTAAGTAAAATGTGCATCCTACGCTAAAGTTTGTGCACTATGGTTTTGAGAACTTGATTTATTACTAAACCCCTTATCCAAATCACTCTCTATAATTTGTACCTTTTCCGTTGCAAGGATAAGTGTTCTAGGCTAATGCATCCACACCTCTCCAATGAGGGATTCCTTCAGAGCTTAGACAAAATGCTCAGTAAGGAGTATCTCATCATGATTATAGCATGAGTACTACCTAAGCTCAAATAATCTAATCTCATACTGGTCCACTAAAATGTTCCCTTGTTTAATCTCATGGAACTCATCAACACGAGCCTCCCTGAACTAAGGGGATACAAATCTCTCTCTGAATCTCTCTTCAAAGATCTCCTAGGTGAGATCTATGATGCTTATTTGGAGCTTCTTCCCCTCTACATTCAACCAAATGGATGCATGGTCCCTTAGTTGCATGAATACGAAATGATCCCTCATATTGGTTGTATATGGATACATGGAAAAACAATATTCCATGTCCAATAACCAAGTCTCCATCCTAAGGCCACCTCCCTTGCCATCATAAAATGGTGGTTTGGACTGCTGAAGAGATTTCATGATATCCAAATAGATGGAGTCCTCACCATCACGGTCCCTACCACACCGATTGTGCCTTTTGCCACTAAGTGATGTGCGGGAATGTTCATTCTCATGTTCCTCCTCTCTATGCTTAGACATGTGGGAATTTCAATGGTGAGATTCCTCTTCCTAACCACAGTTGCATTGGTTTTCCTCTACATGAGGCCCAAACCAAGCTATGATCTACTATAACAAAGGCATTAACACCCTAATGCCACCTTGATCATTATTACCCTGTTCTTCCCCAAAAAATTTACATTCTTCCTCTTGGTGTTCTTCTTCATGGTTATTTTGTCGATTACTACCCCAACTAGTAGGTCTACATATAGGAGGTATCACTATGGAAGCAACAAGATAAGGTTAGAGTCATACATCACAATCATAAGAGTCCCCAACATGAACCACAACAAGATATCAAAATAACAACATAAGGTAACAATATCTGCACTGAGAAAAATATAGTGGAAGCATAACAAAGAGATCCCAATTTTGCAACACGGGCTTTGATACCAGATGTAATGCCTCGCTCGGAGATCCTTGGAACAAAAACAAATATAAGCCAAGATAAATTTTTTTAAACAAATATGGATGCAGATGAAAATCAACATACATGGATCACCAAGACCACAATGAAAAACTAAATAAACATCCAATACCAATGGATCTCCAATTCCACTACTGACAAAAAAAATGACAAAGTACGAAAGTCACAAAATGCATCCAAATCCAAAATGTTCCAAATTTAGAAGGTCCAACACTAGGGTTTGAGAACTCCACAAAGGGTATCCCAATCACCTCTCAAAACCTTTCGATCAAGTCAAAAAGTACTTGGTGGTTGCCCAAGTAGGTTTTCTCACAGGCCCAGGTGATACTTTCATACAACCTGGGCAATACTTTACCAGTATTGTACAACATTTCTACAATGGGCATGCGATACTTTCAAGGTTTGGGCGATAAAGTTCCAAGGCCATGTGACACTCTTCCAATGTTATATGGTAGTTTTCCAATGGGTGTGCAATGATTTCTAGTATCACATGACATTTTCCTATAAGGCATGTGATACTTTCTAGTATTACATGATATTTCTTTTGTGTGTGTGTGATACTTCACAAGTATTGCCCAATGCTGGAACACTATCGCCTAGGAAGTGCAAGAAATATTCCAAGAACATTCAAAGGGATAAAACACTGAGTGATAACCTTCACACTGGGGAGTACTGGATCCACAAATTGAGGCTTGGACACTCAAACACAAGATCAACAATATGGAAATACAACTAACCATCTAAACCATAACAACATGTGAAAATGTATTGAGAGCAACATTACAATGTACAAAAACAACTATACTTTTGCATGATTCCTCCCAACCATAATAGCATCATGATACCTCGAAGGCCCTAGCCATCCCATGCATGTAACATCACAAACTTTCGACTGGATAGTTAGAGCTATCTTATGAGGGTGTCACTACTACTATGTAATAACATCACAAGAACAAGATCATCTAACATGCTAAACCCATAAGAATTAGATATCTCAAATAAGTAAATCATATCATCTAACCATATGCTAAAATTATAAAAAAGGAATGCATCAAGTAAACCAACATCATCTAAACATGATATCCAAGCATTCCAACAAAAGCATAAATCAAAAGGAAGCATACTTTGGAATCCCAAATATACCAAGTGAACATCAAGCGCCAGTCACACTGGAATAATAGACTATCTCTATACACCAATCCCCAGTAGTGGTATAGGTAGCTACACCTCACAAACACATGAAACCCATAGGTCCACTCATACCATGCTAATGGAGTTAATGATCCATCCAAAAACACACATAAAGAAAAAGTCCATGGTTAACACTCACACTAGATAGTAGAGGACTGTAACCAAGATCATGAGATAATGTAAGTGGATCAGGTCTTGGATAAAGACTTTGTCACTATGTAAGGGTTCCCTAGAGGGTAAATATTTTGGCATTAGGTAGCCCAAGCTAGTGGTGGCAGCTCTACTTCCTCAAGAAGGAGCACAATCCTGTGTCCTCGGACTTGATCGGGTGCTCACATAACAAGTGTCCTCATACTGAATCAGGTGCTCACTTGAAATTTTACTATCTTAAATTTATTACTACCTAGTTAATTTATTTAGTTATCACTTAATTTAAAACTTCTTCATGCCAACCCTAGAGAAAATGGTCACCAGGTTGTGAGAGAGAAGCCCCCTCCATGCTACCCTACATACCCATACTCATCACATGATGAGTGCCTATAGGCATACATATTCTTAGTCTAACCCCAAATGAACATAACTCCACTAATGTACAAGTGGGAGTTCAGGCTTCACAAGTCACCTGACAAATGCACGTGCACATGCTCATGTGTGGCACACCACTATCACAAAGATCATGAAACAAGGACTGAATGAGAACACATGCAAAATAACACTCAACTGAATACAAGCTCGGGAGAATGGATGCAACATACATCCCAATGCAACATAATAGTGCAAAAATGGTCTGATTGACATCCTACCTATAATCCAAGTCCATGACCAACATCATGCCAATAAAACCTAAGAAAAATGGGTGGCACACAAATAAAGGTAAAAACCTCAAAACTCAAAAAAATTGAAATTAAAACCCATTTGGTCTTAGGGCATGAAAGCCACAAAAATCCAATAAAATTTAGATTCAGATACCGTATGCAAAAATTGCTAGCATAACAGTATGAAACCCCAAACCCTCATCCCAAAAATTAAGAAAATAATCATACTCATCCAAATAGGAAGAACTGACAATCAAAAATAGAGGGGAACACTAGTTCTCAGCCTCCTAACATACAACTACTAGAATCAGAAGCAGAAACAAAGTATAAACATTAAAATGGGAGAGCCCTACTTGACAACCAAAAGTGTCAAAATGGGAATCAACCAAATAAAATAAATATCCCATGGAAGTTGTCAAAAGTCACAACAAACTAAGGTATCCCCAAGATGGATCCAACGAGACTGATCTTGTGAAGATCCCACACTCATAGCTCCTACAATGAATAGTGACACAATCTTCCATAATATGATTTGGGAAAAAGCTCTCAATTTTCTAATTTCCAAAAATGAGAAATGGGAATAAATTTCCTCTTTGGATACTTATTCACTTTTCAAGTGAGTAATCGATTAGGGTAAATAACTGGTTAACCTAGTTAAACCTTGAATCAATGAAAATGAAAATAGGCCATTCCATAATTGGAATTCAACTACAACAAAACTGTTGCGAATTAAAATTAACTAAAATCAAGCTTGAAAACCTTTAAACCAAAATCACAGAATTTCTTAATAACTTTCATGACAATTGTGAACCTCTAAATACACAAACACACTCACAAGTCTAATCACACAATGCAAATGAGTCTGGATTTACTAATTCACTAAAAGGTTTAATTTAAACAATCAAATATGATATGTTGACCATGCTGGGATGACATTGGCTAGATATTAATAGTTGAATCACTAACTCCATGTGCCACTGCTAGGGATATAAATCCTACACACTAAAACACATGATCAAGTGCAATTACATATAATAACATAGCTGAAGCAATACATGCATTAAATAACCTAATTTAACCATTTATTTAATTATACTGAATTTATCCATTTACATCACTCACATTCGCATAAAGCATCACAAAGAAAGAATGCGGTAAATAACCATAACATTAATTCTAACATAAACATAATCAGAGATATGTCCAAATATTGGATAACCAAATATCATCATAAAACACACTGTCATCTCAAAATGGCATCATCATGCAAATATGATCAACTGCACAACATAGTAATCTAACTTCTATGATACTGGAAATCAAGCTATAACATCTGACCCTTAGGTCATATCAAATGTAAAAATAACATGAGTAACAAGTATCTCTCAGATCAAAATATAACAAGGTACATACTACAAACACGAGAGGCACTACATTCTAATCCAAGGTTTAAATATCTAATTGTATTGTCCATACCAAGAACTTTGATTACTTGTCAACATGACTCCTTAGGTCTAGAAACTTATCAAACACTTCATTCTTTGATAAGAAAAGTAGACCCATGTGTAGCATGAAAAGTCATCAATGAAAGTGAGGACATGGAAATATTTGCTGACTGATGTCATCGGAAGGGGGCATCCTAGAATAATGTGAACCAAATCAAGAACAATTGATGCTTTCTAAGACTTTCCATTTTAAAACTTCTTTTCTAGATTGATATGCTTTGAATAAGTTAAAGCATTCACCCTTAGAAAAATTTATTTTAGTTAGACCTTTGACTATATGTTTTGACATAAGATGATGAAGGTAGTAGAAAGAAAGATGTCTATATTTCTCATGCCATAATTTACTTTGTGATTTTGTATGTGTAAAAAAGACTTGTGAAGGAGACCTAGGCACAAAGTGGGAGAAAGAATAAAGCCTTGTGCTATGATTAGCCTTATTCTACAACTAATGAATCATCCTTAAGATTTCACAACATTACTAAATTAGTCAACTTTATTTGCACCTCCATAGTGATTTATTTGGTAAGTTAAAAGCAGATTGGTGCTATGGTTAGAAACATAGTTGACATCCTTGAACTCTCCATTTTCCATCTCAAATTATCCTTTCCTTTCAACTTCTAGGTGTGTATCATTCCCTACAATGATGTGAGGTAACTTAGATGTTTCCAGTGAAGAAAATTGTCCCTTTGAGAACCCATATGATGTATAGCACTCAAGTCAAGAATCCATCCATCTTAAAGAATTGAAACTTTCCATGAGTCCTTTCCCTTTCCCCTTTCAAGTTAATGGAGTGAAATCCTTGGAAGCATTTGACACATTGATTTTATTCTTCCTAAATTTTTTAGATTCATCAATTTTCTTAGTCTTGCAATGATTCTTATAAAAAATTTGTTTCTTGCAATTAACACAATTTTTTATCCTTCTTGTTTTTGTTTCCCTTCTTCTTGAAATGAGGATTGACTGGTTGTGAGGAGGAAGATTGTCATGTCTCTGATTGTGATTTTGGATTTCATTGTTCATTCTTATTGTTGAAATTTTTTCTAGCTTTATTTCTATGGTTCTAATTATTAGCAACCAATGCCTTAGAATTTTAATACTTGATAATTACCATATCCATCAACTTTGACTATTCCAACATTAACATTTTCTCAAATGCATCAAATAAAGGCTTAGTGAAGGTACTTCCAATGGTCAACTTGTGAGTATAGAAACTCAAAAGAAAAGTTGCATATTCTGAAGGTAGCCTCTTTAAGATGTGATAATGTGGGGAATATAGTGAGTTATATGTATTAATGGTTTTCATTTATGGCAACATATACTCAACATTTCATTTATGTA
The DNA here is from genome assembly GCA_028749045.1 of Cupressus sempervirens. Lineage (NCBI taxonomy): Eukaryota > Viridiplantae > Streptophyta > Pinopsida > Cupressales > Cupressaceae > Cupressus > Cupressus sempervirens. Next base: position 784,446,642 of record CM053791.1, on the reverse strand, counting down.
TTCAGAGAGAAAAACTATTTAAGTATTAGATAGTGTGTAGGAGTACAATGTACATATCTTAAAAATACGAATGATGCATAGAGAGTTAAGCTTATGCACAACTAAGGATGGCTCATAACATTTTCATGATGACATATACTAGTGTGCATGTGTGTAAATTTAGTACGATGCAAGTTACAGTAAGTTTAACTATGCTATTAGTTAATAGTGCAGAACAAAGCATAGTGGAAAATATAGTTGTATGACTTTAGGAATTATTTTAATTTCAAAATAATTAGTAAGTCATGTTAAGATAACTATGTGGATATTATTTTATATTATGTAAAGCATGTGAAGACAAGGAAGTTGGCTAAGCAACAATTTGTGAATGTGCAAGATATAAGTAAAAATCTTATGTTGCGCAAATAGTGTGTAAGTGTGTTGTGCAACAAATAGATGTGATGCACAAATTCTATTGAAGTTGAAAAATTTGATGTGACATGTGAACTATTGTGAGAAATATTTGCAAGGCTTATGTGATGCAAAATTTAATGTAAAGATCAGAGCAAGTGCGAGTTGCAACAGGAAGCAAGTATTGTATGCATATCTATTCTGTGAAGGAGTTGAATTATATAATTGCCTGTTAGGGAAGTGGGATCTTCTTGCATACATTGTAATTGATTTAGAAACTCCTAATTTGGTTGAGGCTTCTAACAAGTCCTAGTCCTCTAACAAGGTCTCCAGACACTATATGTACTTCATAGACTCCTAACAGGGTCAATATCTTGAACCAGATCCTATTGTTTAGTGAATCATCTAGTGGGTATCATCCTCATCAGGGTTTTCCCTTGGCTAGGGTTTCCCTAGTTAACAAATAATAATGTTATGAGTTATTTATGTGTACAATTATATTATCTATTCAACATTATTGGTTTTCTTTCATATGCAAGTTATAAAGTAATTAGCAATATTCAGTTGTGGGCAAAAGTTTGTAGAATACTAACTCACCCCCCTCAGTACTATATATTTCTAATAATTGGTATCAAATCATAGTTACTTTGAAGAGGCTTAATCGCTTAAGTAAGATCTCAGTGAATATGAAACAATTGAAGAAGAATCTTGAAGAAGCTCTTGAACAGATTGACCTTCTTACTAAAGAGAGAGACAACTTGAAAGATAGATACAAAGATGCAAAAGCTTACATTGGTTAACTGAAAGATGATATTGATGATGTAAAATATGGAAAGGAATCATTTGTGTAGATTTTTTTCAATGATGATACAAAAAATCTCAAGAAAGAGAATAAGATCTTGACACATGAGCTAAAAATTGTTGAACTTAAGTTGAGTCCTAAGACTGGTGACAATAAGAGTGAACCTGATCTAAACTTTGAGAATGTAGACCTTAGATCCCAGTTAAGTCAAGTGATATCTAAATTAGATTCTATTAAGATAGAGCATGTAGAGTTGAAAAAATACATCATCATGAAAAGAGAATTAACACAAGCAAAACAACAATTACAGAAACTTTACACAAGTTCTAAGAAAATTGATTAACATATACACACACACACACATATACATATACATATACATATACATATACATATACATATACATATACATATACATATACACATATACACATATACATATACATATATATATACATATACATACATGTGTATATATATATGTGTGTATATATACATATATATACATATATACATATACATATATATACATATATATACATACATATGTATATATGTGTGTGTATATATATGTGTGTATATATATATGTATATATATGTATACATATATATACACACACACACATATACATATACCTATACATATACATATACATATACATATAAATATACATATACATATACATATACATATGCATATGCATATGCATATGCATATGCATATGCATATGCATATGCATATGCATATACATATACATATACATATACATATACATATACATATACATATACATATACATATACATATATATATATATATATATATATATATATATATATATATATCACCAAAGACCTTCTTATGACAAGATAGGCCTTGGATATCTTATTGGAGAGAAGTTAGAAAATAAAGATGAGATTAGGATAGAACTAGATTCTATAGTAGAAATACCTAAAGAAAAGTTCAAGTGGTCTAATGAAGTTGAAAAAATTGAACTGACAAAGAAATTTGATGAACTTAGAACAACAGAGCAAGTTGAAGAACCTAAGCAAGATGATTCATCCAAAGAGACAAGACATGAATTAAAAAAGGTAGACATTTCACATGAAATGAAGTTGGAAATATGAAGAGAGATTTTATAGGTAAGTCTCTTAAACCATTACTAATTTCTATTGTTATAATTGTCATGGTTATGGACATAAGGCAGTAGAATGTAAGAAACCTAAGTTTGTTGATGACAATAAGAATAGTAGAATGTTTAGGAATAATGATCCTATAGGTAATGGAAGAAGTAGATCACAAAGTGGATCTAATGATGGAGAGAAACCTAATGGTGAAAGGAAGTAGTTTGTTTGTTACAAATGTAACAATCCTAGACATATTGCAAGGAATTGCAGAGCATCTAAGAGTTAGAATGGAAACAATCAGAGGAGCAATGCACCTATATGTTAGTTATGAAATAACTTTAGACACACAAAAAGATTCTATAGAATGGACATAGGGAATTTGACAGGAACCCTAATCATAGAAGGAACAATAGGAATGATAGAAGGAATGAAAATGGAGGCAAAAAAAGTCAAAAAGAAGTAGTCAAGGAACATGTTGAGGAATTCAAAGAATAATTTGTGAAGGCTTATAATATAGAGAGTTCACATAAAATATTGGAAGATCAATTCTTTGATGCACCTGATGGAAAGTTGAAGTCATAGATTGTTTGTGACTCAACCTGCTTGAATTAAGCTATTACAGTAAGGAGTAGAGCATTAGTGGTTAGAAATGATGTTAGAGAGTGAGTTAGAGATTGCACAGTTAACAAAAGGTAGAAGACATAAAGAGAAAGCTATGTTTCAGTGCACAAGTCTTGATGTGATAATAGTAAGCTAGAATTGTAAGATCAAGGTTACTGGTAAATAGTGCCATTATTCTGAGTTTGTGGTAGATACACAATTATTTTTGAGTGCGATTTGAAATGATTTAAGGATCACAAACAAGGTTTGATGTACCATTTGTTCATGCGAAGTTTCTTGAGCGAATTGAAGAGCAATTTGACAACAAATGACATGAGAAGCAAGTTTGTGAAGTCAAAAGTTGCAAAAGCCATAAAATCATGAATTTGAGGCATTTTATTGAATATTGAATCCAATTCTTTGAAGTATTTATAGTTATTGAAGAATGGCTAGTCAAATAGTGCATGGTCTTAGTGATAGACCAAGTTATAAGTTTAAGAAATACCCATTGATTTCTTTACTATATGATCCTATAGGCATATTTTTGCAAGTTCCAAAAAATGTGTTAAACATAGAGGATATAAGGAATTATATACATTGCAAAATAGAGAGTATAGGTGATGAGGAGATTTAGAAGGACTTAGGAGTCATGTGTAATAATTATTTATCTCTAAAGTTTGAGTATGCACACTTTGAAGATTTGAATTTGGTAAAATATATGTTCTACACATTATTCGACAATCATGAGTGGACCCAAATTATACTGAGAAAAGTTAATGATGATATGTTCTGGTTAGGTGATGTACAAATTATCAATGATAATGACCTAATCCACAAGGTCACAAGATTCATAAATGATGGTTGTAATCTTGTTAATGATAAAAGCATTAGGAAATTAGTAGAGGCAAACCTGAAATCCAAGTCTGACGAAAGAAATGTGAGGGTTGATCCTATTCAGGAAAAAGCAGTCAAGTTGTTGACTAAAATTTTAGGGTACAAGTTGAACCATGGATCAAGGCTAAGCTTTGTAATAGATGAATTTATTTCTACAACATATGTGATGGCTATTGAAAGGAGAAAAGTTAATTTGTGAGACATTGTCAGAGTGCAACTTTTGGACAATATTGCAAAGATAAAGAAAACTAAGAGCACAATATTTAGATTTGAGTCCCTATTGACTCATTTATTCTTTTATATTACTAAGAAGTTTCCTAGAGTTATAAGTAGGGATAGTAGTGAGTGATTAATGAAGATTGTAACTCAAAGCTATAGATCTAAACCTAAAAATGTCAGAGACATTGATATTGATAGAATGATGAAGCATTTTTAGTCTGAGATGAAATTGAGGTATAGGATACCTCCCTCTACGATAGAGAAGTATAAGGATGATTTTTGCTTCATGGTGGAAACTAATAGCACATGCATGGAAGTAGTGATACCTAGAGTGAAGTTCATTGAGCCTATGGCTTATGAAATGAGCACAAAACTTATTGAAGGGTATGGAAAGATCATACTCAAGTCCAAGCAGGATACAAAATGTCCTAGATGGGGGAAATATGATGAAAGGTCAGTAATTGTAGAGTTTGAGCTCCATGGAAAGGAGACTAAAAATAAATTTTAGAAGGAGATAGATTCCATACTCAAGGAATCTGGCATTACTAGATAGGATTTTAATGAGATAAAGGGAATTGTGCCAGAGATGAAGGCCATTGAGTAGACAGAAGTGTTGAAAGCAACACCTATTGCAATGGCAAGACCTTTAGAAGGTGTAATAGTGGCACAACCATGTGGGAAAGCTCCAATTGTACCATGTGTAGTAGTTGCACAAGTGCAACCTATAAGAGCAAGCTATGAGAAATCAATAAGGTAGTTAGAGATGGAAGCACCTATTGCACATAGGAAGTTAGGAAGACTGGTGAAGGTTAAGCAAGAACCTACACCCCAAGAAAAGAAATGGGTGAAGCAAATGAGCAGTGGGCTTGGAAAAAGGAGGAAAACTATGCAAGTGAGTAGTTCTAAAATCTCAGAGGATGATGATGAAGATAAACCTATTGAGCAAGATGCACAAGAAGCCAAGATAATCACAAGAAAGAAAGAATGGAAACCAAAGGTAGAGAATCTAAACATGCAAATTATAAATGATGATAATTTTGTTCAATTGAATAAATTTTATAGTATCTACAATAGTATGGATAGGAGGCAATAGAGAATGCTTTAATTAGAAATATGATTATGAGGAATAAAAGATTTGATAGTATTTAGAATAAGATTCCATAAGACCTCTACAATATGTTGATCAATAGAAAGAGAAGGGTAGTAGAAGAAGATCTAAATATGAGGATCTCATCCATAAAAAAGTTATGTGATGTTGGATCAAAAGAGTAATCTGAGACAAATTTTGAAGGATATCGAGCCCTTGCTAATGAACAAAAGAAGATAAATTATTTTTATAGGAGGCAATTATGAGGAGGTTAGGCAAGAAATGAAGGCTATAATGAAATATATGTCCTCAGTACCTAAGGAAAGTGCACAAGCAAAGGTTGATAGTCTAGTGTATGTACAAGTAGATACACCTTCCAATGAAGAGGAAGAGGTAGAAGGGACACAAAAAGCACTATCTCCACCTCACATTATTATTGATACTAAATTCATGCAAATGGATAGTACACACATAATTGTGGAAACATAGGATAATCCATTTGTAGTGTATGGGGAAAATATTGTTGGAAATATCACTACCTATACTAGTTTTGATGATGAAGAGGAAAAGAAAAGGAAGAAGGAAGAAGAAGAAAATGAGAGAAAGGAACTCGAGGAAAAGAAGAGGAAAGAAGAATAGGAGAAGTAGAACTAAGAAGAGGAAAAGATAAAGTTAGAGGAAGAAGAGAAGAAGAAGAAAGAGGTTGAGGAAAAGAAGAGTAATGAGGAAAAAATGAGAAAGACTACTATATCTTCAGTAGTATTAGTAGCTAGAACATCAACAAAAATACCTATTCCATCTGATGATAAAGACTAGAAAGAGCTATTAGGTACTTTGAGCAAATTGTTTGAGAAAAACAAAATTTTAATGTCTTTAGAGAAGACTCTTGCTAAAGTCTTGGAGCTCATGTAGAAGATAGCTTCTATAACTATATCTAATCTAGACTTGCAAGCTAAGGAAAAAGAGTTGGTGAAGACCTTTGATGGGGAAATCACAACCTTAGCTAAAGTAGAAGTAGCGCAGGCATAGAGAAATCATGATGCAACACTATTTAACATAGTGTGCACCAATGTGCACTATGATTTAAAGTCACTTGATGGAAACATCAAGGAGTTGAGATAGTGTATTGTTGAAGGGAAGAAGTTATACAAACACTGTACAATATCCTATACTTATTTGATTTTGATGCAAAGATCAAAGGCCATATGAGCGAGCTTTAGTCACTCACTACAAGATTGCAACAAATTGAGATCATAATTGAAGATTCTGAGAAAAAGATTGAGAAGATACACAATGCTATCAAAAGAATTAAATTTGATAAGGATAAGGTAATAATAAGATTCTCCATTCTTAGAGAGTATATGACACCCAAAGTTGTAATTTTGTAAAGGCAATTAGAGGAATGTCTTTCAACAAAGAATTCTTATGACAAATTCCCCTATACTAACTTGAGTGCAGTTGAAGTGGCATCCTATGTACTTTTTGCACTCATTAGTATATCAAATATAATTAGAGGAAAATGGAAGAAGGACTTTGACAAGACAAAGATTGATTTTGTAGATTGCATATCTAAAATGATGAGCTAATCATCAATAGACAACAATTTTTGTGATATAGTTTTCTTTTTGACACCTTTGTCGTTGATGTCAAAGGGGGAGTATTATGTAGAGAAAATTGTATAAATGTAAATATATATGTAAGAGGTATATTATGTATGTATCAAATGTAAAGGAGTGATAAGGAATGTAATGATCAATCAAAACATGAATAAAATTGTTATGTTTTGAAGGCAATTTGAGTATAGTCATTTTATTTTGTTTTTGTTGTGTATGACATCATTTTGAGACTTAGCCAATTTTCCCAAATGTTTCCATCAATTCCAAAGGGGGAGATTTTTGGAAATATAGTCAGCTAGATGTATTGATGGTTGTCATTTATGGCAACATATACTCAACATTTCATTTATGTATTCAAAGATAGAAAATTGTCTAAGTATTAGATAGTTTGCTGGAGTACAATGTACATATCTTAACAATATGGATGATATGCAAAGAGTTAAGCTTATACATAGATAAGGAATATTTTTAACATTGTCATAATGATGTGTACTAGTGTGCATGTGTGTACAGTTAGTATGATGCATGTTATAGTAAGATTAATTATGTACTAGTGTGCATGTGTGTACAGTTACGAAGGTTTTTAACATTGTCATGATGATGTGTACTAGTGTGCATGTGTGTATGGTTAGTACGGTGCAAGTTATAGTAAGTTTAATTGTGTTGGTAGTTAACAATACAAAATAGAGCATAACAGAAAATAGAGTTGTACGACTTTAGAAATAATTTTGATTCCAAAATAATTATTAAGTTATGTTAAGCTAACTATGTGGATATTATTTTATATTATGTCAAGCATGTGAAGACATGGAAGCTGAGTGAGCAACAATATGTGAATATGCAAGGTATAAGTAAAAAACTTATGTTGTACAAATAATGTGTAAGTGTGTTGCATAGCGAATAGATGTGATGCATAGATACTGTGGAAGTTACAGGATTAGATGTGACATGAAATTTATTGTGAGAACCACTTGCAAGGCTTATGTTATGAAAAATTTAATTTAAAAATTAGAGCAAGTGAAATTTTTAGCAGCAAGAAAGTATTGTATGTATATCTATTCTGTGAAGGAACTAAATTGTATAATTGCATGTTAGGGTAGTGCGCTCTTCTTGCATACATTGTAATTGATCTAGAAACTCCTAATAGGGTTGAGGCTTATAACAAGGTCTAGTCCTCTAACAAGGATTTGAGACACTATATGTACTTCATAGACTCCTAACAAGGTCAATATCATTAAGCAGATCCTATTGTTTAGTGTATCATCTAGTGGGTATCATCTCCACTAGGGTTTTCCCTTCGCCAAGGTTTCCCTAGTTAACAAATAATGGTGTTATAAGTTCTCTATGTGTATGATTATATTTACAATTCAACATTGTTGGTTTACTTTCATATGCAAGTTATAAAGTAATTAACAATATTTAGTTGTGGGTAAATGTTTGTAGAATACTAATTCACCCCCCTCTTAGTATTATCTATTTCTAACAAATAAATGAACATATCATCCTTGATGGGATTGCCATAATCTTTAAGTAGTGCTCTCAACTTATTGCTTTGTTTACATGGTCTTGAATTGTGTCAAAAATTTCTAGGATCCAAGAGAAGTAGATCATCTTCAATCTAAAATCCCTTTCCTCATCGACCTTACCATACAAATCCTCAAGTTTTCCCCAAGCAACCTTGGCATCCTTAAAACTAGAAGTGTGAAAGAAGAGATATCTATAGACACAACTCCTAATAATTCCTAATGCCATGTTTTTTTTAAATTTCCAATATTCTTGTGCATTAGAATTAGTGGCTTTTACAATTGTACAATATACATAGAGATTTAAACATTTTCCCATTAATTAACTCCATAGAATATCTTTCCATGTTGCATAATTATGTGAAGTTAAACTTGGAGTTTTAGATGGATCCATGACACAAAACCAAAAGAGAATAAGAGAAAAATAGACACAAGAATACAAGATACCCCTCCAAATTACTCAACCAAAAACCCACCCCCAAAAGTGATGCTTTTGGCACTTTATATATAGTGTGTTTACAATTTCCACTCTCCAAAAAGGGCCAAAGTGAACTTTTGATTTTGATGTTTAGAACTACCTCAATGATGCAAAAAGAGAATCAAATGAATGTTGCTTAGAATCAAATTAAAATCCAAGCATTACAATGAGTATACAAGGCCAAAAAAGGACGTAGATGTGAAAGTGATATATTTTCCCTTTAATAAGACTATAATATTATAAAAATATGGAAAGTACTCCAAAAATTATTCACTTAAAAAAAACATGACACCTTAAAATGTGTCTAGATGATCGCAAACAAGCCTCTTAAGTTGAAAAATTGAGGATTACTTAGTTACAATGACCAAAATACATGATTTCTAAACAAACCATGCACTAGAACCAAAAACCAACTCCACCACTAATTTGTTTGGGAGATTCTACCCTCCCCCTAACCCCATCCATGCCTCCCCTCCCAAAAAAGATTTTTTCTTAGAAAAAGGAGTTAAACTAAGAAAGTTGTTTCCTTCAATGTCAAGCTAGAAAACCAAAAATTAATATAATAAATGCTAACACTTTCCAAGCTTTGCTGATGTCATTAAACTTGATTGGTAAAAATTGATGAGTAACCAAACATCTTAACATTGAAATAAGTCTGAATGGGATAATTAAATGAATTCCAAGTTCAACTACTTGTTTGATGATGAAATCACTAATTTAAATATGACACTTCCATGACCATCAAAGCAATATGCGACACTTGTCAAATTTATAACCACAAAATAATATAGTAAAATAATATTTTTTGGAAATCTCAACAAGAGAGGATGCTCACTTGAACCAAAGATATAATTATTATGGTAGGAAGAACTACAAGGATGGGGTGTGTACAAGAATATTGTGTTCGAACTCATGGGCACTCGCTAGCTTGCAGAGGATCACAATTTTTTGATATTGAGCCACATGTTGATTATTTTTGGAGGAGTAGAAGTCAAATCACTTGGATGCAATCCTTTCTTTCTCAGTATCATTGAGAACTTACCGCAAAATGACAATGTCATGTTTAACACAATAACTTACTAAGTTGTTGATAAGATTGTTTGTGATCAGTTTTGATCCTATGGAAAGAAATATTGTCAATTAGTGCCAAAACACTTAGTCATCATAAGAACTTAGTATAGAGCGAGCTACTATATAGAAGAGTTTTAATTGAGCTCATGTATGAACTGAGCTTACAGTGTCAACTAAGCTCTAGTGTAAACCAAGTTAGTTTAGCATTCTAGTTTTAAAATGAGAACTAAGCAACTAGAGTAGTATGAACCGAGCCAACTGAGCTTTCTAAGTGATTGATGTGAACCAAGAATCTAGAGTCAGCCGAGTTGATAGCCTTTCTCGAGTGTCTCCATATTACCAAGTAATTTATTAGACCTGAGTATCAACATTGATCTGACTTGGTAAATTGATTTTGAAATGACTAAATTGCTATTATAGCTGACCTAATGCAAAGTTACTATTTGGATCAGTATATAAGGAAGACACTTTGTTTCATCCAAAGACATATCATGGAATCACATTTATTATCACAAGCGGATATGGATGATGGAAGAGAAAATTGATTAGGAGACTATCAAGTAGTAAAAAGGAAAAGCAGAGACTCATCTATCATATTTAGGTGATCAATATATTATTCAAAGGATCTTCATCAGTAAACAAACTTGTATAACAAAGATCAGCCTGCTGATTCATCCTAATAGGTATACTAGTCTCAAATCCTCTAAAAGGAAAACCTAACAGTTCTTGGAGAATCTCCTAACTAAGTGCATACTTTATTGTATTGTATAAATCATTTCACAAGGTGGACCTAATAGTCCTACTTACTCTTAACTGAGTAGGTCACCATAAGTGATCAATTGTAAGCCTTAAGATACCAAGTTTATTATTATAGTAGTGAAGCATTGTGGGTGTCATCCCCACCCCAATTTCACCTTCTCCTTAGAGGGTTTTTGGGTTACCAAATATTCTGTCAAAGTTTTGTGGTGTTGTTACTTTCATTTCTTTATGTTTCATCCAAGCAAGTAGATTAGATAATAAAATAAAGTGGGATTAAGAGAAAGAAATTTTAAGTGGTTCGTAATTCACCCCCCCTCTCAGCCACCCGATTATCATTATATTTCCAACAATTGGTATTAGAGAAAGGTTATCTTATGAGAAGTTTAATAGCTTGAGAACAAAGATAAGAAGCAATGGAAGTATACAGGCTAGAGAAAGCTATTGAGAATGAAACATTGGATCTACACCTAGCTATGGAACAAATCAAGAAAATGTAGAATCAAATATCTCAATCCTTGAAAGAAGAAAATAGTTAGCAGTATAGATGAATACTAATATATACAAAAAAATAAGAATTGAAGATATTTGAATAGAAAGAAGTTTAGAAGAAGTAGATGCAACTATAGAACATCTAATTGGAAGGAACCTCATCCTGCAAGAAGAAGTTAGAAAATTGAAAGAGAACAAGATAAAAAGATGGCGGATGAAGACAAAATATTACTCAACATTAGACTAGAAGAAAAGAATAATGAAATCCACCATCTATCACTACATTAGGTAGATATGATAAATCAACTTAATAGTGCAAATCAAGAACTCATCAATTTAAGGACATAAAATGATAGACTCAAGAATAATCTTAGAACCAAAAAAAAACCAATGAAAGAATTATGAGATTACAAGAAAGCATGAATTTGTTGGTTGAAGTATCTTAGAAGAGACACAAAGGGAAAATAGGGTTGGGTTAGACTAAACAAGTAGAATCATTAGAGTAAAGAGTTCAAAAGAACAAAAGGCCTACATGAAATCATTGTAGAAAGATAGGACACTCATCAAACAAATGTTGTAGTAATGGAAAGTTAAAATTCAATGAAAATTGCTATAGTTTCAATAAGCTTGGTCAAAGAGAAATGAATGTAAAGATAAAACAAAGTTTGAAGGAAAGTTCTTTACATGCAACAAGTAAGGTCATAAATTGTTAGAGTATAGAACAAAGCAATGGAACATTGGATGAAGACTAGGAACATTTATTAGTTGGGATTACAACACTTGGTACATATGTTATCTACGTAGAGAAAATGGACACATTGGAGCAACATTTATGAGGACTCACTTAAGAAAAAATAATCCTACCAAAAGATGCTATGTATGCAAAGAACATGACCATTTAGCAAGAAAATGAATGAAAAGAGCTACTATAAATACTAATAGAGAAAATAAAGGAAAGACCAAGATTGATGAGATCAATACTCAAAGCAATCAGTAATGGGTAAGGAAATCTTTAGAAAACTCAAGCCAAAACTCTAAAGTCATTGACACCCAAGTCAATGAGTTGGGTTATTCAGTCACCTCTAAGTAAGAATTCAAGGAGATTATTGGAGCTGTGAACAAAATAAGTGTTGGAACAATTGATTAATTGGGTATTGTCTTTGATGTTACACAAAATATCATATCATTACTAGTCAATGTATGCTAAGCTCACTTGAACATTGAAAACAATTTTTGTGTCTACCGAGCGATCCAGAGTTTGCCCAGTTCAGAAGGCAATGTCTACCAAATTCTCTCGGCCGCCAAAGGGAAGTCTATGGAAGATGAATATTAATCAAGCTCACTTGGTTAATATAGAAAATATTGGATGGAACCAGTGCTAACTAAGCTCACTTGGTTACCAAAAGAACTTTGCAAGTATGTAGTGTTAACCGAGTTCACTTAGTTAACATAAGAAAATTGTTTTTGAGTTAGTGTTTACTGAGTAGGGTTGACTAATGAAGGATTTTCTTGTTTTGGCATATTGAGTTCAATTTATTTATTTGGTGGTTCTAGCTGATTGAGAACATGAATATTAATTATTCTAAGTTGTATTTGAATTGACTTGACAATATGAAAGATATAAATAAAAGGTCAAGTTGAGGGTTATAAAGTGCATGAAGTATGTGAATGCATGGAAGTTTTTTGTGTTAAGATAATGAGTGTTGTAAACATTGCATAATACTATTATATTCTATTATTTTATTTTATTATGCAATGTGCACCTAGATTGACATGCAACATGCAAAAATTCCCATGGGATATACTTGATGATTAGTATTCTAACATTGTGATACTATTTCATGTAATTATTTAATATTGAGGAAAAACAATTAAATTTCCAATATTAAATATGGGGTCAATGGGTTAGGTAGCACATGGTTTATATAATACCACTTGGTGGTTTTGTGGGACTTGCTACTATATAAGCAACCACAATGGTAGTTGTAGAGAGAAGAGAGAAGACAAAAGGGAAAGAGTCAAGTGGGAAAAGACTTGATAGGTTAGCCAAGGGAGCATTTGTGAAGGTTGGAAGCATGGCATGAGATGTGTGGATTCATGCTTATTCACATAGATTACTTGGTAATAGCTATGGCTTTGAAGGCTTCCATAGTTGTATTGCAATGGTTTTTTTGTTGAATAATACATGGTGATGGATGCTTTTAGATGTTGGGTTTTTCCCTCAATGAGAGTTTTTCAGGGTATATATTGTGTCACATTTTGTAGGTATGTTGTCTATTATCTTGCACATGGATTTTAATTACATATTTATTTTAGATCTATTATGGGTTATGTGGAAAGAATTATATTTTCTTTGTTACAACTTTCCTTACAAGTGGTATCAGAGTTGTGATTTTATTATTGTAACCCTAGATTGAATCCATGAGAATGCATGAGATGATAAAAGAAAGGGAAAGATATATGAGTTGTTTATTGCAGATCTAATGGTTTTAGGTTTGCTATTATGATGGGATGTTGGCTGATTTTGAGTATGTGAAATAGTTGGATAAATGGATTTTTAAAATGTTTTATTTCAATGAGAGTTTTAGAGGGAGCTTGCAGAAATGACCTCCTAGGTAAAAACAAACCTGACCATTGGATCCAAGTTGATATTTTCATAAATTTTGATATATAATATGCCCTAGTTTGGCCATGTTTAGAGGAAATGAGAATGTTTTTTAGTTTCAGCTCATGATGGCCATCAAATTTAATCCCTTCAAAATTTTTGTTACAAAAAAAAATCTCATTGAAAATGTTAAAAAGACTATCTTAGTAAAATGACCATAACTTTCTCTTAGGCTATTAGATTTTAGACTTCTTACAGGTATTGGAAAGCTAATTCAAAGCACTACAAAATTGTGTAGGTTTGATTCTATGATTTGGACATTTTGTCAGGTTTTAAGAATCTAAAAGTTAGATGTTATTTATTTTGAGCAAAAATTAGGGCATAACTTAGGCATATGGAGTCAAATTTTGGACTTCAAGTAGTCAATAGAAAGCTCTTGGATAGCTCTAGAAATTGGTTTAGATTTGGTGAAGGTTTGACATGATTTATTTGGTGATATATTAATATGAACATTTTATGTTATATATTGACTATGGTAGCATTGTGAGTTTATGACATTGTATGTTTGTATATTTAAGATTTGATGTCATTGTATACTCAATTCATATTTTAGATTGGTCTCATGATGATATGGTTATCATTGTTTTGTTTGGATATGTATGATGATTTGTTGGGTCTTGTAAGAATTTGGTATAGCTCTGATACCATATAAGAATTTACCTTAGAGAAAAATTCACCCAAGATCGTAGAAATCCAACACAAGCACAACTGTAGACCAAAAAGAGTATGGTCAATATATCATAGCATGTACTGACACATCACTATGTGTTTAAATTAGATGAGTGTACACACTAGGACTGCCTATTTATAAAGGCCTCTCAGGAAGCACCTAGAATGTCTCTAGAAAGAACCAGGAGATAAGATAAGCATGTCAACTAAGCACACATCTTATCCATCATTCTAGATGAGAGTATAAGAATGACAAGGTATATCTCAAGTGGAGATGTTGTAGACACCATGAGCTTAATTAGTGTGCTAACTCCTATGTTGTAGACACCATGTGCATAAAATAGGTGCGAACTCCTATGTTGTCAACATAACAACTTACAAGAGTACACATACTCCTAGGTGATTTACTAATTAAATATTACAATAATGCATTAACCTAAGTAAACTTAAGTAAGTGTAAATAGTAAATAATTATTTACACCAACACCCCCCCTTAAGTGAAACTTAGGGGAACGCCCTTAAGCTCACAAGAACTAGGATGAAATGCATAATGGGTCCTGACTACTAGGCCATGTTAGGTACCCATGTACATAATGAAAATGCAATCTTTCATAAGGTGGAGAAAGAGGAAAAACCCTCCTCCAAAAAGAGAGATGAAAGATGCATGGATGGATGGAGTAATCAAGACCCCCCATTATGACATACATCAAGTATATACAAGAGAGAAATGGGAGAAGGACAAAACCCCCTAAGAGGGAAAAGTCCCCCCATAAAGGAGAAGAAGGAGACAAGGTAGTCCAACCCCCCCCCAAATGTAAGGTGCCGATTAGTGAGAAATGCTCCAATGTAGAAACTAATCCATGATTGCTAAATGATGTTCCTCTCCTTTGGAAGAAACAATGGTAGAGGTATTGGTGAGATGCTTCCCCTGGATGTGGAAAGATCTCAATGATGAAAGGTGTCTCTAAAACTTGTTCAAGTGTCCTTGTACGATTACTAATGGTGGCTCCTTCAAAAATTGCTGAGAAGAAGTGCAGATCTAGCAAGGATTGTAATAAAACCTATTTCAAGGAACCAATTGTCTCCTCAAATGATAAAGAGACCTCTTGCAACTACTGTACCTAAGAATCCACAATCACATTAGCTTATAAAGACTGATCATGTAGAGAATGGACATAAGGGTTAGAGTGAGCCCTCACAACAATTGTAGAAGGATAGTTTGCATCAAAGAGAAACAGTATATCATCAAAGAAGTCTGCCGAGTCTGCTATGTGATTCCATGAAAAAACTTGAAATGTTAGTCAAGAAGTCATCACCTGATGCTGGAACTAGAAGACAAAGTGTACCCTGCTATGTTAAAGTACATGAATTGGTCACTATGGAAAAAGATGAAGAATTCACCTCAAAGAGATGAAAAATATCATCAAATATGTCTCCCACATCTTCAATGTGAGAATCCACAAATAGCTGTGCAATGTCTGGAAGGAAGTCGTCGCATGAAGGTAAAGTAGGAAGACATGGAGTGTCCTGCTGCACTAAATTTGAAGCATCTATGGCTAAAATAAGATCATTAGGAGTAACAAGAGCATCTATAGGTGTGATCTCATCTAGAGAGGTTACAGCTACAACTGGAGGTAAAAGATCTTTGCGAAATGGAGGAATGTGCAGATCTCCATACGTCTCCCAAAGATGCATCCAATGAACATATGGATCAGTTGCCTTAAGGTCAATAAGTGAATCTAAAACCTCCATATCCGTATGTAGAAAGAGAATACTACTAATGAAGTAAAAAGTCTCAATATCATATGTAAGTCCTCTCGAATATGGTAGTGCATTGTGCTGACTGAGATATTTGATAGCCAATGGACTCCGTTCCTAATAGTTGTTTGGTGTCAAGTAAATCAAATCTTCCTCTTCCATGATGGACTGATCAATGTAACCTCCAAAGAATCAAAGAACCCCCCCTAATGAATGATTTGGTGCTTTATAGATGGTGCATGTACAATATGCCACTTGTCAAAATGTACAAAATGGGCTTTTGATTTCGCTAGTTACAACTGCCTTTTGAGGCCTAAATCTAGAGCAGTGCATTGTAGCTTGGATATACAACAATTTTGAAAAGCAATACGATGCAAAAAAGGACCTAATTCTGAAAGTCATATTTCTATCCACACAACCCTATTATCTAATGGAAGAACTAGAAAGTAGATGAAAAATAATGCACTTTAAAAAAAAAAAACCTAAAAAGGAGTCTAGATGAGCATGTACGGAGCGTTTCAAGTTGCAAAATGCAGGATTAAATAGGTACAATCACCAAAAGAATTTTTTTTGAAACATCCTTGCACAAAAACCAAAAAAGAACACCACTACTAAAAAGCTCAGGAAATTCAACCCAAAATCCAAAAAAATTGCACGTGATTTGGAGTCCATATGACCGAGTTATGGCCTCTCAAAGTTAGGCTACCAAGTCTGGAAAGAAAACTATGGGCTTAAATTTGACAGTTAAATGGCCATCATAGTAGTTAAGAAATCCATAAAAATGATGACCAAATGACCATCAAATTTAACCTCGTAAAATGCTAACGGTAGTGAAGAATAACATCCTTGGTGACATGGCAAGGTCGTAAGTTGACTAGGTAGGGTCGTACACTGACATGTCTGTACAATCAATGATATAATTGGCTAACATGGCACTGCATGTTAGGTACTAGAAAAATGGTAGGTGGGAATATGAGTTGGCATCCTTAGTTGGTGAATGAGGTGGACGTTGACTGTGTTCCATGTGGAAAATTTTTGGGACATTAGGCAAGCTGAGCTGGCATCTCCGTGGCTGCTTCAGTGGAAAATGAGTGTGCCTACTACTACTTGCATGGTAGGAAATGAGTGGCCATGTGTCATGCTTTAGTAGTAGTGGAAAGGATATAAACACCAACTAAAATTCCTATTTTTAGGTGCTAGATTGAATTTTATGGGTACCAACTTATCTTCACCGTAGGCCAAGAACAAGTTTTGCGTGCCAAAGTTTCAAAAAATTATGGTCAGGTTCCCAATTTAGTCCCACATTGATGGGATGTGGAGAATCCAAAGTGGATAAAAGAAAAGGTCAGTGGAGGTAAAAATAAAGGAAGTCCTTGAAATTTGGAAAGACTTCAGTCTGTTGTTAGACTTTGAGTGCAGGACAGTCTGTGGAAGGCTGGTGCTGAAATATTCTGCTGAGTTCCATTGACAAAGGAATATGCTTTCCGGTAATGAGATGAAGGAATATTCTCTCAAATTTCAGGGTCAAGGTGTGACTACCCGTTTCTACAAAAAAACTTTATCTGCAGGAGCAACTAATGGAATTTTTTTTCAAAAATCTGCAAGAAAATAAATATTGAGATTTGAATTAAATAATTGTAGATAAAAAATATGATACCCAAACTTGCAAATTGGGGCCTTTGGGTGCCAATTTCCAAATTTTTTTTTCCTCAAGATCAACTTTGGCCTAGGGTAGCTGACTTTATAGTCAATTTTCACCAAATCAATGTTCTAGATGCAATGGCAAGGTTAGATCTGGGTCTAGATGCTCCCAATAACTGTGATACTCTAGATTTGGGTTGAGTTGCAAAAGAAACAATGGTCTTGAATGGATATGTGAAGAGAAAATCTCCAAAAGTTCTGATACCATGTAAGAATTTGGTATAGCTCTGATACCATGTAAGAATTTTCCTTAGAGAAAAATTCACCCAAGATTGTATAACTCAAACACAAGCACAATTGTAGACCAAAAAGAGTATGATCAATATATCATAACATGTCCTAATACATCACTATGTGTTTAGATTAGATGAGTGTACACACTAGGGGTGTTTGTATATAAAGGCCTCTCAAGAAGCACCTAGAATGTCTCTAGAAAGAACTAGGAGATAAGATAAGCATGACAACTAAGCACATGTCTTATACATCATTCTAGATGAGAGGATAAGAATGACAAGGTGTATCTCAAGTGGAGATGTTGTAGACACCATGAGTTTAATTAGTGTGCTAACTCCTGTATTGTAGACACCATGCACATAAAAGAGGTGTGAACTCCTATGTTGTCAACATGACAACCCACAAGAGTACACATACTCCTAGGTGACTAACTAAATAAATATTAAAATAATACATTAACCTAAGTAAACTTAAGTAAGTGTAAATAGTAACTAATTATTTAAACTAACAGGTCTACAAGTTGTGTAGTGGTCTATACTTACAGGTTGCATTTATAGCTTGTTTATGGGTTGTCTTTGCCTATTGATCTTTCATTATTGATGCATATTCAGATTGGTGGCTTGGATTTGCATTGTCTATGCCCTAAGTCACATGATTTGCCAATTTTTCTTCATGTAGAAGGGATGAGATGTTGTTATTAGGTATAGTCATGGTGGAGGATTGTGGTTGACTATTTATGCTACTAGGCTGGACACATTGATAGTTAGTTGTTTAGTTCATGGATGTGATCATGGTGCTATGGATTTTGGCATGACATGATTGGATATGTAGGTACATCCTTGATGTTCATTGGTTTGGATTCCTGATTTGGTTATGGTGGTATATCTTCTTAGTTGTGGATCATGGTTGTTTGGTTTCTTTTAAGGAGCTCATGATGTGCACTTTGAGTTGTTTGATGGTTTGATGGTTTGGTTCATTCTCATGGGTAGAGGATGGTTGTTTCATCATGATGTCATGGATAGATTGGATAAATAAATTTAGTGGGAGCTTGTGATAGTGATGAGGTGATAGTGCAAGATTAGTTCTTGGTTTGATTTGTAACTTCTTGGGTTTGGAGATCTTGGTTTCATTTGGTGCTGGCACTTTGGTTGTGTGAGTATAGACCTAGAGGACCTTCATGTAGGAGATGGAATTTATGATTCCATAGGTGACTTGATACCATAGTTGAGTGGTATTTTTTTGGCATTGATACATTTATTGAGTTTTTGTAGATGGAGGTTTGTCTTAGATCCTGTTGCTATAGAAGCATCTTTGACATTTGCGTAATGCACTTGTTATCATCATGGTGTGCGAAGATGGTTAGATCTTGAGGACTCATGTTGTTCTTGGTTATCTTCATGGTGTGTAGAGATGGTTCTTCATAGTATGTGGAGATGGTTTTTCTTCATGGTGATTGGAGATGGTTGCATCTTGACGACCAATGGGGTTCTTGGTAAAGTTGTGGTTTATACTTTCATTTGACATGTTATGCTTGGTGTGAGGATGGTTTCATTATTATGTCATGGTATAGTCTTGATACTCATTTAGAGTTTTGACATATTATAGTATGTTTATATGGAGCATATTATCTCTTTGATTGGTTAGATCATGTTGTCATGTTTATGTTCTTGAGGCCATGGTTGGAACTTTGACATTGATCTTGGTTTAGTTTCTTAGTATTGAGTACATTGATAATAAGCTAGATGCTTCATGATATTGCTATGTTGCATTTGGAGTTGGCATGGATTGATTTTTTATAGGTGCTCATGGATACTTAAAGACTATGGTGATGTTGATTTCTCTTGGATTAGAAAACTATTTGTTGGGATGGCTAGTGGTTTTAGCAAGAAGTCCGAGTGGTATTCACTTGATATGAGTTTGAGAGGATATTGTTATTAGATGAGTCTTTCTTGGTGACTTGGATATCTTGATGAGAATTCTCATTTCACACTCTTGCTCTACTTGACCATTTGATACTTGAGAAGTATAGCCCATTGTTTCTCTTAGGTGCATTGTGTTTATGCTTGTCTTTCATGGATATGGACCTTGAACTATGGTAAATAAGTTAGGATTTAGGATTGGTTTAGGATTGGTTATCTCCATTTACATATGTTGTTATGCTAGTTGATTTTGGGAGATGGTTTTATATTGGGCATATTCCTTAGATTAGGAATGATTATTCCTTGATTTGAGAATGGTTTATGAGTTTGATCTTCGTGTGAGAGGCTTACATCCATGGTTAGTTATATAGTATGGTTTGGATGTTGTTGTGGCTTCTTGTTTGGGGTTTTATGGAGGAGATCATACTTGCACATGAGGTGTGTGTAGAGGGACATGATACAAGTAATGATTTTCATGGTTTCTCTTTGGTTGTGGTTATATTCCTAGATATTCGATTTCACTTACATTGGATTTGAGATTGGTTGGAGATTGTGATCACTAGTTTGTGCTCATGTATGTCATGTGAGAGATGACATGGTTATTTTTTTATATCTTTCCTTTGTTGGTTGTGGAGATCTTGAGAGAGTATTGGAGGCTTGTTATGAGAGTTGTTCTTGCACAATATCAGTTTATGTATTGGGGATGTCCTTGATACTACATGGATTCACTTCTTTAAGATGTTGTGAGTGGATTGGTTATAGATTTGACATTATGTTTTACAATGGAAGCTTCTTGGTATATAAGTGGTAGATATTGCTTTTGAGGCTTGTGATTGTAGGTTATAGATTGGATATGTTAATGATGTGAGATTCACATGGTATACCTTTGGAGGTATGGATAGTTGGATGGGTTTAGCACTTGTTGTGGGTGTTATTTTAGCTATGGATGATAACTATAGATATATGTGATTACCTTTGAATCAAATATTTTGTGCTTGTCATTTTAGTTGGTATAGAATTTTATGATCTTCTAATGTGATAGGTTGGGTGGCTTTCTCTTTGGATGAATTCTATGTATGTTTGGTGGTAGTGGCATAATAGGAGGTGAGATCATTCATGTTTGAGATGCTCGATAATTTGATTTTGTTGTGGGTACTAGGATGGAGCACTTCGTGTACTTTGGTCCATGATGGTGGATGTGGTGGGAGGGATTGTTCCCTTGTTCATTTATGTGGCTATGGATTGACCCTATGCAATGCATACAACAAGTGGGAGATTTTTGAGATAATGGGTGTCGCACACATTACATAATATTGTTATATTGTATTATGCAATATTGCACCTAGATGGACGTGCACATGTAAAGATTCACATGGGATATACTTGATGATTTGTATTGTAAAATTGTGATAATATTTTCATCTAATTATTTAATATTGGGGAAAAGAAATTAAATCTCCAATATTAAATGTGGGGTCAATGGGTTAGGTATCACATAGTTTTAGCTCATGGTTTATGTAATGCCACTTGGTGGTTTTGTGAAACTTACTCCTATATAAGAAGCTACAAGGGTACTTGTAGAGAGAAGAGAGAAGAAAAAAGAGAAAGAGTCGAGTGGAGCAAGGTTTGACAGGTTAGCAAAGGGAGCATTTGAGAAGGTTGGAAGCATGACATAGGGTGTGTGGATTCATGCTTATTCAAATAGATTGATTGGTAGTGGCTATGGCTTTGAAGGCTTCCATGGTTGTATTGCAATTTTTTGTTGTTGAATAATACATGGTGATGGATGCTTTTGGAGGCTAGGTTTTTCCCTCAATGAGGGTTTCCTAGGGTATATCTTGTGTCACATTTTGTGGGTATATTTTCTATTTTCTTGCATGTAGATTTTAATTACATATTTCTTTCAGATCTATTATGGGTTATGTGGAAATGATTATATTTTGTTTGTTGCAAGTTTTCTTACATTTCGAAGATCTAATGATCCTGAAGAGAAATGAATTAGAAGGATAAGCAAAATATCCTTGAGAAGCTGAAAAGATACATTTAATCAAGAAGGATCAAGTATACAAGCTGGAATAAAGATCTATAATCAGAAATTTAGTTGCATCACAAATTAGGTCATGTCATTGTTACTCTCTAACCATTGTAGTAGTAATCTAAATCTCTTAATAGAGTTGGCTTAAAAACTATTTGTAAATCCTCTAACAAGTTGGTAGTTCTTTTGAATTGTCTAAAGACCTTTAACAAGGCCACTCCTAATAGGGTGATTAAATCCTCTAATAGGGTCACACCTAATAGTGCATTTTGTAACCTTTAATATGGTTGGCTCATAATAGGGCTCACTTTAGAAGAGTGAAAATTAGTAACTAGTTGCAATTGGTGATTTTTTCCAAATTGGGTTCCCATGTTAAATCTTGGTGTCAAATGTGTTCATGTTATTGCTTCTTGTGCATTTGCAACTAAGTTAAAGTAATAAGTAATCACAGATAACATCTTAAGATTTTCATTATAAGTGTTTGCCGAGCATATTCAATATTTACTAAGTTACAACATTTTTGTGTATTTTTCGAGCATCAACAAAGTTCAGTTTTTAGAGATTATTTTGTATTAACACCTAAGGGATTTGGGATTTATTTTTGTAGTAATTGATTCACCCCTGCCCTCTCAGTTACTTCTCTTATATTTCCAACAATAAGATCCTACATAAGTTCTAGTCAAGCAAGCAAGAAAGTCTAAATCAACATACCAGATGCATTAGGAAAAATGGAAGAATCATGTTTTAACCAAGTCAACTCTAAGTTATAACTGAGTCAAGTCTAAGTTATAACTAAGTCAATTCTTAGTTATAATTTATTTGTTAGACTTTATCAAGTTATTCCTCAAGCATAATTAAGAAAGGTTAGGTTCCATGACTCAATGGAGTCATATGACTTAACCAAGTGAAGTCAGGTTGACACTTAGTTCTAACTGAGCTTCATGATTTATTCAAGTTTGGTAATTTAACTAAGCTTATTTAACCTACTATAGTATGGAGTATTAATAAGGCCCTAAAAGTTGAAATTCTAATAAAAGGAGAAGTTGAAGGTTTATTATTTCATCGTGAATTCCAAGATCAAATTATGCAAAGCATTCTTTGAGCCCTTGAGGGATCTTGTGCAAATTTTTTTACAAGAAAAGTTTAGAGGAAAATTTACCATCTAGATTTCTTCATCAATTGAGCATTATGATAGCTTCATCAAGCACAAAGGTCAGGATGGGTTCTTAAATATTGGTCTAGAACATAGATTGGAAAGCACCTAACTTCAAATTATACATTGCAATCATTGAAGAGAAGGATATCAAAGGAGTACACTTAACCATTCCTCTAAAGGTACTCCCAATTCATGATGTAATGGTATTTTACCACTATTCAATTCAAGAGTTGGGAATTTAGAGCTAGATTAGGCATAGAATATGTTATGTGAGAATGAAGCATTGAAACTCGAACACAAGCATCTATAAGTTAAGGAATTGACCCACATCCTTCATATGTCAAGGAAATTTTAATTGAAGTGGATGGGGTTTATATTAAGCTTAGTACATGACATGACTTTCTAGATTGAGAAACTAGTCATAATCACTAAGAAGATAATCCATCGAATTACTAGTTACCCAATGATGGAAAAGTCCAAGGCAACCAAAACCCTAGCATGAAGAGAATTGTCTAAACTAACCCTAGTTGAATGGGATGACAGAGGCATGCAACTAAATAACATTACTAATATGGAAATTAAGTTTGGAATTCATGTCACAACTTACAAGATCTATAGTTGAAGCTGACCCAATAATTTTCCTTGTGGAGCAGTTGACCTAGCATACAAAGCAATAAATAAGAACTTGTCAATTGATTTGGCCAAGCTACAATGTATTCACTTGAGTAAGAACATGGAGAGCATCCAAGATTCCAAGAAAAAATCATGTAGTTTTTGCTCTCTTCTGATGTGTTTATTTTTCTATGTGCAAAAATTCTTTCCATTGAAAGAAAATGTTGTATGGAAGAAGGACACACCTATGCTATATCAGATTAGTGATTTCATTGATGAAATGGGTGAGAATTTTGATGGCATCATGGATGCATATTTTAAGAACTTCAAGGAGAAGATACAAAATATGTTTAGGATCCCTAAAAAATTGGTTGATGATTATGAGCAAGACATCTATTTCCTAGTTGATTTTGACAAAGTTCATATTGAAGTAGTTAAACCTAGGATTGCATGGGTGAGACCATTGGGTTATGAAGTTAACATTGATGAAACAAGAGATATCATTGAAACCATTATCAATGAACCAATGGATCCTAAGGCTACTTATTTTAGAACCTTTGAAGAATCTAAAGCTAGAATCTCACTTGAGATTCAGATTCCTCAAAACTTAAAGAGAAGAAAGAAAAGGATAGAAAACCTCATGAAGATTTTTTTTTCAAATCTGATACCTCTCTTATGGTTATCGAGGGAAAAAGGTGATGATGTAGAAGAGGAAGAAGAAGTGTGTTGGTGTAAATAAGTATTTACTATTTATACTTTACTTAAGTTTACTTAGGTTAATGCATTATAATATTAGTTGTCATGCAGACACCTAGAAGTTTGCATATTCATATGAGTTGTTATGTAGATAGCATAGTTGTTTGCACTCCAATTGAGCACATGTTGTTTACTACATCTCTTTATGAGATACACCTTTGTATTCTTATCCTCTCATTGTTCCACATACATTCATGCACAATGGAGGATAATCCACTCTTGGTGGACATGTGCTTAGTTGTGATGATTATCTCCTTGCTGACTCCTAATCATTCTAGTTGCCTTTATATACAAGGCTCTTCTATGATATATTCATCCAATCATCTAATATCCATTCTCATTTGATTCTGATTTCTCTCTCTTGTGCTATGTACTGATCTTCTTGATCTTGGCATTGAATTATTGCCTTAGGAAAATTGTCACATGGTATCAGAGCCATTAGAGTTTCATTGCATAGCCATTGGAGATTTTTTTTTTTGTAGGTCAAGATTGGAGCTTTTGGTGTAAATTAGATGTTGGTATCACATTTAAAAGGTCAAAAAACCCTCAAATCAACTTTTGTTTCATCAAAATTGGAAATTTGATGTGAAATCTAGAGTCATTTGATTTTTGGAGGTGTGACAATGGTGATTTAGGAAAAATAATTATAGAGGTGATTTTCAAGCAGCGATATCTCCCTCATATGAACTCCTCTTTTCGAGTAATTTTTTTTTTGTTTTGGGGTAGAATTTTGTGATCTACACATTGGTGCAAGTTGTTTGTGCTCTCTATTCCTATTTTTTTTGAAAATTGCCAATCCCAATTTTTACAACTTCGGAGGCTTCATTCAGGCTCATATGGACACATATTCAGGCGCTATTTTTTAAAAAAGTGCATAATTTTATGTTTACTTTCTAGATCTGGTATTAGTTTGGAGTAATTCTAAGTAGACATAGTACTTTCAACATTTAGTCATTTTTGGCCTATTTTTGCACTTGTAATTAATTAGATCCTTGAGAGGTCTTGTGTCTTATCTTATTGAGTCATATATAGCTTCATATTTTTAGTTGTAAATATCAAAAATCAAAGTTCCACTTTGGCCCAAAATTAGCAAGTGGTTATTGTACCTGCACTAAATATAAAGTGCCAAATCATCTTTTTTGGGGTGGGGATTCTTTGATTGAGTGAAAAGGGGGGGTGTATCTTGTGTTATTCTATCTCTTTGATATTGTACTCTTTCTTTTACATTATGGGTTCATTTTATAAATTAACACCACATAATTATGCTACTTGGAAAGAAAAGATAAAGTAACCATTAGCTGAAAAAGGTTTACTACATTATGTAATTGGTACAATAAAGAAACTTGATGATGATGCTGATGAGTCTTGTAAAGAAGATTGGGAATCAAAAGAAGAGATGGCCTTATTAACCTTGCTAAAGAATATCTCAAATCCTATCAAATATAACATCAGGAACATTACCAATTCAATAGAAGTTTGGAATAAACTTGAAGCATTGTACATGATAGTAGATGAAGATATGGCCCACATCATTGAGGACAATCTTCTCAAATTAGGTCCTGGGAATTTTGACACCATCAAAGATTATCTTACCCAAGTAGACATGTATAGGGCACAACTTAAGGATTGTGGTGAACCCATCAAGGGTGGAAATTTGATCAAACATGTGATGGCTCATCTTCCTCCTAAATATGCACCTTTTGTTTCAAGTTATAATACTCACAAATAAAAATGGGAAGTTCCTTCACTAAGCCTTCATTCGAGTCATTTTCAGGAGTGTTGGTCCTAGAACATGAAAAGTTAGTGAGTATGGGAATTATCTAGTCTTCGAAGTCCAAATCCTTGGTGGCTAATAAGGGGAATCAAGGTGGTAAAAATTCCAACAAGAAGCAAAAGAAGTGGAAGGCTAAGGCACAAGATGAGACACAATGATCTTCCTCTACACATCAATCTTCATCCATACAACAATATTCCTCACAACAAGGCAAGTTTTTTTCCAACAATAATAAGAAGGGGAACAACTTCAACAAAAGGGAGAAGAAAGCTTATGCCTATTGTAATAAGAATGGTCATTATGAACATGAATGTAAGGATAAAAAAATTGATGAGTTACTAAACATAATGAGGAAACATAAAATTTATGTGTCAAATGCCTATAAGGTTAAGGGATCTTCATCCACTTGAAAAGGTAAGGGACAAGCTTTGATAGCAAGTACAAACAATTCTGAGGAATGGGTTCTTGATTTAGGAGCTATACATCATATGGGTGCTTCAAGGGAGCATTTTTACTCTTTGAAACCATCACATGTACCTTACATCTATGTGGAAAATGACACACAAGTGGAAGTTAAAGGAAAAGGGAATGTTTAGTTGGACAATGGAGTTTCCAAGGATGTTCTTCATGTTCCCAACCTTAGCACCAACCTCCTCTCAATCTACCAAATAACTCACTATGGATGTGGCAACAAAGTGGAGTTCCTTCCTAATTCAGTTGTGGTGAAAAATCTAAAGGATGATTCTATGATGGAAATTGGAAAGGCTAATCATGATATACGACTTTATTCTTTTTTCATTTTGTGCCTAAGTCCACTTCCCTTGCCTTGTCTACCCACTCAAATTCTTACATGGTATCAGAGTGGGTCATTGAGTTGAGGTATTGTCTTATAGTAGAGCAGGTTGTAGACATCTTCACCAAACCCTTCATTGAGGTCAAGTATATCCATTTGCAAGATCTCTTGGGGGTGTGTGATATTTTAGTAAGGGGAGTCACTTGACTTCTCTCTTCTTTCTTATGTGAGGGATCTTTTCCTAATATAAGGTCTTCTTCTCTCTCATTTTATTTTATTGTAGTTATCTCTCCCTTTGGAGGGGAGTTTTTCCCATGTGGTTTTCCTTCTTTCTCCAATTTATGAGAGATTACATTGCATATTATTTGCAATTGCAGTTTGTACATGGGTACCTAACATACTCTAGTAGCTGGGACCCATCATGCATTTTCATCTAGCTTTTGTGAGCTTAAGTGCATTCCCCTATGTTGCACTTAAGGGGGGTGTTGGTGTAAATAAGTATTTACTATTTATACTTTACTTAAGTTTACTTAGGTTAATGCATTAGCATATTAGTTATCATGTAGACACCTAGGAGTTTGCATATTCATATGAGTTGTCATGTAGATAACATAGTTGTTCACACTCTAATTTAGCATATGTTGTCTACTACATCTCTTCATGAGATACACCTTTGTATTCTTATCCTCTCATTGTTTCAAGTAAATTCATGCATAATGGAGGATAATCCACTCCTGGTAGGACATGTGTTTAGTTGTGATAATTATCTCTTTGCTAGCTCCTAGTCATTCTAGCTACCTTTATATACAAGGCTCTTCTATGATGTATTCATCCAATAATTTGATATCCATTCTCATTTGATCCTCATTTGTCTCTCTTGTACTCTACAAAGTGGAAGTGATAATGAAGAAGAAGTAGATGAACCTCCAAAGATGAAGAAAAAGACACCATCAAGAGAATCAACAAGGTCTTTTACTCCTGTGATTACTACCACCAAGCATAGGAAGACAAGAAGAAAATTTGAAGCTAGATGACGATGATGATGAAGATGAAGATAACACTCCAATCATCTCACTGAAGAAGCCCCCACCTAATTTTGAACAAAGGTTGAAATTAGTAAAGGAAGGAAGTGGAATGACTAACTTCAAATACCTCAAATATGAAACTAGAAGCAAGGATGAGCATAAACAAATTGAAAATGCATTGGTGGAGAAAATGGAAAAATAGAAGTATGACCCCAATGAAATCAAAGGGAAAGCACCTAAAGCCCTACTAAATATTATTTCTCACCATTAGGATACTGCAATCTAAATAGAGAAAGATACCAGAGAACAAACTCTAAATAAACTAATGCCAAATCTCTCTGAGAAGGAAATGAAGGAGGCATTGTCAAAACATGAAAACATACAAATTCCTACATTCAAAGCATTTTAGATTTTGTCTAATAAAATTAAGGATGTTGTACAATCTACATCCAATTTTTGGGAAAAAATATTTGATCTAAAAAAGAGGAAAATATACTAGAGGTTCAATCTATTGAAGAGTATGATCTTGAGAAAATTGCAACAAAGGTCATGGCATCATTTCCAACCATTCTATCAAGCTTCAGGTTAAACAAGGCAACACCTGAGCTGTAGTCCAAAGAGTTGAACATAGTTAAATTGAGTCATGAAGAAAACAAACAAAATTCCTCATCCACCCAAGTAGTAATTGAGAGATAACCTATCAAGGATGAGGATACGATTGAAAAAGGAGATAAAGAAGACAAGATTCAACCAAAGATTGAAGAAAAGAGTGATGGAGGCAAAAGGAAAGAAATCATATCTTCATCAATTTTCAAGACCAAAGGAAAAGAAAATATAATTGATGATATTGGCCTTGATGAAGAGACTATGTTTTTGAATTGGGACCAATCTAATCTTTTTTCTAAGAAAATGAACATATTGTGTGAACTTTGGAAGAAAAGAGCCAAGCAGCGGATGCTGAGAACAGAAAAGTCCTTGAGGATATTAAAGAAATATTTTTGGATACACTATCTATAGAGGTAAATGAAAAGGTCCCACTCATTTAATAACTAGTTGAAATTGAACATAAGTTCAATGAAGATGTAAATGATTAGGAAAAACTTCTTGAAAAGGCTAAAAGGAAGTTTGAAAGAAAAGTGGTAGAAAATGTAGCACTAAAACTTCCTATTCACCAAGTAGAGTTATCCACTCTTGTTTCTACATTGGAGAATTTTGTAACCTCATTTGTGAAATTTATTGATACAACAAACTTTACCAAGGAAATCAAGGATAAATTGACTAAGATTGATATGGACTTGAAGGCTAGTGCTAGTTAGTTGGCACTTAACCCAAGTTCTAGTTCAACTCATTTTGAAAAAGTTGTATTTTTGATAGATCTTTAGGTATAATTATTAAGAGAAGATGCCAAAATAAGGGAAACCTTGCTAGACATTCATAGCAATGCTTCCCCATATGGATATTATGTAGAAGAGAATTGAACATGCAAAGACACTAGTCAAAGGCACAAACCTTTTAGTGGTAGAGCATATGATGGAGTTACTAGCCGAGCTTTAGATAGATCTGCACATCTTAAAGGTATTGCAAGCTAACTGGGATAAGACCATATCTTTAATTCTAAATGTGCATATTGATTTCCTCTAGTATTTTGGCATAACCTTGTAAATTTTAGCATTTTTAAAAAAAACAAGGGGGAATATATATGTATGTATGTATGTAAAGGGGAGACATGTATAGAATGGAGGAAATATGTAAATAATAAGAATTGTATAATAGATATGTAAAAAGAAGACAAACAAAAATAATAAAAAATAAATAAAAAATAGAGTTTTCAGTTCAAACCGTCAAATCAAGATGCAGAGTTTTCAGTTTAAACTGAGTTGCAGAATAGATCACATACAAAGGGGGAGTTTGAATGAAAGATATTTGATTAAAGATTTTGAGGATGAAAATTGTTTTTGTAACTAATTCCAATAGGGGAGATTTTTGACTGTATGGAAAGACATATTGTCAATTAGTGCCAAAACACTTAGTCATCATAAGAAGTGAGGATAGTGCAAGCTACCAAATAGATGAGTGTTAACTGAGCTCATGTATGAATCGAGATAACAATGTCAACCAAGCTATAGTATAAACCGAGTTAGTTTATCTTTCCATTTTTAGAATGAGAACTAAGTAGATAGAGTAGTGTGAACCAAGCTAGATGAGTTTTCCAAGTGATCAATGTGAACCAAACATCTAGAGTTAGCCAAGTTGACAATATTGCTCAAGTGTCTCCACATCACCCAAGTAAGCTATTGGATTTGAGTATCAATGTTGAGCTGACTTGGTAAATTATTTTTGAAACTATTGAATTGCAATTATAGCTAACCTAATGCAAAGTTACTATTTGGATTGATATATAAGGAAGACACTCTGTTTTATCCAAAGACATATCATGGAATTACATTTACTGTCACAAGTAAGTATGGATAATGGAAGAGAAGATTGGTTAGGAGGCTATCAAGAAGTACAAAGGAAAAGAAGAGACTCATCTATCATAGTCAGGTGATCAATATATTATTTAAAGGATCTTCATTAGTAAACAAAGTTGCATAAAAAATATCAACTTGTTGATTCATTCTAACGGGTATATCAGTCTCAAATCCTCTAACAAGGTGGACCTAACATTAATCCTTGTAGAATCTCCTAACCAAGTGCATACTTTATTGCATCGTATAAATCCTTTCACAAGGTGGACCTAGTAGTCCTACTTACTCTTAATCAAGTAGATCACCTGAAGTGATCAAGTGTAAGTACTAGTAAATTTGAACTCAATTTTTGACAAATTTCAGTCAAAATTTTGGCCCAGGTTGGTCAAAATTTCAACCAAGTAGTTCGTGGGAATTTTTCTTGTCAAAATTTCAACCAACCTATAGGTTGGTCAAAATTTCATCCAATACATTCATCAAAAAATTTTAATTTTTGCTAGCTCTGATTTGTCATTGTTGGTCAAAATTTCCACTAATGATTGGTCATTTTTTTATAGAATTGGTGGAAATTTTGACCATTTCTTGGTAGAAAACTATCAAGAATTGGTCAAAATTTCCATCAATGTTTGATCAAATTTTTTTAATAATTGGTCAAAATTTTGACCAAGTCTTGGTAGAAAACTATCAAGAATTGGTCAAAATTTCCACCAATGTTTGTTCAATTTTTTTTAATAATTGGTGGAAATTTTGACCAATTCTTGGCAGAAAACTATCAAGAATTGGTCAAAATTCCCACTAATGTTTGGTCCTTTTTTTAAAAAATGCTGTATCAAGTAATTGTTTCTTATCCAAGCCATTTAATTTGCAACCTTTTAAATCTCTACAAAGATAAAGCTGGAGTAGGAAAATTTTTCTTCTCAAAGGTGTCCTTTGATTATAAAGCATCCATTCCATTATCTGTTCAACAAACAAGACATATCTAGTTCAAGAGATAATGGAATGGACACTTTACAATTAGAGGACACCTTTGAGAAGAAATTTTTTCGTGATCTAACTTTATCTTTGTAGGGATTTAAAAGGTTGCAAATTAAATGGCTTGGATAAGAAACAATTGCTTGATACAACATGGAACAAATGGACATTTATGCATAGGGCACCATCAATTATGTGAGTGATGCAGATGTAGCCAAAATTTTTGGGGTCAAATCCACCAATTAATATAAGATTTCTAATCTCCACAAGGTCAAAATTGTGGTTGTAAGGGCTGTGGAGAGGGCACTTCTTCATTGTTTGATTCATCACCGATTAACTTGCACCATAGATTGATGGTCTTCATCTTTGTTGTGGGCCCCTATACCCTATGTGATTTCTGATGTAGAAGCTGAAGTAAAAAAAAAGGGTGAAAGTGTGTTGAATAAGGTTTCTAATCTCGACTTGGTCAACATTGTTGATTTAAGGGCTATGGATTGGGAAATATTAGGAGTAGCATTGTGTCCTCTTTAACTATTACATGTACAGCCTCAGGAGGAAATAGGTTGTTGGCTACTTCTTCTGGACTTGCACTTTCTTCTTTGTTGATTTTTCTTAAACATAGCTCTACATCTATCCCTAGTTTCAAGCGATTAGGCAATGCATCTATTTGCTACAAAAAAAAATACCCATTTCTTGTTTTAGTTTCTGATAGGTCTTGCTCAACTCTTTCATTTGGAGAGAAGGTTTCCATCATGGTAGCAATGCATAAAAAATCTCAAGGTAAAATTGAAGATGAAAATGAGTACAAGCATACGATTGACTTACCTTAGACAAGCTTCACCCTTAGAGAAATTCAACAACATGTGAACTAAAAATACAGAAGCTGTGGGATGAGAAAAAAATATTAAATAATGTAAGAAAACTCGACAACTATGCACAACAAGTAATATGAAAGGTAAACTCGACAACTATCCAAAACAAGTTATATGAAAGGTTTGATGTGACTTCTATCATCATGCCTCCTCAAAACATATCAAAGAAGACTAAATTACTTCTCAAAGGACATCGATCATATCTATTCATATTTACACACCATGATCAAGCCCATATATAGCCTTGTAGTAGCCAAGAAGGTTTGTATTGATCCACAATTATCAAGATAAAGAAATGCACATGCATCTAGACTCAAATAGAGATAGCGTCACAACAAGATCATCACATAAACAAGATGGACAATAATCAAAGATGGTGATAATCATATATGTAGATTCATAAAGAGATTGCTATTAATAGCGATTACATTAATAATTCATTTACCCATTCATACATTCTCAAGTTATAACAAACTTCTCTTTATATCAACCATCATATTAGGATTACTATTTGGATAAAAAATTGTACTCATTTAATCCATACAGGATTGATTCGCCAACATATCCAAATGTATGTCTTACAAAATCAAATATTGCATTTGCAACTCATTCAATCTATAAAGAGATGAATCACAAACACATCAAACTTCTTACCATCCTGAATTCAATTCTATTATTCTAAGAGCATTATTGATATTACTGAAATTGACATAATAGATATAATTATTTATATAAATTTATCTCCATTATCTGAAGTAGTCTAGATATAAGGTTTATATAGCTGATATTTGTTTGATCTAGATAACATCCACCAATGGTAAATAGTTAACCTCTCATGTGGAAGTCTTGGGTTTGAGTCTCCTCAAACTTAACACATTATTGTTGATCTTAGATAGATTTTGACAATTGAGTGTCAACAAACTTAAGACATTTACTTAGTTTATGCTAAACTAGTAATGCATGCTGAGTACAATACGTAAATACAAGACTATGCCAAGTCACTCATCTGCCGAGCAAATGGACCATGCCAAGTGATTCAAGTTCTGAGTGAATAGTAGATGCCAAGTAGTTTAGATGCTAAGTCAAAAATAGAATTACAGTATGTACCGAGCATTAGTAACTCAAGTGCTGAGTAACACAGATTAAACATATTTGTTTGTGATTGCACAAACAACTATGTAAGTCATTTTCAAGCTGACATCAGTTTAGATTTCAATTCTTTAAATATAAGGACAAATCTATTTACATCATTCCTATCTATTTGCATGCAAGCAATTAGAAAATAGGAAGGAGTAAGTGGAAAAATGAATGAATTTTAGCCATAGATTCATACCTAACTATAAGCCACAAAAGTCTTTATAAGGAAGATGAAGCCCCAACAATTATAAGAAATCGAATGAATCAAGAGAAGTGAGAGATAATGTTACAGGAGGTAATAAGGGATGAATGATCAAATTTGTTCACAGAAAATTCAAGGTGACTTAGTAGTGAGAGTGCATTGCAAAATTAGTTGGAGGAGAACAAAGAATAGAAGGATACATCAATCATTATATCAGATCAAAGATGATCAAGAAGGACATTGTACAAATTTGATCTTTAATCAAGAAACTAGATCCAATCAAAGGATCTATGCTAAAACATCCTAACAGGTGATTTAGTTAAATCTTGTAGGCAGAGTAGTCCTTACAAGCTATTGTAAATCCTTTAATAGGGTGACATTCCACGTGGATGTTCTAAAGTCCTTTAGCTAGGCACACTTCTAATAGAGTGTTGAAATCCTCTAACAAGGTGGGACTTAATAGTCTTTGTAAGCCTTTAATAGGGTAGGCCTTTCATAGGGAAAATCATGTTTCATGGTCAAATCATTGTAATCTTAATTGGCTACACTTTATTGCTGTAGTAGTGAAGATTTGTGGGTATCATCCCCACCCTAGTTTTACCTTCTCTTTGGAGGGTTTATGGGTAATCATATTTGGTGTTAAGTGAGTGTGTTCAATTGCTTACATGTTTTAGATGCATTTACTTTTCATGTTATTTTCAATTCATATATTACATGCATCTAAAAAATGGTGAAAGTTTAAATAGATAAAGTTTGAACTTCTAATTCACCCCCCCTCTTAGTAGTATATGTTTTCAATTTGTAATTCCAACAATTGGTATCAAAGCGTAGTTTTTAGAAGAAGAAGCTTTGTCGCTTACAGGAAAGATTTTGAAATGGAAGTCTACAAATTAGGAAAGACCATTGAGAACTAGGAGATCAAGATACATCTCATACTACATCAACTGAATGAAGCTAGAGATGCTTTGAAGAGTTCCCTAAAAAGAAGGAAAGAGTTTTCCATAGCAGAAAATGACACAGAATACAAGGATATTAACACCACAAATCTATTTGCAGATGGTAACTCTAGTGTATTTGATGTAGCAATTGTAGACCCAATGGAGAAGAATAGAGTAGAAGCTGAAGAAATTAGAAATCTCAAGTTGGAGCAAGAATCATAAGCTATATTACTATGTGAGGTGGCTAAACAAAAGAAGAAAGCTATAGAAGACAAGACCATGATTGAAGATAAAAGAATTTTGGCAAACAGATTAGAAGAAAAGTCAACAAAGCTATCTAGGATCTCAAACATGTAATTGGATACCTTGAGCCAAATGATGAATGCTCATCATGATTTGAATGCCAAGGATGTTGAGATAACTACATTAAAGTTACAAAATGAACAACTATAGAATGACCTGAAAAGAGAAAAGAAATTTGCTGAAAGTTTCAATAAGCCAAATGAAGCCAGGAAGTACTTTGAGCAATTACTAAAATCCCCTAGATCCAATAGAGATACATTAGGATTGGGCTACACAAGCAATGAAGAAAGAGAATCATCCAAAGTTGCTGAGGAAAGGAACAATAAAGGTAAGAACTCCAAACCTACTTGTCATAATTGTGGAAAGAAAGGGCATACCGCTAATGTGTGTAGGAGCAAGAATAAAAATTAGAATGCTAAGTCTAAGAACATGGTCCACTATCATAAGTGCAATAACCAAGGTCATCAGGCACATGAATGCAAAACTAGAACCATGCATGCACCAAATTGAAGGATATTGCTACAAATGTCAGAAGTATGGACATAGAGCCTATGAATGTATATCTAAGTGCACATGGTCATCAAGAAAGCCAAAAAAGGTAAGAAGCTTTGGAAATTATTATAAGTAGGATTACAATGCAAGATATAGCTATCACTATTGTCAAGAATATGGACATGTACCTAAAAATTGCATTAGGACTCACTTTAGTGGTAACTACAAGAGGTGGTTGAGTCAAACTACATGTTTTAGCTATTTGAAGATTGGTCACATTAGTTAACATTGTCCAACTAGGTCCAAGGTAGGAAGTTGTGAATTTGATAAAGGCAAAGGTAAGACAGATGTTGAACACATCAAGAATGAGATGAATAAGACATGGAAGAAGAAAAATGGTTGTAGTACATCAAATGGAGAAGAGAACACTTCACCCAATGGGTCAATTGGTTACACCTTATCAAACTAAGCAAAAAAGAGGTATGTGGGATTGATACTTAAAATAATATATTATACATCAATTCCAAAATAAAATAACACTAAAAATTATGGATAAGCATGAATAAAGATGCAAGAAGTTGTAGAAAGTTCAAGATTAAATCTTCAAGTTTTCATGTTGTTGTTGAGCATGAAAAGTTCTTTGTGTATGCCAAGTGAAATACTAGTTAGTACCAAGCTACTAGGTTAGCTAGTTGATGCTGAGCCTATAGTAGCTATCGAGTGATAGTCATGTCAGTAGATGTTGAGTAAAACATAAATTGTGTTGATGCCAAATTTATAGTTGTACAAGCATTAAGCATCAAATGCAAAATTTTGAAAGGTTATATAATTCCTTTGGAATAGTATTATCTAATTCAAGTGGGGTGTTCTTGAATTTAGACACATTTCATATATATAATTTGATTGAAGAATAAATATATGAAATGTGTCTAAATTCAAGAACACCCCACTTGAATTAGATAATACTATTCCAAAGGAATTATATACTATTGTTGAAAACAAATGGCATTATTGTTTAAACCTGGAGAAATAAATTAGAGAATCCACATTAGCCCAGGTAATGCCAGAATTGTCAAAAGGGTAGATTACCAAGGCCAACATGAAATATGGTGGAAGGTTTGCACCAAAAGAGAGGGCATTCAAAATTCTTTAGAATAAAATTGAAGACATTGTATAGAATTCCACTCAAATGTGAAAATTAATTTATGGATTGACAACTATCAAACAAGGAGAAGAAGATCCCTTTGAGGGTAGAAATAATGGAGATGACAATGATGACAAGGAGGATGATAAAGAAAAGGATAATATTGATGAGGAGACACAAAAGAAAGATGAAGACATGGCTACAACTGAAGAGCAACAGGAATAACATAGTGTGCAAGACACACAAATGCCAAGTATGAACCCTCCTTATGACACTAGTATACTTGCAGAAACCATAATTGTAAAGGATGTTCCTGATAGTTTAGCTTAGAACATCAATCCTTTAACTGCAAAAGCTTTGAAGAAGATTCTTGACCAATCTAAACTACAAGAAAGACTATGCAAGAATCCAATATTGGTTAGTGTAGATGAACTTTAGAAGGCAGTAGCTAACATCACAAGGGATAAGGTGAATATACAAGAACCACCTTTTTCCATCCCTTTAGCTATGAGTGATCAACCTCTAAGTCAAATAGTAGTAGACATATCTACTAAGGTTGACACAAATGTTATAGTTGATTCAGTTGAGTAGGGGTAAACTACTAAAGAAGGGGAAAAGGAGACAACACTAGAGCAAATAGGACAGATGGACACATCTGTACTTTTGGCACAACCACAAGGTGCAAGTCCAATCATTGTGATTAACCAAAGTAGATCTGAAGAGAGAAATGATACACCAAAGGAAAAGGAGCAAGAAGTTATTCAAGCATTGGTAACATTACTAGCATCAAGTAGTCCTACAAAAATCCTTCAGAAGCTAAGCATAGAGGCTATACCACTACAAATTTCAACACTAGGCTCATGCTTTATAAAAGTTGACAAGGTAACACACTATGGTGATGTAACTTTAGATGAAGAAATAGTGATACCTCAGTTTGATTATGTAATAATGACTATAGAGGAAATAGGAATATTACAACAATATTTGGAAAAGAAGAAGCACCAAGAAGTGCTTAGAAAGGAATTTAGGCAAAAGAAAGCATTACAAGACATCAAGGAAATCTTCTTAGATGAATTCAGGCTGCCTACACCTAAAGAAACAAAGCCTCTATTAGAGCAATTGTCAAATTTTTTTGAAAAGGTCAATAACAAAGATATTGGCACAAGTGCAAAACTTCTTGAGTGGTTAGAGAAGAAATTATAGAGTAAAGTGAATGAGAAAATATCTAGTGAGATTGCTCTTACTCAAGTTGCACTAATTACAAAGGTTGAAGATGTGAAGAAGGTACTGGAGAATATTTTCTCATTGTACACTAAACTATGTGACCCCACAATCTTCACTTAAGAAACAAGAAATAGATTGTGAGTCTAGAGAGAAATCTCAATATATCAGGTATGCAACTACCTCAAAACCTAGCTCAAAGTGAGAAGTGTTTTCACACATTGCTTCAATCACAAAGTCAGCTAGCTATGTTAACAACAAAAGAGGATAATATAATAGTCAGGTTGACACAAATTCAAGCCTTCCTCACCCCACATATGGAAATATTCCATAAAGATCTAGGATATTTAGAAACTTTGTTAAAGAAAGATCCTCATCTTTCTACATCAGATGGACTAGTTCACCTATTACCTGAGCTGGCAATCTAACTCAAGTCACTGAATGTTGCATGAGACAATTGGGATGTAGCTTTGAAGATAATTATGGAAGAATACAAATCCTTTTTGGAAAAATACACTATAAGTGTATAGACCCTTTGACATAAGTGTCAAAAAGGGGGAGATAAAAGAATAAAAAGGGGGAATGAAAGAAAGGAGTAAGTGGGAGAGAAAAAAAAGAGTAAAGGGGAGAGTAAGATAGCAAGAAAGAAAAGGAAATAAGGAAAGGAGTAGATAAAGCAAGGAGAGAATAATAAAAGGGGGAGCAAATAGAATAAACAAAGGAGAAAGAAAGCTCAAAATAGAAATAGAACAAGAATAGAGTAGAACAGATATTAGCTAAGGACAAGGCATCAATTACAAATACATTGAAGGCAAAGAGTATCAATTAGTAGAGAGAAACCTACTCAAATTGGAGAATAGATTTTTGATACAAATTAGGCACATTAACTCAAGGGGAGTTATAAATTTTGAGGTATATAGGTTATTGCAAAATTTTGAAAATTTTGAAGTTTTGTTTATAAGCCAAGTTGTGAATATGTTATACTTGATAAGATTAGATTGATTATCTATAGTTAAGTGTTTTTGACACTTATGTCAAAGGGGGAGATTGTTGATCTTAGATTGGTTTCGACAATTGAGTGTCAACACACTGAAGACATTTACTTAGTTTTAGTTTAACTAGTAATGCATGTTGAGTATAATATGTAAATACAAGATTGTACTGAGTTGCAATGAGTGCTGAGTCACTCAAGTGTCAAGTAGATAGACCATGCCGAGTGATTCAAGTGCTAAGTGAACAATAGATGCCAAGTAGTTTAGATGCTGAGTTAGAAATAGAATTATAGTATGTGTTGAGCATCAATAACTTCAAGTGTTGAGTAACATAGATTGGAAATATTTGTTTGTGATTAC
This sequence comes from Cupressus sempervirens, assembly GCA_028749045.1. Classification (NCBI taxonomy): domain Eukaryota; kingdom Viridiplantae; phylum Streptophyta; class Pinopsida; order Cupressales; family Cupressaceae; genus Cupressus; species Cupressus sempervirens. The sequence goes on along the minus strand of CM053791.1, from coordinate 784,407,388 downwards.
ACAAACAACTATGTAAACCATTTTCAAGCTGACATAAGGTTAGATTGATAAGTAGGAGATGATTTCCACAGCTAGTCAAATTGTGATATGAATATCAGGATTTAATTGTGATATGAATATCACACAGTTAAATCCTAATATTCATATCACAATAAGGTTAGATTTCAATTCTTTAAAGATAAGGACAAATCTATTTGCATAATTCCTATGTATTTGCATGTAGCCAATCAAAAAAATAGGAAGGATTAACTGGCAAAAAGAATGAATTTTAGCCATAGATTCATACATAACCCTAAGCCACCAAAGTCTTTATAAGGAAGATAAAGACCCAAAAATTATAAGAAATCAAATGAATTGAGAGAAGTGAGAGATAATGTTACAGGAGGTAACAAGTGGTGAATGATAAAATTTGTGCACAAAGCATTCAAGCTGACTTAGCAGTGAGAGTGAATTGTAGAATCAATTGGAGGAGAACAAAGAACAAAAAGATACATCAATTGTTATATTAGATCAAAGAGGATCAAGAAGGAAACTATATGGATTTGATCTTTAATCAAGCAATTAGAGCCAATCACAAGATCTATGCGAAAACATACTAATAAGTAATTTTAGTTAAATCTCCTAAGAAAACTAGTCCTAATAGGCTGTTGTAAATCCTTTAATAGGGTGACATTCCAAGTAGATGTTCTAAAGTCCTTTAGCTAGGCACACTTCTAATAGGGTGTTGAAATCCTCTAACAAGGTGGGACTTAATAGTCTTTGTAAGCCTTTAACAGGGTAGGTCTTTCATAGGGTAGATCATGTTTCATGGTCAAACCATTGTAACCTTAATTGGCTACACTTGATTGCTACAGTAGTGAAGATTTGCGAGTGTCATCCCCACCCTAGTTTTACCTTCTCTTTGGAGGGTTTCTAGGTAATCATATATGGTGTTAACTGTGTGTGTTTAATTTCTTACATGTTTTAGATGCATTTACTTTTCATATTATTTTTAGTTCATATGTTACATGCATCTAATAAATGGTGAAATTTTTAATAGCTAAAGTTTGAACTTTTGATTCACCCTCCCCCTCTCAGAAGTATACGTTTCCCATTTGTAATTCCAACAATAATAATAATTAATTTCAACAAATAATAAAATTATGAATAAACTAGACTTCAGCCCATTACCTATTAAAATAAATTGTTCAAATTATGACAAGTGAGGATATAGGACAAGTGCTGAAGTTCTCCAATTGTTTTACCTACCTGCCTATCTACCTAAAGTATAAAATAATTACAAGGATGCATAGTTATGGCTATAGCAAGTTAGCAATAAAGAAAGTGTATTAAGATTTGATGATGTTGAAATTCTACTTACTAAGGACATGAAGAGGAAGAATCATGAAACTTCATTGGGAGACACTTTCATAAACAACAAAGGGAGTGGATCATAAGGAGGTAATCATTACTAGGGAGGAATGTTTAGATGACTATTGGACTTCACATTCAACAATAACCACATTATCTATCATTCCGAATCCATTTATAGAGTGTCACAATGTATATATAGAGTGCCACAATGTCTATGACCTTACTTATTTTTAAGAGTTTCTTTTCAGAACTATGGACTGTGGAAGCTTCCCATGCTATTCACACTATAAAATTTACAAAATATAATGTTCAATCATAACTAAAAGTATAAAGTACCCAACATTTTCAATTCAAAGGGCTTAGCCATTGGAAAGATCTGGTCATGTTCTCCCCACACAATCAAAATGTCCTACAAAATACCCAATCATCAATCCTTGAATACAAATTTGGATAAAAGGCATTCAAGTAGGAGAAAAAAAAGGCCATGAAAATTAAAACATCATGCATAAGAAACAAGAAAGTGGGAAATGCCTTCTCAAGAACGTGAAGAGGTGTGGGCAAGTTTAGTATATTGTGGAACTCATTTTTCAATTATTTACAAATTATTTTAACTTTGTTGATCCAATAATAGTATGATCAAAACAAATAGTGGGATCACATTTTAGAAGAAAAGCAGGGGATTTTCACATTATATTGTTGAATTTGTTTGTCACTTTATTTTTGTAGTGCTCATGAGTCATAACATAGGGACATGTAGCTAGCAATATTAGACTACTAAGAATAAATTGGGAAGACAACAGACAAGTAAGGGGTTTAAATTATATTGTTGACATCATTTTTCACTTTTTATTTGTAAATATTGGTAACAACATTAGGATACGTAGCTTGTGGCATCACACTACCACAAGGAAATTGGAAATCAGTAAAAGCTTGCAACAAATACCCCCATACTAAGAACAATTCTAATTTCCCTTTAAGGCTGTCACTATACAATATACTACATGTAGACTTGACATCTGTAGCAGACTTGCATTTGAACATGCTTGTGCAACAATGTCATCCAAATTGCTTGCCAACAGACTCACAGAAATGCTTGAGTCTATGGTGGAGATCCATCACAAGTACTTTGTGAGCTTGCCATGTACACTCATCACTTTGGCTCACATCTGAACATGTATATGCAACAAAGTTGCAAGAAGAAAAAAAGAAAATTACTTTTTCCTTCTTAAGAAAACTCAATCGATGTAATTTTCTCACACAAAATTTGCAAAATTGTTTTGAGTGAGTCAAATGAGTTTAAAAGTTATTTGAAGGGTAAAATTTTTCAAATTTTGAAGTTCCAGGTTAGAAATTTTTCCTTTCCCCCCCTCATATTTCAAGAAACTTATTTCTTTTCTAAATACTAGATTTCAAAGTTAAAAAACATTTGGGAATTTTTGAATTCATTTTTCACAAATTTTAACATTGATTTTGTGTGATTGTTTATGAATAAAAATGCTATTTTTTACTGGTTAGCATTTATCAAATTATGGTATCACATATTTTTTATTTCAATTATTAATGCTATTTATCAAAATGTAAACTATTTTATTTTAGTTTAAATCACTGGTGTTCCCTATATAGTTCTTGTTTTGGGTTTAAAGATATGTTTTTTAATTTTAAACATTTTTAATACACTACAAAATGTGGCATAAGAAGATTATAATTTTATAACTATATCTATATCAGGTTTGCACTTAACAATCTGTGCCATCAAAAAGTGGAATCCGATCCAATCCTAGATGGGGAGAAGGGTCCTCATTTGGAAACATGGCACACCAATATTGAACTTGGGAATAGTTATTTGCAAATACCATGGGGTGAAGATGAATGGAGACATAAATAACCTCATGTAGCATGTTTCATGCATGGTTCATCAGATAGAAAAATGTGTCTCAATATCACAATCAACATAGAACAAGAATGTACACAACCCTTGCATTGAAAATTAAGAATAAATTGTATAAGAAGTGGGTAAACATAGCCACAACAACAACCATTAATGCCAACTTTGCACAAGAAATAGAGGTAGCTATAATAGAGATTGTGGGCTCCAATTATGGGCCATGCCACACAACAAATCCACCTTGTCCAACTCAAATAGAGTTCCATTACAAGACTTTTTTGTTCCTTAAAATACACTTGGGTTAGAATCTTCATTTGAATTTGCAATGTGGAATAATGAGAAATATAGGGAATCAGATGTGCTTTGTGCTAATTTTCTATTCTATAACAATGTTCCTTTCAACATAACATATAAACTATTTTGGGAAAATTACTCATTGTAGTGATCCTTGCAAGGAAGGATATAGTCAAAAGTGTTGGAGTTAATGGCAAACCCCACATGTCCCAAAATACTAAGAGTTTGTGGAGTTAAAGGCAGAGTAGATTTGGTCACATGATGAGTAGTTCCCAAGATGGCTAAGAGCCTTAAGGGAACCCACTTGTAGGCTATTTCATGCCCCCTTGGCATAGTAAATCTATCATCCTTCTCAAGGTTAGTGACTAGGAGAGAAGTAATGAATTAGTACATATGTATTATGAATCAATGATTGTTCCTTAATTTGATTTAAAAGCATAGTGACATATGATTACTCATTGGAAATTGGAATTTTCTACTAGGGAATGACACAAAATTCCATTCCAAAGTGCAATCAAAACTCTAATTGGGAATTTAGAGAAAATTAAGGTTGGTCCTAGTTGGGGAAATTACATAAGGAGAGGACACTAAAACACACATAAATATTTACTCATAGTTCTGAACATTTATATATGATAGAAGATAGGGCAAGATTATATTCTATAGATTATTGCTATATAATTCTTATTAAACTTGGAAGAAATCCCTCACAATTCTGATTCAGAAACTAAAGGTTTTCCCTCTTCTCTGACAATAATCTAAACTAACAAAACTTAGTTTTGTCTAAACCTCCTTGAAATGATTTGAAATTTAGGAAAGCTGTAGTGGCCAAAGGAAAACAAATTATATTAAGTCTTTTGGTGCTTTTGGCCAAGACAAAATCTTCTTTTTCATTGTTATTGGATAGTTTGTAATAATATAGATGATTAAATTTTCATATTGGGTAGATCAATCCCAAAATCACTAAGAAGACTTTATAGATTTATTAGATGTTGTTAGAACTGTGACATGGAAAAAGGTTAATTAGGAAACATGCAGTTGAAAGAGAAACATATTTTGGTTTACCAAGAACCAACTTACCTACTTGTGGTTGTATCCAATCATATCTATCATACATAAGTTGATTGAATATTTTCATTTACCTAAAAATATATTACAAAATCTAGTATTCAAATCAAATACAAAATTTGATGAATGGAATCTGTCTCACCAAGGCACCAAAGACCAACAAGGCTAAATAGACCAACATATCAAAACAACTTTTGCAAATGAAAGCCTGATACTTAGAATATCAACAGTGATACTAAACTTGATCCCTGATCAGTATGTTGAACTATAGTAAATGCCTTGAACTATAGAAGATGTCTTTCATTTGTAGAGAAGTTTTCCATCATGGCAGTAGCACATAAAACATCTCAAGGTAAAACTAGCAACAAAAAAGATAATCAAAATCTAATATATCATTTAAGAGCTTCAAGTGCATAAAGTTTGGCTATATGAGTGATTGATACTCTTCTTCTAAACCTTGTTGTCTATAGTAGTAATTAGTGCTCTTCATTTAAAAATTGTTGAAACTTAACCTTAATATTATTATTATTTACGTATTGAACTTGAATGTAGAAAATTAATGATGCATATTTTGTCATTATACTACATAAATACTAAATATATTCCAATTGTCATTCAATAGTATTGTATTCCAGCTCTAGTTCAGTGTTGATCTTACCTCACAAGACCAATCATATTAGAGGGAGTTAAGAAGGGTGTTAGGAGGTGTGATGTTGTGAGGGAAAAGTATTTAAATGCTTTGGAAAGTGCTATGGAAGGGTAGGACAACAAGGTGTCTATGAAACCCTTAAAATCCTCATTATTGGCCAAAATGCTATATGGCCTGTTGAAGGCTTGAAACCCCAAAAATCCTTGAGAAAGAGTCATTTATAACAATTGTTATTATTACTAGTTGTGTTGAATCCTTGAAAGAAAAGGAGGTAAAAGCCATACAAATCTGCAAGGAGGCCTAATTAGGGCTCCTCTAGTAGCCCTATTTGTGAAGGAACTCTTCAATTGGGTATTAACCCATCATTGCCATCACTTTAGTTATGTTAAATATGTTGTACAACCACTCTAAAACTCATCACAATCCATGTTGGAGTTTGGGAAGCATGTAGGACCCTAGAAGACCTTTATAAGCCTTTTGGAGAATTAGGTGCTAGAGAAGAAGCTTGGAATGCTGAAAGGTTGGAATAGTTAACTTGGTGGGTAGGTTAAGGAAAGTTAGGGGATCCTTGGGAGAGTAAGGAATCTAGAGACCATCAGAGGTGTTAGAAGAATACTTAGATCCTAATTGAGGATTAGGAGCATAGGCTAGCTAGTCTATCCTTGTCTCCCCATCAACAATACTGAATATAGATAGGAGCTCACTGCACTAGACATGTAAAAAGGGCTTATTGCCAACCAAAGTAGCAAGTTATAGAAAAGAACTTGTGCATCGAGACTTATGGTCCCAGGGACATGATACATAAAATTCTTCTTAATAGATAAAGAGTGATTCTCTTGATAATGTAGCCCTCTTTCACAACTTTGTCAACTTCAACCAAGAACAGATTGTCACTACCTTTACTTCTCTGCCTCAGCCACAAAATAAAAACCTCACAAACTGAACTCTAATTTTCTAAAACTCTACTTATAGATCTTTAGTTTCTTGCACACAACTCTTTGAATTAATTAATGATGCTCGATTCTCAAATCTTAAGGTACAAATACCAATAGTGATAAACCTAGAAAGGTATTTAAAATTATATACAAAAAAACAAACAAAACTAAACATACCCCAACAATGTTATCAAATGAAGGCTACCTTTAAACATTGCATACTCACATGTTGCTTTCTCAGCAACTATCTTTGAATAGAAATACCAATTCTGAGTAGAAAAAGAGAAAGAGGAGAAGTTAGTTTAATAAAGTTGGAATATGGAGATAAGTTTACAAGTCTTTCCATAATATACAAAAACAAAGCAAATGGGTTACCATGGTTACCAACAAGATGCAGGCTGTCATTATCAAGATTGTGAATAATAGAATATTGAGTATGCAAAAGGTCGTGGAAAATATGACTTATTGGGATGAGAAGATGAGAGGTAAATGGATTTGGGTTTTGCAATTCCTTGGTATGTTAGTTTGAGCTTCACTTGGTTTTGAGAATACTGTTATATTATCTACTTAACAAAGCCAATCACATGAAGGTGGAAGCTCATTTGGCCTCACCCCCCCCCCAACATCAATCAAAATTACCCATTATCATCTAATTAAATACTTCATTCATTCATTCATCCATTTATGAACTATAACATTCAATCAATACAATCACATAAAATTCATTAATACACAATACTAATCAAGACTTCATTAACACATAACAATATTCATTAACATAAAATAGAAATCAATATTAATATGCATCATTCGTAGATAATTACTTAAAACAAAGTTCTTTCATTAAAAGGTTTATCAAAGAGCATTTTTTAAAACATCATTTATTCTTTTTGTTTTTCTTAGCTCTATTAAGAAAAAGGTTGATAGGATCATCAATATCTTCCTCATTGTCCTCCTCTTCTAGCACATGTAATGTCAAATTATGATGGCTCCTTCTCTTTGGAGGAGTAGGAGGCTGCTACATTAAAGAGGGCTCTATTGCAAGAACAAGTAAATGGGTTAAATTGGCATACTCTTTTTCTTTTTTTAATTGTTACAAGTCTATAATTAAGTACTAGTACAAAATAACATGCATTTTTCTTACCTAACTATGCCACATCATGTACATTAACATTTTGATCCACTACCACATCAACATGTTGAACACTTGGAACATGCTCCACTCCTTCACCATGATATTCAACATGCTCTAAAATAATCAAAAAAAGGATACACATCAAATTGCAATTGAAGATGTTAAATTGTATTCATAATTGCATAATTCATTTCCAATATCAAATTAATACCTCCACCACTATAATGCACATCATGGCCTTCATCATGAGTAGGTTCTATGATAGGATATGAAGGTTGTAGTAAAATGTTATGCAGTTAATTTATGTTCAAAACAAACACCAAAAAAGAATCTTCTCAACTATTCGATTATATTCACTTTTCATCAGACCAATTTACCTATGTCTCATTTGGTGCACCAGATTCTTGGGCAAGGCTTTTAGATTCTTGGCGTAGGCATGCAACCATGACTTTATAGCCTTCCATCAAGGAAATTTTTCTATCTTTAGTTGTGAGCTCAAAATTGAATTCTATGCCCTATATTTTTTGCTTAATATCGTCAGTTTTCCATGTATGGTTTCATTAAATAAAATTCTTTGCAACATTATATAAAAATATATATATGAAATTTCATTGCTCCTACTTACAAGTTGAGACTGAAGATTCATATAGCCACCACAACCAAGTTTGTGTTGGCCAACCTTTTTCAGTCTTTCTTTTGTAGCTAAGGATGTTTCATGTAATCTATGAATAGTTTCAAACATGTGTTGGGTGGTCATTTTACACAAGGTCAATGACAGGAATCCATTGTGCAATTCCTCTCTTGAAAAGCTAAACTTTTGGGATCAACTCCAAGGTTCAGTATTTGTCTTGCAACGTACCTAAATCCACTTAGTTGAAGATAAATGTGATTGTTCATGAGGAGGCCTTTTTTGGTTCTACTATGATCTTAGAATGAAGTAAATCTATTTTCTGTCTCAAAATCTCACACAAAAAAGAACAATATTTTTGTATTTTCTAGGTTTTCAATGAATGCAATCTAACAGTGCAACTAAAATGAGTTCCTATTCTAACAAGGGGTTAGAAAAGAAAATAATGAAACTAAAATCAAACAACATGAAATTGAAATAACTTGAAATTGAAATCCTAAACGGACATAACCTAAAGAAAACAACACGCTGTGAGTTCAACTTTTGAATAAATCGGTAGGAAAGCAATGAAAATAGGAGCAACGCTTCGTAGAATCCACTAATGCAATTGTCAGTGAGAAAATTTAACAATCAAATGATGTTTCACTCTTCATCAAATTGCAATGCCATGGAAAGTGTGCTCATGTGAGACAAAGAGTTATGCAGGCACAATTTGATGATCTCTCCTCAAGCTCATTACATTAGCGGAATTCATAAATCTATAGCAAACACCAGAACTAAAAGATTGCACAAATAGAAACAATGCAATAAACATTTGTATTAATCACAATATCATGAATAAAATCCAAAAAAAATGACACATTCAGGTAAGAATGACTACACTCCAAATGCGAGCACCAAAAGCATAATTTTATTGCATAATAACGGTAGCCCTTGTTACATTTTACAATGGGGTATTTATAAGAAATTGTCTCCTTAATTTGTGTTGAGAGTGAGATATATCTTCATGTAATAAAATTATTTTAAAACATTAAAACAAACTAAATATATACAAACTAAACATTAATCTGGTGCCTGGAGGGACTCTATCTATATTTTATTCATTAATTGGATGCATGAGCCCTTTTACATGTCAAAAAAAAAGAAGGCACGAGAGAGAAAGTAGGACGAAGCCATAAATAAAAGTGGAAGTGCATGGAGATGCCAAAAATAGAAGTTGGTCCTTCACTAGGAGCGTGTTGGAGTTAAATTGCTGTCAGAATGTGTTCCCGATGCATGAAAAGTGCTATTTTTGGAACTGGCAGTTAATTGTCAGTGCACTTCTGAATAGCAGAGCTGCGGACCTGTGTACTTATGAACCTATAGACTTGTATGAAAATGTGAAGCTACAGACCTGCGGAGTTGCATGAAAATGTGGAGTTGCAAACTTGCAGACCTCGACAGGGTCAAAATCTCAAAATTTTACTAAGTGTCAAAATTGAAATTCTGGCATCTGGGTTTTGTTCTTCTTCATCCCAAAGCTATGTTTGGATGTTTTCCTTTGAATTTATCTATCATCTTAGTAATTTTGGCCACATATGGAAGATCTAAAGCCTCATATTTATCATTTACTTTCTATCTGTAGTTGTCCACCTCAATTTGAGTTTCTGTAAAATCTTCGAGTTTGGTGTCCAACTCTAACAATGCTTCCTTTGTCTTGAAGGCTTGCCTGATATTTTAATCATTGGATGCTTCCTCTAATGTATTCTTTAAATTCTCTACCACTACATCAACTAGCAATAGCTTCTCTCATTCTTCATCTTCAAAGATGTCCAAGCATGCATCACTGTACAACTTTTTTGCTTCCAAAATTCACCCCCAGGCTTGGTCCTTGAGCCGATGGATCTCCTCGTGTAATTTTTTCATTACTTTATTTCCATTTTCTATCTTCTCTATCTAATCATCAATCAAGTCTAGCTCTTCTCTAGTATATACATCGATCAAAGTGTGGTACCTTTGCTCTTTTATAGCTTGTAGAGTTTGCAAATCCTTACTCCATGCCTGTACCTCATCCATGACACTGAAGTCTTGCCCCAAAATTGCTACGATCTTATTCACATTCTCTTGTGTAGCATGCAATAACTTCAAATTCCCTATGATTGTGGTAACACCTCTATCCTCAAGGATTTCTCACCATTCTTGAAAAGCTCTCAAAAATGGATTGAGCCGTACACCTTCCCCTTCTCTAAGAATGGTATTTAGAGACTCCTCGGGGTGCTTAGGATCAAGAGAACCAACAACTTCAGCTAGATATCCCTTCAGGATCTCAAATTTCCTTCGAAGAGTTCGTAGTTCAATTTCATCCTGCTGCATGTGCCTGAGAACCTCTTTGACTCCCATAGTTATCATCTGTCGGGCTGAATCCCATCTAGGCCTTCCCAACATAACATCCTTTAGTACTTCATAATCCTCCAAACTAACAACTTCTGCATCTGTACCTTCAGGAGGTCCGTATGTTTGATCTCAACATAGTCATCGTAGAATTTTTATTTTGATGGCATGCCTTGGAACTTGAATAGGATTGGTTTGGGTGCCGTTCCAGATGTGGATGCCATCTGGTCAGGTTACCTGCAGATTACAAGAAAAATGTTATTAGTCTCAAGATAGCGTACAAGCAGAAACATACGCAAGAGAAAAAAGGTCCCCCTTTGGGGATTTATTTATTTCTATATTTGAAATTTTATTATTATTATTATTTTATTTTATTTTATTTTTAAATTTTTTTTAAACATTTAAATTTTTTATATTTTCTTTATATATATATATATTTTAAACAATTTATATTTTAAATTTTTTAAAAACATTTATATATATATATATATATTTTAAACATTTTATATTTTTTAATTTTTGAAACATTTTTTTTTTTGAAACATTCATTTCAATTTTTCCCATTTTCTAATTTTTTGTGTTTTTTGACTTCTTTTTTTGTACTTTTTCAATTTTGACACTAGGACTCTAACTTTTAACCGAATTTTCTTTTCCAGACTCTTGAATTATGAGTTCAGGAGTTGAAAATAGTAGGGGGACCCCATTCCTAATGAGGAATGGGGCATGTATTGTGGGTGCCATAACAAATAGCCCCATAAAAAGGAAGAAATGACCAAGGCATTTCTTCGTCAGCAAACACTCTCCCAATGTGTGTCAAATGCCAACCAGACTTTGAACATCTCGAGTGTCTTTTAGATGACTCTTCAATCAAAATCTTAGAACTTGAAACCTTCAAACATAGTGTGTGCATTGTGTATTCATTCCCTTTGACATGCCAAGATGCAATCAATCAAAGTTTTCTGACAACTCAAAACAATCTTCCACTCCTCCCAACTTGTTCATTCAGAAACTCCACATAGGCTTTTATCAATCAATTGCTTGACTAGATGAGAGAATTAGTTCAAGGGCTCTTGGTGGGATGCCACGTTCTTTTAAATTTTTGGCTTTTGAATAATTGCTCCACATTGTTCAAAATGTTACTTTTGATCGAACAATACTTTGGATACAAGATACTTCATTTTACAAATGTATCTTTTGCCATTTTAGATCTTTAAAATCCTTCAGACTTAACACAATATATTTTTTTCTTTCTTCCTTTTTTTTGTATCCTGACTATGCTTAGACTGTGTAGTCAGAACATCGGTGTCATTTCTTCGATTTGATCTCTTGTGAACATCCCTTGCATTCCTCTTTTAGAACTTTTGGGAAACTCTCACACCAAACAATGATTTTAGTAACCTTTCGAGGAGACCCCTCCTGTTTGAACTAGTTAAAATTTGGATCATCTCTCGCCATCTTTGACTTCAAATCAACAACACCTAAAACAATCAAATCTTTAAATTTGCAAAGTGTTGAGAACTTGTTGGTCTAGGCCTCTGATTTCCAAACTAAAAATCTCCTATTTCCACGAGAAATACTTGTTGCTTGGTTGGTATATGACACACAATCATCGAAAGGTTTTGACAAAGAAATACCTCTTCCTAAAATCGAAACCAAAGAGTGGTTAGTGAAATCTTCCTTACCCCCAAGGACTAATGCAACTTTGAAAGAAAACACACGATTGAAAGCAAACACGCGACATGAAAGAAAACACACTTGTAGGAATTAAAATCTAAGCTAAATGCGGAAATAAAATCTAACTAATTTTTTAGGCTTCAAAATAATGCTTCAGAAACTACCCATTTACGGGCAAGGGAAGAAATTCTCCCTATAAGGAACTGAGCCTAAAAGTGTTTTCTCACAGAATTTTAATGATTTGATAAGGGCCTATCCACAAGCGTTAAAACTTGGTATGAATGCCTAGTTTTTCTTTCACCTTATCCCAGAGTAAAACAAGGTCCAAAATCTTGAATGATTTGATCATGGCCCTCTTGTCAAACCATCTTTTCAAAACAACCTAACGTTTAGCCATGTGCTCTAATGCATTTGTTTATTTTTCATCCATCTCTGAAAGATTCATCAATGTTATTTGTACTTTGTCAGCATCTTCAGTGTACCCACTCATGAATTTCAAAACCATAATTTTGAGATTAAGTGGGAACACTAGTTCTTGTCTACAAACAAGAAAATATGGAGAAGTCCCCAAGGAATTTTTGACTCTCACTCGATCCATTCATAAAGCATATTTTAGTTGTGTATGTGAATCCCTAGGATTCTCTTTCAACAATCATTTTTATTACTGTGATCAAGTTCTTATTTGTAGATTCCGCTACCCCATTTCCTTATGGGTAGTAGTTTGAAGAGAACTTGATAATGACTTTGTTTTCAAATGCCCAATGGGTCAAAAATGAAAATGAAAAAATAGGTCCATTATCACATGCAAGGGAAAATGGCATTCTGAACCTAGTAACAATTTATTCTTCCAAAAAGTCAGTCACCACCTTAGCAGTGCAATTTTTGAATGTTTCTACTTCCATCCATTGTGTGCGGTAATCTGTAGCTGTGAGAATAAATGCATGTCCAATTGATGATGGTGGGTTGAATGGACTAATTAAATCTAGCGCCCACTATGCAAAGGGGCATATCTCATATACAGGTTGCAAAGACATTGCCAGATTCCTTTCTCTATTAGCACTAGTTTGACAGATATGGCAAGAGCGTACATGCTCAAAAGTGTCTTTGAATATTGAGGGCCAAAAATAACCCAATCTTAGAATTATGTGAGCTATTTCTTCTATGAAACCATGTCCTATACCATACTTATCATGATAGTGTTCCAAGACCTCTTTGGCTTCTTCACATCCTAAGCATTTTAGATAGATCCCTTCATAGTTCCTTTTATACAACTTGTTATCAAGTAGCGTGTAAGATTCACATTTCATCTTAAGTCCCCTATGTTGTGAACTATTCATCCATTTGGGGCATTGGTCTTGTAAGGGATAATAAAAAATATCTTGGTACCACACATCTGTGACTACTCCTTGGTTAATGTCAACTTGTGATACAACCATCTTCTTTTGATCATCCTCATCTGTCTCATCGTCAAACTTGAATTCCTTTTCATTTCCATCCTGGTTATTAGCTATCATTTTTAATAACCCTTGACCTTTGACTAATCTCATAGATTGAATTTTGAGATCAAATTCTTGAAGTATGGCCATCCACTTTTCTCTCCTTTCAGCAAGTTCATTATCCATCAAAAGTGTCTTTACTACTGGATTAGGTACAATTGAATACATCTTAATTTTGAGTATGTAGTGATAGAACTTATTTACTACCTTGATCAATGCAAAGGACTATTTATCAAGGTTTGAATATTTCAACTATGCATTCTTCAAAGGACAACTCATAAAAGCAATTGGTCTCTCATCTTCCTTCTCTCTTTTTTGTGTCAGGTCCCTATGTAAGAGTGTTTGGAAGAAAAGGAATAGATCTTGAAAGGTAACTCGTAATCTAGACTCACCAAAATTAGGGTGTTGAAATGGAAACCTTGATATCTTCAAATGACTTCTTTATCTCGAGCACCCATTCCGTCTTAGCCCCTTTCTTGAGTAACTCATTAAGGGGATGAACTATCTTTGCAAATCAACTTATGAATTTTCACACAAAGTTAATCTTTCCAAAGAAAGACTTCAATTCCTTTCGACTGCATGGAGGTGCTAACTTCAAAATAGACTCAACTCTATCCGGATCAATGGAGATTCTAGCCTTAAAAATAACATGTCCCAGGAGATTTCCTTTAGTAACACCAAATGAACATTTCTTGGGATTGAGAGATATGCTGTATTTACAAAATCTATTGAATACTTGCCTTAGATCAGCAATATGGGTACTTTGATCTTTTGAAAAGAAAATCAAGTCATCCATGTAGATAACTATACACCTATTTATCAATCCTTTGAAAGCTTCATCCATTGCATGTTGAAATGTAGCTCCTGTGTTAATTAGTCCAAAGGGCATCCTTCTGTAGGGAAAAGTTCCCCACTTCATTGTGAAATCCATCTTTAGCTTGTCTTCTTCGTGAACCATCACCTAATTATATCCAGAGTAACCATCCAAGAATGAAATCATTTTTGAACCATTAAGAATTTGCAATACCTCATCTAGTGAGGGCAGAAGATAATTGTCTTTCTGGGATGCTAAATTCAAGTTGCAAAAATCAACACAAAGACGAATCTCTCTTGTATTCTTCCGCATGAGAACCAAATTGGCCACCCATGTGGAATGGCGGATAGGAAATATGATCTTAGCATCGAGTAACTTCTTTACTTCTTTCATGATTAGTGGTTCAATGAGAGGATTTATCGATATTTGTCTTTGTCAGAATGGCTTAGCATCGGGCTTCAGTGGGATGTCATGTGTGATAATACTAGGATCATAAGTCTTCAACTCTTCATAGCTCTAGGCAATGACATCCTTATACTCGGTGAGTAATTTGAGAATGTCATCCCTTTCTTGTGAGTTGCACACTTTTCCTATCTGTACCATTCTTTTTTCTTCATCAGTACCCAAATTGTATGAATCACATTCTTTGATTCCCTTTTCTTGAGTTTCCCTTCTTTTGAGTGCTGATTCATCACAATAAAAGTTGCATTCAAGTTCAACCATCCCTTTTAGAATAGTGTTAGTTTTTAAATTCAAAATCCCATCTTCATCTTCAAGTCCATCATCTTTAGGTTTGTCATCTGGTGTATCATCAATTTCTTGTCCCTCAAAATGATGACTACACATGATAAACTCAAGTATATGTTGATCATCTTGAAAGACCTGAAAGTATATGGTATTATTAGAGATGGATGGAGCAGAAACCAATTCTACTAAAAGTATTTTCAACTTGGTTCTTTCGATTGGTTGTAATGCACTAGTTGAGATGGCAAGAGCATCTACTACCATGTTCTTTCTTCTTGGAATGGACTTGATGTTTAAAACTTAAAAGTCATCCAATATGTCCCATACCCTTTTCCTATAAGCAAGTAATCTTTTGTCATTGAAAGAGTATATGGATTTTACTTGTCGTATGACCAATTGGGAATCCCATTCAATTTTAAGAGTTGTGATTCCTTTCTCCAGCGCAAAGAGGAGTCCTCAGTTTAATGCCTCATATTCTACACCATTGTTAGTACATCTAAATTGTAACTGATACACGACATAGAAAGACCTACCTTTTGGGTTGACCAATTTGATATCTAAACTGGCTCCCATCTTGCACCTAGAACCATCGAAGCAAAGTGTCCAAATTGCATTTTCCTTGGGTTTTCTAATTTTATGCTTATTCATCCTTAAATTCTCTTTCACTTGAGCCTTGAATGATTGTTTCTTCAGAACCCATTGTAGCTTTCCTTATGCAGGACTTGATGAGTCCCCTTCATAACCTATAGATAGAGGAAGTGTGTGTTTTTCCTATTTATCTTAAGTTTACCCTATCAGCTCTTTGATTTCCTCAACTTTATGTTTAGGATAAATGACTGTTGAAGTCCATCCTTTACCTTCCACATATCATCTTCTTCCTTTACCTTTCACATATCATCTTCTTCTTTGGACTTTGATCATCCTTGGAGGAGGAGAAGATAAACCTCCACCATCTAAAGAGGTATCACTGTACAACATGTTTAGATCTTCACTTTCTTCTTCAATCTTTTCAACAAGGTGGGATGAGTTCACAAAATTTTGACTTTCTGTGAGTTCATCTATTGAGGTTTTTGTATCCTTGTTTTCCAACATATGGGTCAATACCTTCTTAACTACTTCTTGACATGATGAACATTCAAATTTAGAGTGACAACCTTTGTGTAACTGACAAAATCCTAAAAGGAGGAGAATGCTGGGGTCAACTTCTTATCCTAAACATTGTAAATTAGTCACCATACTATCTATGAACTATGTCAGGGTTTCACTTTTGGGCACTGGCACCTTAGGTTCTCCTTTCTGATCTTGAGGTGTATTGTTTGGAACCATATCCAATACCATCACTTTGTATGAATCCAAATCTAATTGTAAGAATCCTATCTCATTCGAGGCATTGTAATTCGTGATCATTGTTTTTAGTTTGGGCTCAGTATCTATCTTGATTTGATTGTTCAATCCTTTCCATGGCAACCACAACTAAGTGAAGTTTGTAGAAAACCATCCTCTCAAACATTTTGTCCATTCTATACTCAGAAGTAATCCATATGTCTCCATGATATCTACCACATGTATGTCAATAATATCCTAGATTTGAGGGTCAACTATTAACTGTATTTGCACATCTTTCAATACACCAATGACTTTTACCTCTATTTTATCCAACTGTATTACCACTTGATTAGAGGGTTGAGGACTAACTCCTAGCCTTTGGGCTATTGATAATGGCATTATGTTACATGAAGCTCCTGAATCAATGAGGCAATTGTGAAGATGCTTCCCATATATCCTTATGCTCAACAAAAATGGGGGTACCTCAACTTTATCTTTGAACATAGTGGGCATCGCTTCTGCAACATTTACTTGTTGCAACACTGTCTTTTGAGGGACAACATTCATATTGTGGAAACCTTTGTATTATCCAATGTCTTCATAAGGGCTTCTTGTTGTTGTGGATAATTTTGTAACATGTCAAACATGGACATATTGGCTTTAGTTTTCTTCAAATCTTCTACTCCATTGTACTTTTTAGTAGACCAAGTGGGGTTCTTCAGTATTGTTGGTATGTTCACTTGATTTTGATACTGTTGTCCTCCTTGGACTAGTCCTATCAGTGGTAGATTGTTATTTTCTCTTGGATCAAGTGGATTTGGTTGCAAACTTGGAGGAATCCCATCCGTCAAGGGATCCTTTCTATTTTTGAGATTGTATGTATTCTGATTGTCATTTCAAAAGGCCAACATCTCATCATGTTGAAGGTCTGGTTCTTGGCTAAAAAAGAATGAGAATTCCTCATTTTCTTGTTGTTCCACTTGTATATTCTATCTAGAATCATAAGATTCCAATAGCATAGCATTGGATTGAATAGGAGGAGGATTGTCATTTACTTGTGAGTTTTGATTCACCTCCTGATTACCATTGCAGTACAAACCATCATTATTAAGCACATTTTGGCTATCATCATACTGATTGATATCAGCAGGAATGCTTCCATTATTTGGTCAAGTGTTCCATTGTTGGTTTTTCCTTTGGAAGCTATTGTTGCAATCAGGAGGATTGAAGTTGTTTCCTTCACCATTGTTTCCTGCATTGTTGTTGTTACTATTATTGTTGAAGTTCCTATTGTAATTCTGACCAAAATTGTTGTTGTAGGGACCAACATTATTTCTTTGGAAGTTGTTATTTTGTCTTTGTGACAACCTAAGACATGTCAGCTCATTGTTCATTTGTGACATGGTCTTCTTCATTTGACCAACTTCCAAAAGAAGATTTTTATTTGCTTCCATAGGAACTATTGCTAAAGCTATTTTTGGAGGCTCATACCCTAGATATGTTATCACTTGAGTTTGTGGAGTGGGTTCTTGCTGTAATGTAACTGGGTTCATAGGTATGAACTGACTAGGCACTGTGAGTGCTCCCACGGGGTATGTTGGTATTGTAGGGATTGCTTGTGCTGGAAGCATCATTCCTCCTCCATTAGGATTAGCTTGCTTCATGAACATGATCACTTCTACAAAGACTTTATCCAATTTGTCAATATTTGTTGTAGGAAGTCTTCTTAGAAATATTTCTATAAGAGGATCCATAGCATTCAGATCAATTTAAATAGTAGCTTCAACTGGTATGGTGTATGGCATTTCCAACTTGTGGTAGGCCATATGAAAGTGATGGTTGAAGCATGAAACTATCTCAGCTATGTCCCTTTTGATTGATATGAATTGTTGATGTATCACAATTAGATTGATGAATGTTTTGAAAAATATTTTTTTGAATGTATCCCAATCCCCAATGCATCCAAGTGGCAAATTGACATAGCAATTGAAGGAAATTTCTCCCAAAGAGTAGGGAAATAAATGAAGAGCCACATCCTAATTGGCCACTTGCTTTTCATTGCAAATTTCTTTGAATACCTTGACATGATCTTCAGCAGTTCATGTTTCACCATAGATGAATCTTGGGCAAAACTTCTTGGGATTATTTGGGAGGTCATGGAGTGCACCTCACAAGTTTATTGGTGAGTCAAAAAAATTTGCAAAAAAGGCCATTGGAGGGTTTGGTGGACCTAACGGTGATTTTTGAGGAGTAGCTATCAGAATATGTGGTGGTTCACTAGGTGGTTGGAGTGGAGGTGGAGTTGAAGAAGATGATGAAAGTTTGAATGGAAGTGGTTGAACTCAGGATGTTCCCTTGTCACTACATGGTTTATGGAAGTCGGTAAGGTTGAGAAACTCATGTGCCCTTGGCATAGACCTTAATGCTCACTAAAATGGAGATTTTGGATCAATATCCTCCAGCTTGCATCAAATTTTGGAGAAAAGTGCACGTCTATAGAAGTACACTTTCTCACTATTCTAAATTTTTTTCACCACAAAGTTTTGCGCACCTACGCACTTGTGAAGCTGCGGACCTGTAGACCTATGGACCTACGTACCTACAGAGCTGCAGACCTGAATTTGTCAAAAACTCAAGAAATTTTTATGAAATTTTGTGAAGCACATATTATTGTAGAAGTGTAGAATTCTGAAACTTTAACAAATTTTCTTCCTTTCCAGGAGTCAAAAGGGGGACCTCCTTCTAGCACCACTTTTGTTGGGTGGTCATTTTACATGAGCTCAATGGCAGGAATCCATTACGTACTTCCTCTCTTGAAAAGCTAATCTTTTAGGATCAACTCCAAGGTTCAGTATTTGTCTTGCGAAGTACCAAAATCCGCTCAGTTGAAGATAAATGTGATTGTTCATGAGGAGGCCTTTTCTGGTTCTACTATGATCTTAGAATGAAGTAAATCTATTTTCTATCTCAAAATCTCACACAAAAAAGAACAATATTTTTGTATTTTTTGGGTTTTCAATGAATGCAATCTAATAGTGCAACTAAAATGAGTTCCTATTCTAACAAGGGGTTAGGAAAGAAAATAACAAAACTGAAAGCAAATAACATGAAATTGAAATAACTTGAAATTGAAATCCTAAATAGACATAAGTTATAGAAAACAACACGCTACGTGTTAAAATTTTGAAGAAATTGGTAGGAAACCAATGAAAATAGGAGTAGCGCTTCCTAGAATCCACTAATGCAATCGTCGGTGAGAAACTTTAACAATTGAATGATGTTTCACTCTTCATCAAATTGCAAGGCCACAAAAAGTGTGCTCATGCAAGACAAAGAGTTATGTAGGCACAATTTGATGATCTCTCCTCAAGTTCATTACCTTAGCAGAATTCGTAAATCTGTAGCAAACACTAGAACTAAAAGATCGCACAACCAAAAACAATGCAATAAACCTTTGGCTCAATCACAATCTCATGAATAAAATCCACAAAAATATGACACATTTAGGCAAGAATGAATACACTCCAAATGCGAGCACCAAAAGCATAATTTTATTGCATAATAACGACTGCCCTTGTTACATTTTACAATGGGGTATTTATAAGAAATTGTCTCCTCAATTTGTGTTGAGAGTGAGAGATATCTTCATGCAATAAAATACTTTTAAAACATTAAAACAAACTAAATATATACAAACTAAACATTAATTTGGTTCTTAGAGGGACTCCATCCATATTTTATTCATTAATTGGATGGATGAGCCCTTTACATGTCAAAAACAAAGAAGGCATGAGAGAGAAAGTAGGAGGTGCCAAAAATAGAAGCTGGTCCTTCACTAGGAGCATGTTGGAGTTAAACTATCATTAGAATGCATTCTTGATGCATGAAAAGTGCTATTTTTGGACCTGACAGTTAACTGTTGGCACACTTCTAAATTGCAGAGCTGCGGACCTATGTACTTGTGCTCTTGTATGAAAATATAGAGCTATGGACTTGCAGATCTATATAAAAATGCGGAGCTATGGACCTGCAGAGCTATGAACCTCGACAGGGTCAAAATCTCAAATTTCTACTAAGTGTTAAAATTGAAATTCTAGCATCTAGGTTTTGTTCTTCTTCATCCCAAAGCTATGTTTGGATATTTTCCCTTGAATTTCTCTATCATCTCAATAATTTTGTTTGCATCTGGAAGATCTAAAGCCTCATATTTATCCTTTACCTTCTATCTCTAGTTGTCCACCTAAATTCGAGTCTCTGTGAAATCTCCGAGTTTGGTGTCCAACTCTAACAATGCTTCCTCTATCCTAAAGGCTTGCCTGATATCTTCATCATTGGATGCTTCCTTTAATGTCTTCTTGAAATTCTCTACTATTACCTCAATTAGAAATAGCTTCTCTCATTCTTCATCTTCAAAGATCTCCAAGCTTGCATCACTGCACAACTTTTCTGCTTCCAAAATTTCCCCCCAAGCTTGGTCCTTGAGCTGATGGATCTCCTCATGTAATGTTTCCATTACTTTATTTCCATTCGCTATCTTCTCTATCTAATTATCAATCAAGTCTAGCTCTTCTTCGGTATATACATCAACCAAAGTGTGATACCTTTTCCCTTTTATGGCTTGTAGAGTCTACAAATCCTTGCTCCATGCCTGTACCTCATCCATGATACCAAAGTCCTGCTCAAAATTGCTACAATATTATTCACGTTCTTTTGTGTAGCATGTAGTAACTTCAAATTCCCTATGATTGTGGTAACACCTCTATCCTCAAGGCTTTCTCACCATTCCTGACAAGCTCTCAAAAATGGATTGAGCCGTACACCTTCCCCTTCTCTAAGAATGGTATTTAGAGTCTCCTCAGGGTGCTCAGGATCAAGAGGACTAAAAACTTCCATTAGATATCCCTTTAGGATCTCAACTTGCCTTTGAAGAGTTTAGAGTTCAATTTCATCCTACTCTATGTGCCTGAGAACCTTTTTGACTCCCATAGTCATCATCTATCAGGCTGAATCCCATGTAGGCCTTCCCAACATAGGATCCTTCACTTCATAATCCTTAATACTAACAACTTCTACATCTATAACTTTAGGAGGGAGAGCCACTTGTGCAAATAAATCTTGGTTTCATATGATAGTGACAATTGCAAATGGTGTTGCATCATGTAATGGAGACTCATGCTTGTTCAAGATCTCTGCAATATCACACATATCATCCTCTAAAGCATGGAACTAAGGCTTAGCACTCCTCATTATCTCCTTTCAGAACCATCTCAGAATGTGTTTCTCTACAACCTTGGCTCTTGATGATGAAGGGGTGTGTTCAACTACCTCCTTCCCTTTATTGCTCTTGCTTGGAGTCATCTCCTCTTGTGAAGACTCTCCTTCTATAGCCTCAGTCTCCATAGATCTTGTAACTTGCTCCTCTACATCTTGGGAGGGCTATTGTGCATATTCTACCATCTGGCCCTCTTTTGATGCTTCATCAGTATCCCTTGGCTCTAGCTACTCTTGTGGTGATGGTTCCTTTTGAACTTGAGGGTGGGGGAGTTACTAAACCCTTATCTACCACCATAATCTATGGTGGAGATGGCGGAGTGAGATTAGGAGCCTATGTTTCTGGTGGTATTTGCATCCAGTCTTCCTGTTGGAGTTCACCTGTAGGGGTGTCTCTGATCTTATTTCCAACCAAATTTGTACCCACGAGCATGAAATCAAAATTTGTTATAGAGAAAACATCCTCACCCACTGCTGCACTTCATCTTCTAAAGAAGAGAGTTCTAATAGTTCTACTTGGGTTGATGGCAGAGTACTTTCTTCTTTCTAACTCTACAACTTTTCCTAACTGAGTTCTTCTTTGTAGGGGTACTTGTTCCTCCTCCTCTTCTGATTCTATTTCTTCCTCATCTTCTTCTTCCTCCAGAATAGTTTCAAGAATAGATGGATTAGGTACTAATCTTTTGCTGATCCTTTCCTTTTCTTCATCTTAATCTTGATCCTCTTATGTTTCTTGAAGATAGAAGGAGAAGGGGGCTCTTCTTGTATAGGAGGAATGGAGGCTTTTGGAATCTCTCCCTCTTCTAGTTGGCTTGGCACAATAGGAAGCAACTCAGGTTCATCCTAGATTTGAGAAGCTCCAATACCTTGGGACTCTTGTGAGATCTATTCATGCTACTGGGAAGACATATGTTCTGTAACCTATTCTATCTGAATCCTCTAAGGAGAGGTTCTCTTCCTCTTTCCCTTCCTTTCAAGATGGTGATAATATTCCATTGGGTGATCAAGTTGGTAGACTGTATCTGGCCTAATAGGAGACTAGAGTGCAAAGATAGGAACTATGACTTTCCTTCGCTTACCCCTTTTTGGGCGAGCATGTGCATGGAAGATTACAATATTAGGAATTGGATCAAGTGGAAAAGGTTTCTTGATCCAATCCTTTGTCATTCTAATGACATGTCTCACTCGATGATTGATGTCATCTCCTTCCTCTTTGTCAACCTCTGCATTTAGAATGGGTCTTTCATCGACCTTATCTACATTGAACAAGGGATCCAGTAATTCTTTAGAGTCTTGTAGCCTTATCTTATCAGGGACATTCAAATGGAGAGCCTTTTTTGCTAAATACAAAGTCATCCTAGAATAGTCCTTGATGTAGAAATTGTAGTCATTTGTGGCATTCATACAATGATCTTCAATGTCATCCTCATGATGGAAGTCATTTCTTGCCAAGCTTTCCATTTTACCAACATTGTCAAAGTATGGCCGAGGGGAGTTGTATTCTTCAAGAGGATAGTTCTCCCATTCCCACTCGAAGGTCAAAATATTATATTTCCACTTCACTTGATACAACCCAATGACAAATGGCCATTCTCAGCAGGGTCTTCGTTGCCTCTTTATCTTCTCATAGGCTGACTCAATTTGCCTAGAGATCTACAATAGTACCAACTTGTCACTTGGGTATCTCAAAAGCTTCTTAGGATTGATAGATGTGCCACCCACTTGTAGATATGTGAATGTCTTGAATTGGATGAAGTAGGCTCTATCTTCTCCTAGGCTGACTCAATTTTCCTAGAGATCTCCAATAGTACCAACTTGTTAGTTGGGTATCTCAAAAGCTTCTTAGGATTGATAGATGTGCCACCCACTTGAATATATGTGAATGTCTTGAATTGGATGAAGTAGGCTCTGAGAGCCATGATCTATGCTTTGGCTTCATCAAATAACCTCTTCCCATAGTCTCCCTCAATGAACTGAACAATCCTTTACTCCTTGCTCTACGCTGAGAGCTTCTTCTTCACCAACTAGGGATAGACTATGTATGGCAAGGCATTGGGGTCCTGCATACTTCCTTTCTTGTACAAACCAGGATAGTTTGTTGCCTTAGCTACAAGTAGGTACACTATATAAAAAGTCATATAAAACATCTTCTTGTCCTTCACTGTCTTTAGTTGATCACACAAGTTTTTGCTTAGTGTGGTGGCTCAATCTAGTGGTATCCTTGCATGTCTGATGGTCTCAATGAAGTTGACCATGAATGTAGTGGATGACTCACCGTAGGTAAGCCCATGACTCTGCTTAAGAGAATGATAGAGTATCTGATGTCATCCTTCATGTATCCTTGAGTTATATCTACTTTATTGATTATCCTTCCCTGAGGAGGCTTCTCAATCAGGTATGAGGATTGTATAATGTCAATGGCCTCTTGTTGATGCTCCCTATACCATCTCTTAGCCACTTCATAGGAAATTTGAATGAATTTGTTGGCTCTAGGAAGATGGAAGACCCTCTCAATGTTATTAGGTCGTAGATCCAACACAACTTCTCTGGTCACACTCTTAGCTACCCTTTCATCAAGAACAAAGTGTTGTGACAGAGCCATGATTAATTTAGCTGATTGCACAGACGTAGGATGTGACACTGCACTCACTAATCTGAAATGGATCAATGCAGACACCAAGGCTGACCTCTCCATTGGCTTGTTGCAAATTCTCAAGAAATCTCCTAGATCTGTGTGTCCGAGGTCAGTATCTTTGATCTCAACACAGTCTTCGTGGAATCTTAATTTTGAAGGTATGCCTTAGAACTTGAATAGGATTGGTTTGGGTGTTGTTTTGGATATGGATGCCATCTGGTCACATTACCTATAGATTGCGAGAAAAGTGTTATTAATCTCAAGATAGTGTACAAGCAAAAACATACGTAAGAAAAAAAAGTCCCCCTTTGGGGATTTATTTATTTCTATATTTGAAAATTTATTATTATTATTATTATTATTTAATTTATTTATTTATTTGTATTATATATATATATTTATTTATTTTAAACATTTTATTTTTATTAATTTTCTTTATATATATATTTAAAACATTTTATATTTTTTTAATTTTAAAATTTTTTTAAAAATATATTTTTAAAACATTTAAAAATAAATAATTTTTAAAACTTTTTTTTTTTGAAACTTGCATTTCAATTTTTCCCGTTTTCGAATGTTTTTTGTGTTTTTTGACTTTTTATTTATTTATTGTAAATTTTTAATTTTTTTTTGGTATTTTTTCAATTTTGACACTAGGACTCTAACTTTTAACTGAATTATCTTTTCCAGACTCTCAAACTGTGAGTGCAAGAGTCAAAAAAAGTAGGGGGTCCCCATTCCTAGCGAGGAATGGGGCATGTTTTGTGGGCGCCACAACAACATATTAGAGTATATATTTACAAAGATCACTAATTAGTGCATGATTGTAATGTACTTAATCCTATCATGACATAACTTTTTTTTGCCCCGTGCTGGTTTATTTACTCTATTTTCACATAGCCTTTTCTCCTTTGCATCTTCTATTATTTCATTCCACTCCATTAGTGGAATCATAGGAGGATGATCATACTTTGGGTTCTCCTTAAGACCCTTCTATATTGATCCCTTACAATCTTTATATGCCTTGATGCTCTTTTCAGAAGTAGGCTGGTGTCAAAAATGTTTTTCCAAATAGGTCTTCAAAAATGTAATTAGTTAATTTTTAATTTAGATGCCTATATATTCCACCTTTAAAAAAATAAATAAATTATTAGATCAATAACTTTAATAAAGAACAATAAATGGAAGTAAAGAAAAATTATGTAGCAATGATATGAAACTATGTACCTTTTACGTATGGTGGGTCCAAATAGCATCAATGTCATATCAAAAAGATGATCAAAGAAAAAATTATTACCTACAAAAACATAAAGGGATTATTAGTCCAAAATGAGTTATGCATAAGTAAACTAAATTTAAACTTTAAATAATAACAATTTTAAAGCACCTAGAAGCTTTCGTAATTCTAATAGAAACATAGTTTTCTTGTTCAACAGTAATGTCCCTATAAATGAACTAGTACTATCACACAGATTACTCTAGGAAATAGATCAGCTTCAGTAGTACTGGTCTTTGTTGCTCTATCAACTAAAGGTCTATCTATTAGTGCATAAAATATGTACATGAGCACAAAATCCACTCAACAAAAAAACAATGCATGATTAGCACATAACAAAATATAGAAAAACAAAGTATTTCCAATTGTAGTGGGCATAGACAAGGATGTTTGCATGATCCTTTTTGTCGACAATGCACAAGGCAATATTGGATCGTCGACCAAAGGAGGCATCCACACTTCATCATGAGATGAAGGATACAATATTGTTAGCAAAGACATTTGCAATGGATAAAGATCAAATGGGATACTAGCTAGAAGCATCCAATAAAAAGGTAAGTATTATAGTGTTGATGAAAACAAACAAAGAAAGTGTTACTTACACGAAGGTTGTGCTACAACCCTCACCATGTTCACCACACAATCTCAAAATTGTCACATATTTTATACAAGAACACATAAAATTTTAGATCATAATCCATAATATACTATAAAATATTAACATCTATTGAACTTCTATTATTACTTTAGATTAATTACTGCTTACCTTAAAAGATTGGACCCTACAGTCCAATTCTTTTCTCAGTGCCTCTTTCTCCTCGCTTGTTTTACACTCGATGATAATGTTAGAAATTTCATCAATGTATTTTTTTTGAGTTGTTGGGCCATGAACATAGAGTAAGTAGTAAGGGTGATGTCATGTACAAATGACACTCGTATTTCAGATCGCATTTGATTTTCTATCATTCTAGCTTTTTCCTATCATTTGTGACATCAATATCAGTAAAATTGAATCAAAATAACTCCAAAGCCATAAAGAAAAGAACATAATAATACAATTTTTTTCTATATAACAATAAAAATTACAATAATTAATGTTTACCTCCACTAAAGGTGTGTGAGATGGTGCATCCCTGCCTGTGTGTGGTGGTCTACCCATGTTGCTCTATGAAAAAGATTAGTGACTCTTAGAAATCAGTAGCAAAATGAAAGTATTTGACATGTTGTACTTAATGTCTGTATCTGCACCTATGGCTTTGAAAGAAAATTTTGGTTTAACTAATGTATATATCTGCAAAATTCAATATCAGTAAAATTCTATCAAAATAACTCCAAAGCCATAACAAAAAGAACATAGAGTCATCACTAAGGGTGATGTCATGTAGAAATGACACCTGTATTTTAGATTGCATTTTATTAGATATCATTCTAGCTTTTTCCTATCATTTGTGACATCAATATCAGTAAAATTTCATCAAAATAACTCCAAAGCCATAAAAAAAAGAACATAATAATATGACATTTATTTCTGTATAACAATAAAATTATAATAATTAATGTTTACCTCTGCTGAAGGTGTGTGAGATGGTGCATCCTCGCCTATGTGTGATGGTCTACCTATGTTGCTTTGTGAAAAAGATTAGTAATTCTTAGAAATCAGCAATGAAATGAAAGTATTTGACATGTTGTACTTAATATCAGCAAAATTCCATCAAAATAACTCCAAATCCATAGTGAAAAGAACATAATAATATGACATTTGTTTCTATATAATTTGAACAATTACAATAATTAAGGTTTACCTCCATTGAAGAAGGTGTGTGAGATGGTGCATCCCTGCTTGTGCAACGTGGTGGTCTATCCATGTTGCCCTATGAAAAAGATTAATAAGTCTTAGAAATCAGTAGCAAAATGAAAGTAACACACATAGCAAAAGAAACATTAATAAAAAATTAGATTGTATATGTAAATCATTTATTTTAAGTTAGCCAAAAATTTGGTGTAACTAATGTGTATATCTAAAAAAATATTTGACATGTTCTACTTAATGTTTATATTTGCACATATGGTTTTGAAAGAAAAATTTGGTCATACATGACCCCATCATAGTTGACATTGATTGTACCTAGACAAACATTTCATTGATCATCATCTTCATCCATTTCATTATCATCATCACTATCATTGTACTTGTCACTTTTATCATCATCATCACAACCACCATCTTCATCGCCATCATCGTCTTTTCATCACCATCACCATCATCATCATGACCATCATCACCATGATCATCACCATCTTCATCACCATGATCATGATCATACCATTATTGTTAGCATGAAAAAAATCATCACCATCTTCTTCTTCTTCATCACTGGGTAATAGTCATTTTTGATAATCATTTACTTCATCTTGTGCTTCTTTAATATCTTCTTCCATAAAATTATACTTTACGAACCTTCCTCTTGGATCATGTCTAACAAAAAATGACTAGCTTGATTTGTGTGTAATGCCAAAGTAAACACTTTCTTGTATTGGCTTGGAGGAACATAGGGCTCATCTCCGACTGGCTCAAATGACCTTGTATTAATCATTGTAAATCTACGATCATGTTCAATAACAGTCCTATTAGGATCATTTTGATTCAGCCGTAGCTTGTACCATTCAATGAAAAATAGAACTATTTTGAATGAATTAAAGTCACACTCAAGTATATCATCCAAAATGCCATAGTATTGATTTTTAAATTGTTGAGGATGTACGTCAGTTTTAGACAAAATATTGGTGACCATGAAGACAACACTTATCCAAGAATTACACATTTTCTTAATGTCATCTGACTTTTTTATGCAAAATTTATAGCCATGGTAGTACATAGCTTTGTGGTATTTGACTTGCAATTATTCAAACATGTCAAGATTATTTGCATTGATCTATGAGTTGATATTAAACTTATGGCTCATAATTAGTAATCTTCTATGTACCTTTGTATCTCTTAAGCCATATACTAGATCAAGTACCATTGGTGTAATATTGGGATCTCCATTACAATGAACTTCTTTAACCAACAATGCAACACCATCCCATGTTAATGAGCGACCATTTTTTTGAGACTGTTCAATCCATACCATCATCTAATCAAGATTGTTTGCAATATAAAAATGTAGTGCATCCCACTTATGACCAACTATAAAGAAAACAATTAGACCAGTTAGAAACAACTTATATATATTGATGATGGATAAGAATTAAGAAACTACAAGAAAACTTATAATTACCTCTCACTCTCCTCAATCTACCTTTACATGTTAGGTACTCCCCTTCAAATTTATCATTAGAGTTGGGATCCCAAATGTGATCTACATGGATATTTTTTATAAACTTTGGAAGATATTTAATAATGTACACCATGGTTTGGTATACCATATATCCCTCTACCATAGAGACCTCAGGATGTACTCTTTGTCGAACTAAGCCCTTCATAAATTTCAAGTGCCTCTCAACCATCCACATTGACCTAGTTTGTATAGGGTCCACACAATTAAACCTCCTCAACTTGATGTATAAGGTAATGTTCTTGAGCATTGAAAAAGGTTGAAGGTAGAAATTTTGCATTTCACACATAAGATGTGGAATTTTTCTCTTCCAATATTTTATATCTTTTTTATCAATTTTTTAAGATGATAACCACGTAAAAGAGATTCAACATAGAAGAACACATAAATGAGATTCTAGAGAAAATTATACAAATCTAAGAAAAAACACTTCTAACCTCATGCATTTTCCAAGATCATATATAACTTATTTAATATTGTTGTCAAACCAGTGTGGGAGGGATAGAGGTAGGATATACTATAATCATTATAAAATGATCATTTCAATATATTATTAAATAATGCAATAGGTAGTACATTAAATTTTACAAATATACTATAAATAGAGAACATTAATTAACTTGGCGAAGGTATGCCAATCATGTGTTTTCAGCCCTGGCCCAAAATCAATTTTCTTTGATAGAAGAGTGCTTATATTTGTATAAAATCTTGTTGGAAATTTTGTTTTTTTTTAAAACTTCTTTTAATGCATCACTTTCTTGCTCCATTAATAACCAAGGAAGGGCACTTGTATTTGTGTAGTCTCCATTGCTATTTGATTCAACGAAATCTTTTAGTGCATGATTGGATTCATTAATGCTAGTACAAATTTTCAAATTTTTTTTTTTATGATGCCTTTCATCCAACATTTTCTATGGTGTCTAGATGTTACCTTCTTTCCAATATGCATAGCATCAAACAAATGCACAATTGGAAGATCCTTGTAGTACAGTAACCTACTAAATTGAGTAGGATAACTTTTCATTCCACTAAAAATTTGGTCATTGATGCCTTGATGACCTTTAAGAGCATCAATTAAATCATTAATAAATATAATACAATATCAAAATGCAAATTTTAAACTTTGGATGATAAATTGGACATTACCTCGATGATTTAGTCAATCATATTCCAACTTCCATAGATGAGGTTTCATTCTTCGTAGCCTTGATGATGTCTCTTCTTTCCCATTAAAAAGATGTTTTTCAGTAATTCAATACTTATGATTATTGTGGAGAAATTATCTAAACTCATCAAACACCTATTTTTCTAAACTTCTTAAATGATGAGATTTCATCTTCGAACCATAAACTGGACATGCAAATTTTCCCTTTGTCTAAAGACCTAAAATATCATGTAAAATTATCATGCACAACTTAAGCATACAATAGTAATGTGTAAGCACTATAACAAACCAAAAATATGTGATCTTAACAATATAACATATTGCAAAAATGAGTTAGCCCAAGGGCATCATGTATTGTCCATACAAGCATTGCATGGAATTGAAATTGTTGATGTCCTATTGGTCTAGAGATGTCATACATAGTGATGTCATTTCTATAACTTTAACAACTTGTCAATTAGGGGCTCAATATACATGTTCATATCTTTAACTTGGTATTTACCTAGTAATTGAATGAACATAAACATTACATAATTATTATGACCATTTTTATGCACTGTTTATAAATTAATTTAGATAACTTTTTAAATAAAAAAATACCCTGCACAATTATTGACAACATTATGTGCTCCCTTTTTATGGACATCCAAGGAGGAATGTTATTGTTAATGAAAAAAACAAGCCACACTGAGTAAATAGATCTTATATCTCCAAATGAATTGACATCGTTTGCTGTGAATGAAAGCTTCAGATTATGAGGTTCTTCTTTAAAGTGTGACCATGTTTCTTCTACCCCTTTGAATGTACAACCATCAGCATGCATTCACATAATGCCATCTTGACTTCTATTGCATGTATGGTAATCCATAAATTGTGCCAAGCTAGTGCACCTGAATAATCATTGAAGACATGGAATAAAGGAAATGTACTGAAGAACCTTATGAGACACCTTTTTGATATTTGATCTAACTGATATCTACTAATATGACAATCATGACATTCTACTGCAAATTCATATTGTTTATGATATAGAATGTGATCATTGGGACATGCATGTATTGTTTGATACTTCATTCCAATCTAATTCATAATGGTAGATAATTCTCGATACAAATGGGGTAAAAATATTTGATGGTGGTAACAAAAAATCACCTATGAACCTACAACAACAAATATGCATTGTTAATACAATGAATAGTAATTGTATGCTAACATTGAAGATGAAAAAAATGGCACACCTTAGCATACGTGACATTGCCACATTGGATAAACCATTCATAACCTTTAAGTTCACCAACAATACTATAGCTAAGAGAAGAGTTGTTTGGGAGCCTTCATATAGGAGTTCATGTACCTTCTCTCATCATGATCATTATCAGATGTGCTAGTACCATCATTGTGAACCTCTTCATCACCTGCTCCAATACCATCTTCTTCAATCATGTCCTTTGGCACATTATCATCTTCTTCCATGGGAATGTTATCCTGAGCTTGGATATTCACACCTCCATGTTCCTCCAGTATGAAATCCACATTCAGTAATGGACAAAAATTGTGGCCCCTTTCAATGTGACCATGTTGCCTACAATGACTTTGGGCTATTGTAATTAGAATTCTTTGATTCTTTAAGCCCTTACACTTTTTGCAAGGACAATTACATTTATTAGCTTTTCTTTAGAACTGAGACCACAATGAAACCATTATTTTATTATTTTATTCTAGGTTCATATTGTCAGGTGTGGTCTTTCTTCATAGAAAAATATATCTGCAAATAAATTGGACATGTTGTACTTAATGTTTATATCTACACATATCGAAATTGTACATACAAATTTGTGTGGATTGATCATTAACTAGTATGAGTGTTGGGGAATGCCTATCATTTGTTTAATTTATATTCTAAATAAAGAATGTACTACTCATTTTAGAATAACAAAGTAATCTTGCCTTAAAACCAAGAGATAATTGTAGTCTAATTATTATGTAGACTGCAAGTAGATATAAAGCATGTGTACCTTTTGGTGAATAAAAATTAGATTCTAGTCCAATGGTGTCTTATGTGCTGTTAATGCTGCAAGAAATCTTCTATTTTGATAATGTTGCAACAAATCTTTGCACAACAGAATATGGCACCAATCCCCACTACTTCAATTACATCTTGGCATAATCAAATTTGGTTTTTGATGCCTCAATAGTGCTCCCTGCAACTTAGATGGAAGTTATTAACTATACACATAAGTTGTAATGTCTAATTTTATATTAGTTACATAAGTGTCATTTTTTTATGAAGTTACTTTATGTTCACTTAGAAGTGGATGCCCTTGGATTAGGGAAAGGGATTTGGACATGAAAGACAATTTTATAATTTAATTTTTTTTTGGTGGAACATCAATTATTTTATAATTTCAAATTGGCCTTTTCTCCAATCAAAGCAATAAAAGGATGCCTGGGGTTTGATTTGCTCACATGTTAAATAGTACAAATAACAATATGTGGTTGGATTGAACTTGCAATTTGTTCTTTGATTATTATCAGAATGAAAACCCTCATTGAATCACTGACTTTAGATTTGGAAATCAATCCCTATGGTTTGAAGTGTTTCCACACATTTTTGGAATGGTTTTATCTTGCTGATTTTCTTTAAGTTATTATGCGACTTAGCAAATTTTGGAGCTGGTAGTACCAGTCTTGCCAATCTTTGCTTGCTGTACTAGGATTGAGAACTCAGATAATAAGAGGTTTTTGGACTCTCGAGTAATACACTAAGAGGTTTGTGCAATTCAAAAATGGGATTAGGGGTTGTTTAGATTTCTTGATCAATAATTGACAATAGCAAATTTGAGATCCATTAGGCATTAGGAAGATTTTATGGTCCAACTTGTTTGACACATTGAGGAATTTCTAGTTTAATTCAATAAATTTGTCAACAAGCCAAACATAGCATTTAGTAATTCCACTTTTCCTTTTACCATTTGTTTTCAGTAATTACTGTTGATGCAAATAAAACTAGTTGGCAACATTGTAGCAAGTTGGGTACATATATATTGAGATCTACATGGATCCATCAAGATAATTCCTCATCTGCTTGGGTGTTGGACTTTAGGTATACAAATTATTATTAATGGTGTTTCAAATTCTCTTAATTGTTGAATTGAATTTTATTTCATGGTTCAACTCCAAACTATTAATTGGCATTGAAACTCAATGACAAACATTAGCAAATAAACTTAAAATCACTTCAATTAGCACCTAAACAAATCAGAAAAATTGGATCAAAATTAGTGGGATATTTCAAGAGAGTCTAATTGGAATGTTTTTGTTTAAGAGAAGAAAGATTGCTTGGTTTGTCCTCATTTAAAAAGAGAAAGAACATTTGTTGACAATAGAGCAAAGAATAGACTATCAAACTAGAACTTGGTATGCAATTCTCAACTATTAGAAAATAATGTTTATTAGGTTCTATGGCTCTAATTACATTAATAAGGCCAAATTAGAATAAATTTTAGCCTTGTAGTTGTATTTAGATTTATGGCAACTGATGGTTGATATTTTCTATAAATTGTGTAACTGTTTCTGGGGTTGGTGGCATGAAAGAATGCTCTTTTTCTTTCTAAGAAAATTGTATGTGTTTCTATAAATGTTGAGGAAGGGTTAGCTATTGGTAGGGTTGGTGGAGACTTTTAGATGTACTAGTGAGCTTCATTTTGGTGTTTTAGGGAGAGCTAGGGTTTCTGCTATTATTAAAACTGTGTTGTACTTATGCTTTACTATTAATAAAATCAAAATCTATTACCAAGAAAAAAAATGTAAGAATTGTACAGAATATTGATAACAAGAGATTGGGAAGTAGATCCTAGACATCTTAACAATTTCCTTGGCTACATTGGATAATTGTAATGCTCCACACATGCACCTTCTATTGGAGCTATAGATGGTGGGTACCTTTTAGACTCTCTTACTTTTCAAAAAAATTAAATTAAACTTTTAAATCACATTTCAAGTGAGTTGGGAGCTCAAATTTGCAAATAAGATATCCATTTCCACATTTCATCAAGCTTAGCTGCAAGTTTCTTTTATTGCTTTGGTTTGAGTGATATGCTTATTTTCAATTTATATCAATCATTTTCTAATCTAGAATGTTTTTTTTCTAAATACTATTGTTCAATTCATTTTCAATAAAAACATGTATTTCATTTATATCTAACCAATGATGTATCTATACACCAAACATAATAAGTCTTGAATAGGACAATAGTTGCAAATAGAACAGTAATCTGTGTAGTTTAAAATTTCAAAATTACATCTTGGAATAAGGTGAGAAGAAACTTTTATATTCACAAATAATTGGTTGAATAGTTGATCAGTGTCCCAGTAGTCATTATTATTATACAATTATGTAATCATAATTGAAGCCTAGCTTTTAATATCTAAAGGTCTTGCCAAGCCAATGGCAAATCAGAAATGTTTTAGATTTTTGACATAGTTGCATATAAGGAGTTATAATAAATGATTAAAAAATTACAATACAAACATGTAAATGGAACTAAAAATTAAGCATAGAAACCATTACAATAAATCATTATAAGAAATATAAAGTGATAGATAAAGCATATACTCATTTGATTATGAAGGTACCCAAAAGTGCTACCCTTAATAGAACTCGAGAACAATCATACGTGTTACCAAATTTTAGCTCATTCTTGTTCTATCAATGTCAACAATGCTATCCTTCTTGTCAAATCAATTAAGTCCTTGATGTTGGTATGCCTTGGTGTAGGAGACCACACCTATTTCTACAAGAATTTTTTCCACCTATCAGATGTGATTTTCAAATGATTTACCATTTAGAATTTGAGACACTAAGTCAAACAATTTGCATTCTCATTGATTATTCTCCATCATATGTATTCTTCACTATGGACAATCAACACAAAGTGTTTAAGCTTGCAGATACATGTTGTATTTTTTGAATTTATTTGAGGAAATGCTTTGCCAAATTTTTGTTCAATGTTTGGTTATTATTGTAAGTTTTTTACAGGTTTCAGTGTGATTTGCAAGTGCAATACTCTTTAACCATAAAAACATAAACATTTATTTTCATGATGGAATAATACTATAAATAACAAGTAGGTTTAAAAGTGCTAAACATTGAATTTCTAAGATGCAATTGAGTTTATAGGCCTTCAAACAAGAGCAACACAACATACATTCACTTCTGACTTGTAAATATGATTCTTCAATGACAAAAGGGTATCAATGAACTAGCAAGCCTCATCAAGTCTCATCACTTGAAAATGAAATTATATAACATTAAAGGAAATATGAACATGAATTTTTATCAAGCTCAATGTTTGAAAATGAAAAATGAAACAAATAAGTTAAAATTTTTGAGTTGGTCATTCAAACACTTCTTCAAATTGGTATTAACTAAAAATTCAACTTGGCATTAAATGATCAATATATCCACTTGAACTTCCACCTGCTAGCAACTTTGATGGTTTTATTTTTCTAGTAGTGTAATGTCCTAAAATAAGAATTACAATGAGCGTACTAGAGCATATATTCTAGAAAAAAGTAGATTATTCCTAAATATAAGTTTTTCCAAGGACTAAGGGAGGTGAAGTTCAATTGGGTTTGTGCTCTACAAAAAATTTAGTTAAATCAAAGAAGCTACAATTTGATCCAACACACAAATCTTAGGGCTATAGTGCAAAAATCAAAACATCTAAGAACTAATATTTTGTACATGAAGACATAGTGGAAAGAACATGCATGATGATGTCCAATGAAGAACTTCATGTTACAAAGTCATCACATCGAGTAGGGGAATCAAGAGAAGAAAAAAGAGAAATTTATACCCTACAATTTGATGGAAGTTGTTCATCCAATGGAATAGGTGCCAAAATTTTATTGATATGTCCAAAAGGAGTCATGTGATCTAATGTCTTTTGCCAAATTAGAAGGCTTTTCTTTTCAACAATCTTTTGCCAACATAAACTATAGGAAAAATCTTAAATTTCATATTGTTCTTGCTTCAAGTCCTCGGATGTCTATTTCTAGCACTTAAATGTTACTTCTAGTGTATTGGAGGTCCAGAGAAAACCCAATAACCACCAGGCCTTAATATCTAGTAAACTACAAACAAGTAGATACCTATTGGTAATAGAAACATATGTAAATCAAGAACATAATGAATATTCACTTCTAATGGATTTAAACTACAAACCACTTATGAAATTAATATGCACATTTATTGTATTTTCTAGACATCCATGAAGGATCAAATATCATACCATACTTATTCCATAGAATCAGAAACCATGAACAATGAGCCATATCAAAAGCTCTTGGTAGATATGAAACACTATTGGATACCATGAAACCAATTATAACTATAATTCTATACTCTAAAGAAAATTGGACCTATTCTTTATGTGAGTCTCTTGATGAATTCTAGATAAGTCTATCACTCAACTAGAATTGAATGTTTGGCATTTTGAACCATTCTTTGACTCATTTCTCTACCAGTTCTACTTGAGCTAGGAACCTTGTATAAATTAACCTCCTCTAACCATTTCTCTATAGTCAAGCCTGAGTTTTAAACCTTGTTCCAATGTACAACTCATGATCTATTTAATTCCTTACATGCTCAAATTTAGTGTTCTAATTCTAGTTTTGCATATTTCTTGTATTAAAAAAACACAATCAAACCTCAAAAAGTGAACAAGAATAAATCTTAAAATTTGTCATTAATTAGTAATTTTCAATCTGTAACACTGAGTATAAATGAGCAATAAGCATTAAATACCTATAATCCACTATAATGTGATTGAAAAAAAGTTTCTGCAGATGATGAAAAAATACATGTTGGTTATAAGATTAATAAAACCTTAGGCCCTCTGTGAGGAGAGGGAACAAGTACAATCACAACTACCCATAGGCTAAAAAAAAAAACAATCTATTTCTCTCAGGATTAGCCAAAATATTTGGTTACCATTGATCTTGATTACCTAAAGGAAAAAAAGGAAAAGTTATAATATCATATCCCCAATTCTAACTCTTAGTAGTCTTCTCCTTAGACTTTAAAATCTTCAACACTTTCTTGACAATCTTTAGTTCTTCAACAAGGAACACCCAAACGATCTTGCAATATAATTTGAAATGGGTGGCTATTATTCTAAGGTGAACTACCAACAACACTAATAATATAGTTAATTGCATACTGAGAAATACAACATAGCAATGGTATTGCAATAAACATTTACTTCAACCAAAATAAATATAACCTTCCAAATATGAAATATCCCTAGGAGCCCAAAATTTCTACAGGCTATGTGATCTAGTTCAGGGCCAAATGTAAACCATGGACATCATATTCATATTGCATATGAGTTAATTAACTGGATGGGAATAGAATCCTTGGATGGTCTTTCTGATCAAAAGCTTTAATGCAATAAACAATTATCATCACCCAAAAAAAAGAAGTAAAATTCAAATGAAACAAATAATAACTGAAAAGAAAAATGGTTTGCAAAGCACACATTATAAGAAAATTTATAGAATACCACTGGCAGTATCATGTAAATTCATTCAAATATAAAGCGCAAATTTAATGGAATCTTT
Organism: Cupressus sempervirens; assembly: GCA_028749045.1. Taxonomy (NCBI): domain Eukaryota; kingdom Viridiplantae; phylum Streptophyta; class Pinopsida; order Cupressales; family Cupressaceae; genus Cupressus; species Cupressus sempervirens. The sequence goes on along the minus strand of CM053791.1, from coordinate 784,369,712 downwards.
TAAAAATAAAAAAAGATAAGATTCGATAAGAGATGTTTATAGAGAGAGACAACAGTACAAAGAAACTAAAAAAATAAGAAAATGTATTGACCAAGAGCAAAGACTAGGAATATCAAAACATGCAAAATATAAGGCAATAATGACAACAAGTTACCTTTCTTACATAGTTGAACCAGACATAACCTTGCCATATTCCCCATTTATAGTTCTCTTGCTTCTTTTTAGCCTACTCGCCCTATACTCATCAAGTCTCAAATGGGAGATTTGTAAAGTATCAATCCATCAAAGATGAAGACTGTTGGTCTATGGTGCAAGTTAATCACTAACAAAGTGGATGATGAAGAAGTGCCCTCTCCACAGTCCTTACAACCACAATGTCAACCTCATGGAGATTAGAAATATATCATGAAACTATGGTGCACAAATGCAATGAGGACCTACAATGTAGAAGGACTGACAAATGCAAAAGAAAACAATGCCAATCAAATACCATAGTAAGAAAACCCTTACACCATGCTCTAGCTCCAAATCCTTTGTGTGCTCTGTCAAACAATGAAATAGAAAATAATTTTTGATTTTAAAGTTAAGCCTGTGTTGGTAAAATTTTTGACCAACACAGGCTTAGATTTTAAAAAAAGAAGAAATTTTTCCTTCTACAATCCAACCAACCTAAACCTTTTTAATTGATCATAAAAAATATTGGTAGAAAAATGAGGTCAAATGTAGTAGTAAAGCCTTTACATGCCAACTTTATTACTACAATAATGAAGCATTGTGGGTGTCATCCCTACCCCAATCTTACCTTTTCCTTGGAGGGTTTCTGGGTTACCAAATATTGTGTTAGAGTGTTATGGTATTGTTACTTTTATTTCTTTATGTTCTATGCATACAAGTAGATTAGATAATCTAATAAAGTGGGATTAAGAGAAAGAAGTTTTAAGTGGTCCCCAATTCACCCCCCTCCTAGTCACTTGATCATCATTATGTTTCCAATAATCAATGTGCAGGCTCAACTTGGACTTGAGGGTTCTAGGGATCACTATTCGAGGTGGGTTGAATTCCACTCACAAGTATTGGTGGTTCAATGGGCCCCTGAATTCTTTAGCTAGGCTATGATATAAAGTCCTCTTGTTTGCAAATTTATAAACATTAACAAGCATGAGACAAAATATGTGGCCAAAAAAATGATTTTTTTCCCTCCAAATATAATGATGTCGCAAAACAAATAGACCCAAAAATCAAAGTGATAGAATACATATCCAATAAATAACTCCCAAAATCACATATCAGGCTTCCAAGTGCAATTTAAAAAAAGAATTGCCTTAGATTTGACTTTTGTTTGAGGTAGAACAATTTATAGTCAAAATTTGTCAAAACAACCACCCAAACGGTGAGGTCCGATTTTTCTCTAGATGTTCCCACAAACTTTTGCACCTCTTGATCTAAATCATGACCTTCAATAAAATCTAGTAAAATACTTTCAAATGGTTATGTAATGAATGTTCCTTTAGATTTAATACCATGTAATAATTTTGCCTAAAGCAAAGAATGAAAATTCCAAGATCTAGAAGCTAAATAGATATCAGAAGAGAAATGAAATGATATGATCCTCAAATGACTAGATTCAATGATGATCAATCAATAACGGGCGATGGAAAATCAAACAATTGACCCAGACATTTACATTATAAATGTGCTTGAATATATAGGCAATAAATTATAACTAGCTAGGAGTGACAATAGAGATAAACTATCAACCACACAAGGTGGAATTGCATGTCCATTAAAGATTGATCATCCTCTATTGTGTAACAAAGTATGTGCAACATGTACAATAATGAGATGATGACAATGTAATAAGAAAACAAAAGTGGATCTCAAAAAACAAGGTGCGAGACAACATAAGCTCAAATAGAATCTAAAATCCAACTGTCTACATGACAACTAATATGAAAATGTAATACCCTAAAGTAAACTTAAGTGTAATTAGTAAATACTTAATTACACCAACAGACTGTAAGACTCATATTGGCGAACGATAGTAGTTTTAACTATTAATACTTCAATTTTATCAAAAGGATCGATCCATATAAAGTTAATTATGTAGATTTTTTTTCCCTACATTAACATTTGGTGGGTTGTAATCTAAAGTTAAAGAATTTGTAAATGTGCGGAATAACATTTTCACAATATAATATACTAGTTTTTATATATATTCAAGTCAAATGTTTATAAGCGTCAACATATTAAACCCAAACTATACATTATTGAGCAAATTAAATCAAGGTTGCTAGTTCCTACCATGCATTCCCAAGGCTCAATCCTTAAGTAGTGATTAATCTCCCTCGGCCAGCTAATCAAATGCAAGACATTATTTATAGAAACTATATATCTAATGTTTCCAGATACAAAGTTGCTAATTTTTTACGCATCTCTTATACAAGGATGATTTTGTTAGGCTCTAATTTGCATTCTAGACGGTGGTAGAGACCTTCACATAATCAACACTAGATAAAACACACTTACAGAAGCTATTCTTGTAGGGACTTAGTACAGTTGGCACTTAGAATTTAATGTTTTAAATCTAGAGGCTATGGTGGGGAGATCAACGGAAAAAGCAAAGATCAACTGTCAACATAGATTACTTGTCACATAATTCAGTATGTGGCAATCAAGACTTTTCTCCATGCAAGTTACAGGAGCATCATGTGTATTAAGCTCTCCATAGATTTTGATGGTCGAACTAGACTTTCACAAATTGAAAAGCTCGAGGGTGAATTAAGAGAACCTACTACTATTGAGGTTGCTGTGTATTTTGTACTGGCAAAAAATGAGGGTTCATCTAAAAGGTTCATTCTCTTGCAAGGATTTACACTGATGCATAGAAACATTGGAGTCAGGATAGGAGAGCAGGCGTTGCTAGAAATATTGAAACCTTTGGGCTTCCCTTGGTTGCAAAAGATTTTGGAAATATTTTTCCAAGGTAATCTTGGTCTTTTTCTACAATCCTTCCCGAAAAAATAAAATTAGCTTTGAATCTTTTATTTTCAAATTTTAGAGCAATATATGATTGAATTCCCATAAATTCCATTTCCAGTTTCTACACTGAATGGATATTTTGAACATAAAGTGTCTTGTTGGAGATGAAAGACTACAAGGTTGTATGTGTTCTTTATATTTGTTTTTTTTGAGAATCAGACCATAAAAGAACCTGCTTTCCCTGATTAATATTTCGCCATTCATAGAACTTACGTAGCAAAACTGTCATCAAGATTATACGCTCTAAGTTTGACATATTATTCTCTAAGTTTCAAAAACTGCCTGGCATTGAGTCGGCTATGGACTATTCTTACATAATGCATTGACAGAGAATGATCAGTGCATCATTTATCCAATTTTTTTTGAGGAGTATGTGGCACCATGCCAAATCCCCCTGGTTGTAACTTCCGTATTCATTCCAACTAACATCTGCAAACCATGCTGGCCTAAATATTCATTTAATTCAATTAAGCATATCAATGCCCAATCAATCAAGCTATATACCAATATTCTCTCTTGTCTTATCCTTTTATAACATATTGTTCAAGTGATTTTGTGAGTTCACCCTATAAGCTACTTCCCCAAATTCGTGAAATGTCTTAAATTACCATTGAACTTTTGAGCTAAATATTTTGTTTCTTTGTTTTAGATGGACCCAACACCAGCTGAGAGGTATCAAAGAATATTGACCACAAAGATACCATTGTTGGTATATGCATCAAACAGAGGGAAAACACCAACATATGTTCCACCAAAATAAAAGCGTTTCAATTAAATTGCATAACTTTTACCTAGAAATGAACATCTTAGAAAGCCAAATTGAGGATTGACAAAGGTTATAGGAAGAGACTATTTTTCCAATAGTTTTATTCTTCATGGAAAACATATATTAATAAGAAGATAAAATTTTTCCAATATCTATACTTTCCATGGAAAACAAATATTAAGAGTTTAAAACAAATACTATGCAAAGGAATGTGATTTCATGGAATGTCATAACTACTAGATACATTTAAAAATTAGATTTTTGTTGATCTCATGGAATGTCATAACTGCTGAATACATTTAAAAAATGGATTTCAAAAACCTCTTTGAAACTTTAAGCAAATGTAACTAGGGGAATAACAAGCCATACTCAAATTTCACTATTATCCTTCTCGCCTTTGTGAGAATTCAAGATTTGGATGAGATGAGGCTATGTACTATGGACATCTATCAAAAACATAATCTGAAGATGATGTTTGTCAGATGTTGTAGTTGCATGTTCCACCTTAGAAAATATGTATTATTACTATCTCTAAATTAAAATACACTCAGATTAAGAACTCAGACACACTATCCAAATCCACTTCGTATTTCTACAGGACTACTCAATTAAAATTTTAATGACCAAATAGAGACTTGACCATTTGGAAAGCTCCTTAGAAATCATCTCCATCTTTCTTGTCCAAGCATGAACCTTCTTCTACCTTTGGCAGGAACTTGGCTACCTTATAACTCTTGTTTTTAATGTTGTGGGAGGGAGTCTTTTAATTATTATTGCCAAACAATATTAGGAAAGAAGTAACAAGGGAATATAGGTGATATTACCTATGAAATATTTATCATTCTTGTGAAAGAGTATTATAGGTGAGGGTTTGTGTGGCTTCTCTAGACATTCAAAGGCAAGATGGATGGATATTTTTGTTGGATTTATTGCTTGGAATCCTTATCCGTTTTGGTTGAAACAAGGAGTTTATAAATTGTAGTGTGTAAAGAGAATTTGAAGGGATTGCAAAAAGGAGTTGGCCAAAAAAGGCAAGAGACAATGGTTTCTTATCATAGAGGTCAGAAATTAATTTCTTATTACTGAGATTTCTTTTGGTGTTCTCATGTCAAAATAACTTTGTATTAGCAACACTGTTATTCGTGTAATGCTCATTAAGGTCAATTCTCTTGTGTAATAGTTTTTTTATTGATGCTCATTCTATTTTAAGTGAGGGACTTGTCAATGGTTATTACATTTTCTTTGAATTTGTTCATTTCAAGAAAATTGGTTCACAAAATGTCATCACAAGACAAGTTAGAATTTTTGAGAATCTATAAAGAACTAGTTGGAATCTAGAAGAGGGGTTCTTTTAGTGGTATCAAAGACAAGACCCAAGATTATATTAGATGGTTAATACAACCTAGTAATAGGGAAAGAAGATATTATCAACAGATGCATATAACTTGGCAATCCCCTCAAAGTTCTTGATGGGGAGACATTGTCTAGGTTGATTGGAATTCACCAGGATTCTACTTCTAGCATACAAGTCAAGTTGCAAATATAGGTGACATAAGGAATAATATTCCCCCACAAGATGAGGAATTAAAATATGATAGGAACATGTGGTTATTGTTCTTTAGCAACTTAGAGAACCTATAGATAAGCTAAGTGCAACCTTGAGAAGATCTCAATGTTGTCATACCGATGGTGTTAGCACAGTTGGCACCTCATGATGTGGAAGAGTGCTCACATGCTCTTTTGATAGGGCTTTGATGCTTTTTTTTGTTACTGATAATCTAGTGACTATGCATGATGAATGAGATCTGGTTTAGATCATGTCAAGGGAGATTTATCTTTTATTAAATATATGGGGTAGTAAAGGAAAACCATATGAACTAGGCAAGATAGAAGCCTAAATCTCAAATCTGGACTTAGAAGCATACTATGAATGAGTTGTCACTTCTTATATTTGATGACATAAGTTTAAAAAATTGTATGAGCTTGGACATATAAGTCAAAGACCTTTTTGCCTCTCAAGCTCATGAATGGAACAAAAGCCATAAAAATTTCTACTCTGCATTTAGAGGGAGCTATATATGATTGGTGGCATTATGGAATTGTGACTCAAGACCATGTATTGATTAATTCTTATGAGGAGTTCAATAATAAGATAATTTCCCATTTTCATAGGAAGGATTAGAAGTGTATTGCAAGGAGATGGGTCAGCTAAAACAAGATGGTGCACTAAATTAGTTTTTAAGTATTTTAGTGATGGTTCTAGATACGCCACTAAAAAGGAAGGTCATGTTATTCATCAAAGGCTTGAATGATAAGATCAAAGGACTTGTGAGGGTTGTTAAACCCAACTCTTTACAATATGTAATTAAAATGACAATGTATCTACAAACACTTCATCCACTTCTTATCAACTGCCTATAAGAAATTTGAAAAGTGCTAAACCAAATAAAGAAATATTGATCATCCTAAGAATACTTCTCCTAACATGGATATGAGACAAGAAATGAATTAAGGAGGAAGAAAATATGTTTAACCTATAAAGAACAATGGACTTTTGAACATGGGTACTTTGGAAAAGGGAAAATACCTTGCACTAAGGTAGTTTTAGAGGGTGAAGAAGATAAAGTTAATGATAGCCAATCTAAGGAGAATAATGGCAAGGAGATCCATGAGGAGCCCACTGCAAGAAGGAAGGGAAATCAGGTTGATCAACCCAAGGTTATCACTACTATTATCTCAAAAGTACCTTGCTACTTTCCTTTCAATTAAAGGGAGTACTTAAGGGGTGACCATTAGTCTATCTAGTAGATATTGGTGTTGCATATAACTTCATTAATGAGTAGTTAGTTGTAGAGTATGGCATACAAGTTGAGAAAGTCTGAGATTTTTGGGTGATAATAGGTAGTGGTTGAACATTGAGTTGTACCATGAGAGTTTCTGACTTAGTATTCAATTCAGGGTCTATATATTGAAAAATAACTTCTACATGGTCAAGTTAGAACAACTTGAAATGATTCTACACATGCAATGGATTAAATCAATTGGTAGGTACATATTAGACCATACAAGATGCAATTGGAGTTCTTAGAGGATGGGAAGGATATGCTAAAAGATATGATTGATGGTGAACCTTCTAGAGTGTCAATATGCAAGATGGAAACTAAACTCAGAAGTGGATTTTTATGTCAAGATGAATTCATTTCTATCCATTTGAGTAAGAAATTAGAAAATGAGAGTATAAATCCATAGGAAATACTTTTATAGGTTATTGAAATCCATTATTTAAAGTGGATGAATATGGGATCTTGATAATAGGGTGTGTACACCAAGATGGTGTGCAAAAAAGTGGACACCATGGAAAAAAGGTCAAAATTAGACATAATGAAAAATTACACATAATGCAATCATGTTATGTGTACTTTTTATCAAATTTAAAAATGGTATTTGACTTGTTAATGAGTAAAGAAAATAATATTAAAAAACTTCAAATTAGCCATAATGAAATTGCGTTTTAATTTACTAATAACTTGATCAGATTGTTATTGGTAAAAATAAATTTTACTAGCCTATGAGTTTGTGCCATTTTCACACCCAAAGCCGTGCATATCAGAGAAAAACAACATTTCCCCCCCTCTAACATGATCATGTTTAGGTATATCAATCTCCAACCCATGTAGTTTTTTGATAATCTTCAATGGTTCCTCCTCAAAAATGCTAGATATGTCTCTTTTTTTTTTGTATGTTGTATTATATTAGGGATTTTGTATTGATTTATGTTTTTTATAATCATTTAATTGTCAAATACATATAGACCCAGTAAACATAAACAAAAGAAAATGACACCTCCTTCCAAATAAACAAATATTAACCCCAAAAAAGTACCTCAAAATGAAGCGCAAAACCCTCAAGTGGCATCACACAAAACCATCAAATGGCTTCTGCTCAAGAACCACCACAACATGCAAGGCCTCCACTAATCCCATTAGATCATGTGAAATCTAGTCAAATAAACCTTGTTAAATTTCTCACATAAAATAGTGCCAAAATAACTAATTTGGTTGGTAGGTTGAAGTCTTCTAGGCTTGGCCACCACTCCATCCTATCCAAAAATTAGAAAAATGACCATTAGTGTAAATAAGGTTACTAAGAAGGTGACCAAATGGGACTCATATTGAAGGGATAGGATCCATGCATATCATGTGGATGGGTTATCATATAATGAGGTGAAAAATAGGAACATATACTTAAAGGTGACATATGTGCTCTTTTCACCAATCCTGATACAATAAACAACCTAGAGGAAAACACCGTTCACTTTCCTATTAATTGGTGTGCTTATAGGGGGATCAAATAATATTTTTGGGATATGTAGTATTGTTGGAAATATGATGTAGGGAAGGTTACTAAGAGGGGAGGGGTGAATAAAGAGCCAATAAAACTTAATCTTATTTCACCAATTAATCCTTCATATAATATTCTTATGTAATTTCATGCATGAAAGAATGAAAGAAAATAAACATTCATAGCAATTTGACACAAGATATGGTGACCTAGAAACCTTCCAAATAGAAAGTAAAACTAGGGTGGAGATGATACCCACAAGCTTTAATGCTGTAGTATAAAGTTGGCCTGTTAAGGCTTACAATTGATCACCTCTGATGATCTTCTCTATTAGGAGCAATAAGGACTGTGAGGTCCACCTTGTCAAAGGATTTACAAACTTATAGGTAAAGATATTTAACAAAGACTATTAAGTCTACCCTATTAAATGATTTGACTAATTCACCTATTAGGATGAACCAATAGCTGATCTCTGATCTACAATTCTAATTTGCTAGTTGAGATTCCTTGAATTGTAATGATCACCTTGTTGTGATAGATAATACTTTGTAATCCTTTATACTTCTTGTAGCCTTCTTTAATTCACACTTTTTCTCATCATATGCTTACATACCTCATTTGGATATGATACAATACGTTACATATATACCAATTCAAATCACAACTTATTAGAGTCAGCTATGATACAAGTTTCACTAAAATCCACAAAGTTGGCCCAACTATTGTAACTCAGGTTTTGAAAACAAACTCGGCAATGGTCTGATACTTGAAAACCACTGTCAACACTTGGCATCATCTAATAATCAGTTGACAAAGAGGCTTGGTTCATACTGATCACTTCCAAGTAGCTTGAACTCGGTCTACACTATGTGACTCAATGAATACTACAAAACTTGGCATACACTGAATCACTTGGTTGAGACTCCATAACTCAATCAACACTAGATTCACATCACTAATACTACTGACTTAGTAGATACTAAAGAACATGGTTAACACTGTGAAACTTAGTTAACACTATGGAACTCAGTTAACACCATGGAACTTGGTTAACACTGGAGTTTCCATCACTTGCACTAAATAACTTACTAAACACTGCTACACTCAACATAAACTATACATAGATTCTAAAGCTTGGTAGAAACTATATATTGACTAAGTGTGAGTCACTAATAGACAAATTGACCTTAATGTCAACAATCTCCCCCTTTGGAATTAGTGACAAAAACACTTGTCATCCAAAAAATTGTATACTCAAAATTATAAGTCAAAACATTCTTTTATCTCCATTCTATGTCTACAACTTGGTAACATACTTTGTTTTTTAGATTTTTCAAAATTTCTTTTGTAAAAGATGTTTTCTGCTTATCTGTACAATAGTATCCTCCCATGCATATGCCTAGAGTGCTACTCCCCCATACATGTATTCTTTACATATCTTTACATATACTTCTCCCTCTTTATACATATATACATTCATCTATACTTCTCCCCCTTTTTAACATAAATGCCAAAGGTGTATATTATATGTTAATACCAAAACATGACAAGAATTCAGATTGTACCTTCAAGATTAATGCTATTTTCTTGTCCCAATTTTCTTGTAACATCTTGCTTGCATGTAATGCAATATGAACTTCTTCTGATAACTCGATCATGTGATTAGCTATAGAGAAGTTATTGTCATGGATGAGTGTCTTAGCATGTGCAATGTGTGTCTGCAATGCATCCATGTTTGGGAGAACCATGCCTTGGATTTTTGCAAGTGTGGCCTTGATCCTGGATTCTTCCTTTAGTAATTCTACTTGCAAATTTGTCAAAAACCAGATCTTTGAATAGTGAGCCGAACTATAGCTTGGGTCTTGGATAGTTGGTGTGCACTTGCCTTCATGTCTTCATCTATCTTGGATAGTTTATTTTTAATGTCTTGTGTGACGTTAGATGTATCACACAACTTAAAAAATAATAAGGTGACATTATTTATAGATGTTTCCAATGAAACAAGAGTAGTTGATGATTCTACTTGGTTTATTGCAAATATTTTCACCACTTGTTCCAATACCTTGTTCTCAAATTTTCTTTCTACTCTTTGTAGCAACTTATCCTATCCATTCAAGTCTTCATTGAATTTTTGGATAACTTCTGCTAACTAATCCAAAATATGTTGTGAACTATCAACCTCAATACTTTGTGCACTTACAAATATGTCCTTTACATCTTCAAGCACTTGGGTTTTCTTTCTCTTCTCTTCTCTAAGCTTTTGTTGGTTAGCTCTCTTTTTTAATAATGCACCCATGATGTTCATTTGATCAAGATTAAGAGTAGAGATATCCCAATTTAGAATAACTATATCGTCATCTAGATAATTATCTTCTTCTTTACCCTTATCCTCATTTGAAACTCTAGTACTTAGTTAAGACTTATTTTCAACTGTCATTGTTCTAGCTATATGTGGAATAGAAACAATATTATAAACAAAGGGGCTAGCAAAAAATGTAGATATGGAATGATAGTAGAAATACCTTGTTGCTACATGATAAAACTTGATGATGGAAGCACTTGTTGCTTATTAAATGAAGTGTTGGCCACTTTAGTTGATGGAATACCTAGCTGAATAGGTCCAAAGCTTGGTTGGGTGCTTGGTGTTGTAGTGGTAGTCACAACCAACTTGGTAGAAGCTTTCTTGGAGCTAGATTTCACTAAGGCTACAATCTTCTCTGAATCAGTTTCCATAATGCTTTCAATCTAAGGCTACAATCTTCTCTGCATCAGTTTCATAATGCTTTGAATCTCTGGAGACTTCCTCCAGTAGCTTCCTGTTCTTCCTCCTCATCATCCAAATTTACATCATCTACTTCATTATCTTTGTTTCCACATCCTCTTCCTCATCATCATCATCATCATCTTTTTCATTAACATGATCAACAAAATCACTAGGTTGATGTAGGTCATAAATGTTTTTCCATGTAGTTGTGGCTGCCTTCACTACATATTCAATGTCTTTTATCAATATCATACATGTGTGGAATTTAAGAGTGAAATTTTCTTCATTTTTCTTCAAATATTCTTTCACCTCCTTTTCACTAAGACTCAACATGAGTTTCCTTAGAGTCTATTCAAAGATGTCTTTTGTAGTCTTCTTTGCATGCTCCCATCTAGGTTTGATTTCTTGCATAATCTCATTAGGAATTTGTTGTACAAGATGATCTAGTGAGTACTTCCATTTTCCCAATTTTGATATAAGCATGTCCTCAATCTGGTTTTTCTCATCTACATTCTTGGTCTCATATCTAAGAGATTTGAAATTTTCCTGAAAAGTAGGTGTAGGCCTTTTGAAAATATTTTTCTTGCCATCCTCCTTAGCCAACTTCAATTTTTTCCTAGATTTTGGTGCCCTTCTTGTGAGTACAATAATGGATGAATTAGTAGGTTTGGTTATGATAACCTTACCTTTCTTTCTTATAGGTAGTTCTTCCTCAAATTTGGATTCCTCATCTTCATCCTCTGCATTTTTTTCTTCCACATTGTCACCTTTTCCTTCTATTAGTAGGAGAGTAGAACTTACTTGTTTCAATTTTGCTACCCTCTTTCTCCCTTTGACAACTACTTGAGTAAGCTTAATTTCTAGTTCTATTCTTTCCTTAGCTTCTTCATAAGTCCCAAAATATGGTGCCTTAGGATCCATGGGCTCATTCAATAGAGCCTCAATGATATCTCTGGTCTCATCTATGTTAACCTCATACTCTAGAGGCTTAACTCATGTTATTCTAGGCCTAGCTACTTGAATATATACCTTATCACGATCTACCATAAAAAAAATATCATCCTTGTAGTCCTCTACAAGCTTCATAGGCATCTTATATCTATTTTGTATCTTCTCTTTGAATGTTTCAAAGTAGTTTTCCATGATGCTATCAAAGTTTTCACCCATTTCTACTATATAATCATTTATCTGATATAAAACAGGGACATCCTTTCTTCACACTATTGATCCTTTAGAAGGGAAGATTTTTTGCACAAAGAAAAATAAAAAAGTCAAGAGTGAACCTAACTTACATGGAAATTTCTTGGAACCTTTGATGCTCTCCATGTTCTTATCAAATTGATTCAATAACAACTTGGCAAGGTGAAATGACATGTTATTTTTTACTACTTTGAGAGCGAGATCAACTGCTTCACATGACACATTATTGAGATGATTGGACCTGTAGATTTTATGATCAATGATATGGATGCCAAATTTTAGTTCCATGTTAGTTACATTGCTAATCTTCATTCCTTAGCCATCCCACTCGTCAAGAGTTTTCTTTTCCAGTTGCACCCGACCTAGGGTTTTGGTCACTTTGGCTTTGTCCAACATTGGAAGACCAGTAATTCTATGAATCATTTTCTTTGTGATCAGAATGGTTTGGTCTAACCATAAATTTCCATTGTAAACTTGGCTCAGGATAAATTTTATCAACTTTGACTAAAAGTTCCTTGGCATATGTGAAATATGCATTAAGCCCTTAGCTTCCAGATGTTGATGCTCATGTTTTAGAATTCCATTCACATATAATTCATTCAATGCGTCATTCATCTTAGAAGTGCCTAGCTATTGAATTGAACAATGATAGTATGAAGGGATATCATGTATGAGAAATACCTTGGGCAGAATTTGTGATTGTGCACCAATTGGGTCTAGCACTTCTAAAATTACTAGACTCAATTTGAAGTTTTGTGCCTTGTACTTGAATCCTTGAACCAACATTTTAGACCCCTTTTTGATTTTTCTACTAGAAGATGCCATGCTTGGTAGGGTTTTGGAAAACCTGAAATTTCTTCAACAACAAACACTCAAATCATTCTTAAGCTTTGAAATTTCTCTTCTCAACTAGCTTTGGAAATTCATGGCAAAATAATCCATTCACTTTCTTCTTTTTAACAAATTTCCTCTTTACAATCACCATTAATTCTTGGTATGATTGTTCACTTGGTGATAGGCTATCTTCCACTCAGTTTAGCTTTTAATGATTGGTAGACATTCATAGCTCGGTAGAATCATTATCACTCAGTATCCACATACAATACTTTAGTGTTTCCTAACCTTGCTCAGTAGGGTCTTGCAACCTAACCTAGCTCGGTAAGGTCTATGATTTTTGTGACCACTCGGTGATCCTTGTGTATCTTAAATGTTGATATGGATCTCTTCTTGTTTCTAGATGGAATTCATGAGAGATATTTCCTTTAGAGTCTAGACAAAGGGCTACTCCGATACCACTTGATGAAGGGTGCTCCCCTTAATACCATAAACATATAACATAAACAAAGAAACAACAACAAATGCGAGAAAAAAACATGGACTTCTTATTTGCACCACAAATACAGAATTACAAAATTTAGAACTACAATATGCTAACCCACATGGGCACCTTTATTATAGTAATCTACAAAACTAAGAGCTACGAACTACCACCTAGAGCTGTTGTAGACAATGTTTGGGCCTTTCTTAAATAGGCAATTTTATGCCACATGGGAAGGTTCTAGACATTAAAACTTAACACCTAGGGCTAATAGACCCTAACAATGCATAAAGAGTCAACCAAATACATCTTTGAAAATTATTTTAGATACTTTGGCTAGTCCAACTTCAGAGGCCATAAATCTTGAACCGTTGCTCCAATTGGCTATTATAACTACTTTTCAAAAATGCCAGCTCTTGATCTATAGGCTGAAAACTATGCAAGTGTGCTTCCATTGAGTTTCTAGAACTCATCTGGGCACTGCAAGGCCTCTAATAGTGAGCCTGAAGATTTTTCTAGATTTTTTTCCACCAAAAATCCACAATAACTTCTCTAATACTTAAGCTAGAGCAATGAGATTTTAATGATAGGGTTATATCTCTAAATGAACCTTCTTGTAGAAAATGAGAATATTCTAATGCAAATGCTCTTCCACCAAAAATATTTTTTGGGTGATGCAAGATTGCTCTTACACCCAGGATGTTCCTGCATTAGACACTTGGGGTAATTTGAGAAGTGACTTTTTTATGTTTTAGGCATTTAGAGAAAAATCAAGATGGTGAACCTCCTCCCTTGCTAGCCATGATGAATCTTCTACTGGTATCCCTTTCCATTTGACCAGGTATTCCTCATAAGTTCTATTCCTTGTAATTTTTCCAACACGACTATCCAATATCCCCTCAATCTCCTTCATAGCTTAACTAGCTCCTAGAATACTCCACTGCACTTTTGCAACTTCATCTTCATCACCTCATTCATAATACTTTGTCAAATCTAACATATTAAATACTGGTGAAATATTTTATTCAGAAGGCAACTCCACTTCATAAGCATTCTAGAATCATGCCTTTTCACTATCTTGCATGGTCCAAACTTCTTCATCTTTAGCTTATTATATGTACCCATTGGAAAACACTATTTTCTCAAATGAACCATGAATTCATCTCCAATACGAAATTCCTTATACCTCATTTTCACATTTTCCTTAACTTTATACTATGTATTCATCTTTATGATGTGTTTCCTTACCTCCTAATGGATGTTCTTGAAATGTTCAACAAAATCTTCTACTTCAGCACTACTTATCTCTCCTTTATCCAACTAGCTCAATTTAGAAGCATTTCTGGGACTACTCCCATATACAACTTGGAATGGTGATTTACCAGTACTCCTATTAACAAAATTATTATATGCAAATTCCACCTATGGTAAAATTATATCTCATCCTTTTGGCTTGTCTCCAACCAAACATCTCTACAAGTTTCCCAAACTGTGATTGACAAATTTTGTTTTTCCATTAGTCTATGGATGATGTGATGAAATGAACTTCAAATATGTCTTCAACTTCTTCCACAATGTACACCAACAATACTCAACAAATTTGGTATCTCAATTTGAAACTATACTCTTTGGAAGACCATGTAGTCTCACCACTTCTCTAAAAACAACTCTGCTACATGAACAACATCACTGGTCTTCTTGCAAGGAATAAAATGTGCCATCTTTGAAAACTTGTCAACCACCAAAAAAAGAGAATCATTCCCATGTTGAGTGCTTGGTAATCCAAGAACAAAACCCATGCTAACATCCTCCCATGGCTTCTCTGGTACAGGTAATGGGTGATACAACCCTATATTCTGCTTCACTCCTTTCACCATCTCACATACTCTACAAATTTGTACAAACTTCTTCAAATATTTTTACAATTATGGCTAATAATAATTCTCAACAACCAAAGCTATGGTTTTATCTCTTCCAAAATGTCCAGCCAATACTCCACTATGCTTCTCCTTGATGAGATTCTCTCTCATTGAACTTCTAGGAATGCACAATTGGCTTCCTTTGAAAAACATGCTATCCTAGATCATGAAATCCAACCACTTTATCCTATCAAGTATAATAGGTTATGTATAATCCTTCCATACTTCATCAAAATTAGGATCATCTAGATACAAAGTACTGAGTTTTTTGAACCCAACCACCTCTATCTATATTTCTGCTAGTAAAAGTTGTCTTCTACTAAGAGCATCTACAACTCTGTTAGACCTCCCACTTTTGTGTTTCAAAATAAATGTATAACTCTACAAAAGCTTAACCAACTTCAAATGCCTTTGGTTCAATTTTTCTTGACTATTTGAATATTTCAAAGCTTGATAATCTGTATAAAAAACAAAATCCTTAAGAAGAAGATAGTGTCTCCACTTCTTCAATGCTTAAACCATATCATAAAATTCTTGATCATAAATAGAATATTTTCTTTTGGAATCATTTAATTTCTCACTAAAGTAAGCAACAAGTCTACCTTCTTTGCTCATAACAACTCCTATCCAGTGCCACTAGCATCACAATCTACTTGAAACACCTTGTTAAAATTAGGAAGTGCTAAAATAGGTTGTTTAATAACTTTTTTTTTTCAATAGATTAAAACTCTTATCTACCCCTACAATCCACTTAAATTCTTTCCTATCCCCTCTCATTGTTTCAGTTAGGGGTCCACAAATACTGCTAAAACCTCTTCTAAACTTTCTATAAAAACTAGCCAGTCCATGAAAAGATCTAACCTCTATTGCACTCTTTGGAGTAGGCCATTCAATAATAGCCTTCATTTTCTCTAAGTCCATTTTCAAATCTTCTATTGAGACAACAAATCCTAGGTACACCAACTCTTCTTTACAAAACTACACTTCTTAAGGTTTATCAATAACTTTTCTTCCCTCAACTTATCAAACACCTTGTGACTATGGATCAAGTGCTCCTCCAATGCCTTGCTAAAGATCAAAATATCATCTAGGTAAAAAATGACAAAATTACCCAAAAACTCCTTTAGTACCTCATTCACAAGCCTCATGAAAGTGCTCAATACATTGGTTAGCCCAAAAGGCATGACTAACCATTTGTAAAATCCTTCTTTGGTCTTGAAAGTAATCTTCCACTCATCACCTACTTTGATATGAACCTAATGGTATCCACTCTTTAGATCTATCATTGTGAAATACTCAACCCCACTCAAACAGTCCATAATGTCATCCATCCTTGGCGATGGAAATCTATACTTGATTGTGATCTTGTTTATAGCATCAGAATTTGTGCACATCCTCCAACCTCCATTTTTTTTTGGTGCTAGTATGGCTGGTACATCACATGGACTCAGAATCTCTCGAATCAACCCCTTCTACAACATCTCATGAACTTGTCTATTCAACTCTTCACTTTCTGCTAGTGTCATTTTGTGCACTGCCTTGTTTGGAAAACTAGCTCCTACAACCAAATCTATCTGGTGAATTATCTTCCTTGTTGGGGGTAATCCATCAGGTACATTATCTGATATGATATCAAAAAACTCTCCCAACATATCTACAACTTATGCAAGCACCTCCTCTACTTCTTCTTTACTATCTTTTGGAATTATAGCAAAACACATATGCTCACGCTTCATACCTTTGAAAAACTCTTTTCCATCAAAAAAACATATTCTAGAAGCACTAGATACCTTTTCTTCTTTATCATTCAATGGCTTCAACTTATGCTTCACTCCATCCTTGGTCAGAGTGTAGGTATTTTCTCACCCATCATGTACAACATGCCTATGAAACTGCCACAACCTACCTAGCAACATATGACTTATGTCCATAGGTATGATATCACATAGTACCTCATCCTAGTAGCTTCCAATCTAGAACTTCACTAAGAACTGCTCATTGACCATGACTTTGTGGTCATCTTGCACCCAAGAAATATTGTATGGACATGGGTGTTTCTATCTTTTCAGCTTCAACTTTGTGACCATCATTTTTGACACCAAATTGTCAATACTTCCATTATCAATGATCACATCACAACACTTATCTTGACATCTACACTTTGTGTGAAACAAGCTTTGTCTTTGATCAGGTTCATTCTCACCACTTAGTAGGACTCTTCTATTAACTAGGACCTCTCCTCTTTCACCATCTTTAGAATGCAATGATCTGGCATCTTCATTAACATGTGCAACTTTGGCCTAGCCTTCTAATCTTTGATCCATCCTTCCTTCATGTTGGGTACATTCAAATTCTCTAAGCACTTCTTCTCCACAATGAAAACATTTCCCATGGAAGCCTCCTCTTCTAGATCCTTGTCCTCCTCCTCTTCCTCTCTGATCTCTATTGTTATGATCATGGAAATGATTGGAATTGTTTCCTCTTTGGTTCTGATTGCTACTACCAGCCTCATCCTTGTTCTTTTGATCATCATTATGACCTCCATAATATCATCTACCAGATCCTCCACTGTGACCTCTTCCTCTATTCTTATTGTCAAACTTCTTGCTAAGTTTCCCCTCAACTTTTAGGGAAAATTGGCATGCCTCCTCAATAATATTCATTTAAACTAGAATCAACTCATCTTGAATGCTTGGCCTTAACCCATAAAGATAATGAGCCACCTTCTCCTTATCAGCTTCTGAATGGTTGGTTCTAATGGGAACTCGATAGAACTCTTCGGTATACTCTTGAACAAATTTTTCCTCTTGCTTCAACCCTTGTATTTTCTTCAATAGATCAAGATCATAATCCATGGGGACGAATTGTCACTTCAGCTTAGCTACCATCTATTTCCATCTAGTGATTTTTTCCTTTCCCTTTCTATTTCACTCCAACTGAACCTCCTGCCACCAAATCTTTGCATGTCCCTTTAGTTTTTCCTTCACAAACTTGACCCTATCAAGATCCTCAATATCTTAATACTCAAGGTACTCCTTCAGTTCATTGATCCAATCAATCAACTCCTCTAGTTTAAGATTTCTTAAAGATATGGGAACCTCAAACTTAGGTTTTTTTTTAAATCTTGGAGATGACCCTAAAAAGCCTCTTTTCTTTTGGGTTTAGAACTGCCTCTACTTGGGCATTTTCTTCTACTTCATCCTGTTCCTCACTTTCATCTCTTATGAGAAGATTTATTACTTTATGCATTTGTTTTTCCAATTCTTGCATTTGTCTTTGGAGGGCTAGGAAACCCTTAGGTGTAATATCTACAAATCTTTTTCCATGCTCTCTTCGTGCAAGTTTTTTTGGACTTTCGCTGAAACCCTAGTGCAAATTGCCTCACAATCGGTGGTCTAGCTACACACTTAGCCCAAACCAGTCTTGGTGTGAAGTACCTCATAGTTTGTGATCTATCCACACACTCAAGAACTCTAGCTCTAA
Source organism: Cupressus sempervirens (assembly GCA_028749045.1). Taxonomy (NCBI): domain Eukaryota; kingdom Viridiplantae; phylum Streptophyta; class Pinopsida; order Cupressales; family Cupressaceae; genus Cupressus; species Cupressus sempervirens. The sequence goes on along the minus strand of CM053791.1, from coordinate 784,350,882 downwards.
TAACATTTGACAAAGGGCTACTCTAATACCACTAGATAAAGGGTGCTCCCCTTAATACCACAAAAACATAACATAAACAAATAAACAATACTAAATGCAAGAACAAAATATGGACTTCTTATTTGTGCCAAAAATGCAAAATTATACAATTCATAAGTACAATATGCTAACCAATATGGGTGCCTTTATTATAGTAATCTGCAAGACTAAGCTACGAACTACCACCTAGAGCTATTCTAGAAAATGTTCGAGCCTTTCTTAAATAGGCAATTTTATGCCACACGAGAAGGTTCTAGACATTGAAAATTAATACCTAGGGCCGATAGGCCATAACAATACATAAAGAGTCAGCCAAATACATCTTTGAAAATTATTTTAGATATTTTGGGTAGCCCAACTTTGAAGGCTATAACTCTCAAACCATTTCTCTGATTGGTTATTATAAGCACTTTTTGCAAATGGAAGCTCTTAATCTAGAGGCTTGGAACTACACAAGTGCCCTTCCGTTGAGTTTTTAGACCTCATCCGAGCACTCTAAGGTCTCCAACAGTGAGCCTATAGATTTTTTTGCAATTTTTTCCACCAAATATGCAATAACTTCTCCGATACATAAGTTGGAGCAATGAGATTTTAATTTTAGGCTTATATCTCTAAAATGAACCTTTCTATAGAAAATGAGAACATTGCGAGCTCATATGAAAAATTTACTAAAAATAACAAGTTCCCATAAATAGTAACCACCCTATCTACTAGTCCTTATTAAAATAGAAAAGATGAAAAATAAAATATTTTTGGGTGATGCAAGATTGCTCTTACACTTAGGATGCTCCTACATTAGAGTCTTAGTTCCATTTATTCACATAGGGATTCAAGTTGAGATGCTTGAGTCACCCAACTATTAAGTGACATTTTCTTCATGAACTAGACTTGCATTCTTAGGAGATTTTGGTATCCATTGCTGCTTCATCTACTTTTTGATATTTTCAGCTTTGGCTTTCTTTTCACCTTCAATTCTTACTATGTTCATATAGTTCTTGGCAAGATGTCCACGTTTTGTAACAAGAAAGAATCTTTTAGTGGTGTCTCTTTTCTTGATATGATGTTTTATACAATTTGCTCCAATGTGCCCAAATTCACCATAGTAGTGGCATTTACACCACGTATTGTAGTCCCATCCAAATATTGTTTTTACAATCTATTCTTTTGGATTCAATATCCTAGTTTTTCATTCAAAAGATTTGTGTCCTTGTTTCTTGAAATTGTGACATTTACCTTCAAACTTAGGTTTCTCCTTACATTCACTTTCTCTATGACCATGCTTATTGCAGTTGTAACACTTTGCATTGAATTTCACTTTACCATTACTCCAACATTTGTTTGATGTATGACCTATCTTACCACAATGATTACAAGTAGGCCTTTGATTATTTTGAGCTCCTTGCTTGGATGATTCAACTTCTGCTGTGTATCGTATTCCAACTTTGCCTTTGTGTCTGTACTAACTTTGTTCATTTAGTTGATTCAAGCTTTCTTGAGATTTCATCATCCTTTCATTGGTTTGATTTTCTTTGTTTAGATCATTTTGTAGTCTTTCATTTTTTGACCTTAGATTCATGAGTTCTTCATTTGCATTAGTGAGCTAATTAATAAAGTTTTCTTACTGAAGGGATAGATGTTGAATTTCATTATTTTTTTCTTCAATCTCTTCTTTGGCTTTGTCTTTTTCTTCCATGACTTCACAAAATCTTACTAACTAGATTTATTCTTCTCTTTTTAGCTTGTTAACTTCTTCTTGAACATTGAAATTATTTTCTAATAGGTGTTTGATTTCTTCATCAGCTTCATCTAAGTTTCTTTCTAGATAGACATGTTTAATTCTTTCTTCAGTGTAGAGATTTTCATTTATTTGTACTACAAGATCTTTCCTTCTTTTCAATGATTAAGAGAGTTGCTCCTTTTCTTTCTTCAGATCCCAATAGCCAATTCAAGATCTAAATTTTCATTGTTAATAGCCTTATCTAGCTTGTATACCTCTATTGCCTCTAATCTTTACTCAAGTTGCTAAACTTCTTCTGTGAGAATCACAAAGCTTTGATGCCAATTATTGGAAACATGAGATAAGCAAGGTTACTGAGAGGGGAGGGGTGAATCAAGAACATAAAAAAATAAATCTTATTTCACCAATTAATCCTTCATATAATATTCTAATCTAATTGCATGCATGAAAGAAAATAAAAATTCATAGCAATTTGATGCAAGATATGGTGACCAATAAATCTTCCAAATAGAAAGTAAAACTAGGGTGGGGATGATACCCACAAGCTTTAATACTATAGTTTAAAGTTGGCTTATTAAAGCTTACAATTGATCACTTCTAATGATCTGCCCTATTAGGAGTAATAAGGACTATGAGGTCCACCTTGTCAAAGGATTTACAAACATACAATGAAGTATGCATTTGGTAAAGAGATTTATCAAAGACTATTAAGTCTACCTTATTAAAGGATTTGACTAATGCACCTGTCAGGATGAACCAGTGGTTGGTCTCTGATCTACAACTCTGACGTGCTGGTTGAGATTCCTTGAATTATAATGATCACCATGCTGTGATAGATAATACTTTATTGTCCCTTATACTGCTTGTAGCCTTCTTTAATTCACACTTCTCCTCATCATATGCTTAAATGCTTCATTTGGATATGATACAATACATTACATATATACCAATCCAAATCACAACTTACTTGAGTTGGCTACGATACACGTTTCACCAAAATCCACAAAGTCAGCCCAACTATTGTAACTCAAGTTCTAAAGAAAAAATTGGTGATGTTCTAATACTCGACAACCACTTTCAACACTTGGGCATCATTTGGCACTTAGTTTATACTAATCACTTCCAAGTAGCTTGAAATCAGTCAGCACTATGTGACTCGGTGAATACTAAAAAACTTGGCATATACTGAATCACTCAATTGACATTCCATAGCCCAGTCAACACTAGATTCACATCACTAATACTGCTGGCTTGATAGACACTAAAAAAAATGATTAACACTATGAAACTTGGTTAACACTATCAAACTTAGTGAACACTATGGAACTTAGTTAACACTGGAGTTTCCATCACTTGCACTAAACAACTTAGTAAACACCGCTACACTCAACATAAATTGTACATAGGTTCTAAAACTTGGTAGCAACTGCATATTGACTAATTAGGAGTCACTAATAGAAAAATTAACCTTAATGTCAACAGGTATATGGTATTTAACCAACCACCCTGTAATAATAATAATAAGGCGCCCTTATATTTTGTGAAACAATTATATTGTGAGTTTATCTTTGATGAGAAGCTGAATTACTTTGACTTCTACCAGTTCCACAATAGAGGTAGGGGATCTATGTAGGCTAGACCTAGGGCTTGTAGAATCACTCAACCACAAAAATGAAGCATTTAACAAAGAAACCTATGATTCATGTTGTGATTCCCACAGTCATGAAAGAGTCTATGGACTTACAAACTCTTCATGTACCTCCATCATTGATTGATGTCATCATTGTGTATAACACACAACCAACATTAGAATGGGTTACATTAGATCCATCATCATTAAATGCTCCACCCAAGTTATCCTAGCCCATTCCACCTCCATCATTAGATATTCCATTTGAATCAGTCCCCCAACCCATTCAACATATGTGCATTAATTGCCATCATTTATGTGATGGGCTAGATACTAATGCGCATGAGGATGGATTGACATCCCATTCATGTATACATAGTGGGATAAGATTTTATGCATCTACTAATGAGGGTGTGAACCTTATTGATGAAATATAGATCCATGTTGAATCACTACTCATGAAACATGGGTCAATGAGTTTGACTTAAAATCACACAGTTAAATCTTGATATTAATATCACAATTTCACTTGCTATGGAAATTATCTCTTACTTATCAATTGATGAGCTGAAGGGGCTTTCTAATGAATGGTTCATAAGGCACAAAACTTGGTGAAGGTTTTGCAAATAGGGTTGCAAGCTTTGGGTTTAACCATGTAGGAAACTCTGTAGTTAAGCACACTTAGGTTGGAGTAGTACTGGGATGGGTGACCTCCTAGGAAGTCCCAATGCTTCACCATTATGAGCATCACCTAGATCCAATGAGTGCTAAGTGTTTCATTTATTATCATGAGAGATGGATTCATGTTGAAGGACTACTCATGAAAGATGGGTCAATGAGTTTTACTCAAAATCACACAGTTTAATCCTAATATTAATATCAAAATTTGACTTGCTATGGAAATTATTTCCTACTTATCAATTGATGAGCTTAAGGGGCTTTCTAATGAATGGTTCACAAGGCACAACACTTGGTGAAGGCTTTTCAAATGGGTTTGCAAGCTTTGGGTTTAACCATGGAGGAAACTCCATAGTTAAGCACGCTTAGGCTAGAGTAGTACTAAGATGGGTGACCTCCTGAGAAGTTGCAATGCTTCACCCCTGTGAGCATCACCTAGATCCAATGAGTACTAAGTGTTCCATTTATTCTCATGAGAGATGGATTATATTGAATCACTACTCATGAAACATGGGTCAATGAGCTTGACTCAAAATCGCACAGTTAAATCCTAATATTAATATCACAATTTGACTTGCTATGGAAATTATCTCCTACTTATTTACTATATTTATTAAAATAGATTATTATTGAACACAATGAAATTTTTAGTCTTTATTGATGAATGCCTCTAACTTGTTTATTGTAAATGCATGTAGAAACAAATGAGCTTCACATAATTGATGAATGCATCAACTGCCTCTTATGTTGAGGAAAGGAAAGAGATAAAATTCTCATAATTTTTTTTAGTCTCATTCTTGTTTGTTCAAAAGTATTAAAATTTGGATTCCTTTTTGATTGGATGTCATATGTTATGACTTTTCACACAAGAAATGGTCATAGTTGCATCATCCTCAATGAATCCTCCTGATACTATAGGACCACCAGCAATGGTATCCATTAGTTTTATATAAACATTTTAAACATATGTATTTAAATATGACTACATGCATTTTTAATTTTAGACCAATTTTCAACACTTGTTTCATTATTAACTTGTGTTAATTATCTTTCACATATCACAACCCCTTCACCACTTCCAGTGGAATATTTTCCACTTTCTTTTGTTAGGATTCCTTCTCATCAAAGAGAAGGTCACACAATAGAGGGACAAGGTATGGATTTTGACTATTTTTGTTTAGTCAAGTGATTTATTTTATTTTACCATTTCATCAAGTATATAACATATGTTTTATTTTACCATACAAGTAAACACCGTAGAAGATTCATTAGTGTATGTGACTCCTACTAGCACAAATGTCCCAACTCTATCTTTGATATGTATTTGTTCTTTATTCCATGCCTCTTGTGTTTCTTAGTATGTCTTAATTATAATTGATTGTGGATTAATTTTATTAATTTGTTACATAGCTCCATGCTACTATGAGTCCTCTCCCCCTCCCCCCCCCCCCCCCCCCCCCCCCCACCACAACAAACCCCATTACAATTGTCAATGGATTATCTACTTGTCCACATTGCTAGGATCCCCACTTGTTTAGTTTCTAACCTATTACCCTTATCATTCATGCCTAGCATAGAAGAATGAGATGAGGTAATCAACAATTCAATAATCAATTCTGCATCCAAAATGATTACACCAATCATTTAGGAAGGAATTGGGAGCCGAGTTGCAATGATAAGTGTTTCTATAGAGGGCATTGCAAGTGAATATTTTGGTGGCATCGTGAGTAACAAAGTGTTGAGATGTGATTCTTAGTATTTTTATAAAAAAATGTAACCTACTCTCTTTACACGAGAAGTTCAAAAAAGATGTCTGCATGTATTTGATGTGTGTGGCTTTGCATTATGATGACATTGCATTTACTTATGCAAAAAGGCAGTGCATCAATTTTTAGTAACTCACATGAAGATGCCTTTCTATTTTGAGTGTTCCAAAAATGGTGTTTTTTTGTAATATGGATGAGATAGATAAGATTGGTCTTTGACAAAAAAAAAATCATGTTAGACTGATAGAGAAAAAAAGGGGGTTGTACAAAGAGCACATAATTTATGCACTGGTTGAATAGTTTTTGAAGAAGTTATTGTGAGAAAAGGGTGTATATCTTCTTGAATGAGTGTCAAATTGGATAAGAAGAAGGAATGATAACTGTATGAGAAGTCTTCCAGTCTTTGCATTGGGGAACACATAAGTTTCTAAACATTACTTTGGTATTGGTTAACTTTTCAAAAATAGAACTTCAGTTGAAAAGAGAGCACTATATATGCTATAGGAGTTGGGTTCTCTTCTCAAGGAGTTAGAGTATCGGAGTTTACATAATAATTTGTGTTCTCTAATGAAGTCTAGCATTTTGAATTTAAATCCTTTTAAGGGATTGTTTCCTTTAGATTGTATGTGTGAGTTTCTGCTTATTGCAGTTTAGGTTGTTGCATAAATCTTGCTACTGTAAGAAGAGTTGGAGCCTAGAGTTGCTTGTGTGGGTTGAAGTTTTGTTGTATTGGGTTGTTCATTTTCTAGAGTTAGTGATTTCACAATTTTTATCCAAAAGGGTTGTCATGAGATAAACTTTGGTGTTCTTGTCTTCTTATATATTTTTTTGTTTGGCTTAAAGTTTTAAAATATTGATTCCCCCCTTCAATATTTGTACATTATTTAGATACACAACATTGTCACATCAGAAATAAAATAAGCACATACTAGAGACTTTTATAGAAACACATCAAAGTATTGGGCCCACTCTTAGAGGAATCATTTTGTGACATATAAATAAAAGTAGACAACTATAAGGGAGTTGGAGGATCTTACAACACTATGAAGATCTCACAAAACACTTTACATTAGGAATATGGGGATTGATTCCATAGTTATAGATCAACATATATTTGAGAAAAAAATATTGCATAATTCCAATCAACATATTAGAGACAACAATATATTTTCTTGCCTCTCAATAAGAATTTAAAAGATATTAATTGCATCTTATATCACTTTTTTGTTATACCATGAATTGGATTTTCTTATACAAGTGGTGAGAGGATGACCATGTAAAGAAAATCAGTTCTAAAAAATAAGATATATCCACTATTATTTATAGATGTGTGAGCTATAAGTAGAGTTATTAACTCAAGAGAATTCATCTACAATTAAATTTAAAGAAATTGGTCCCAAATTTTAAAGGTTCACAAAAGGGACATTACACTATATGATCAATGAATTGAGTCAAAGATTGTGTTGGTATTGAATAGTCATTTTGAAGTGATGAACCATTCTCAAAGTAATTGGCTCCAAACTTGATCGAACAATGAGTTGTGAGCTTGATTTCAAAGACACTAACTCAGAACTTGATCGAATGAAGATCGGTTACACTAGTTCTACACTTGATTGAACTAGAATTAATGAAGAAGAGCCTTAATGCACAACTTGATTTGTAGTGATAAAACTAAGTATTAGGATTGATATTGATTTCGTCATGTTAGTGAATATATTTTATCTTAAAAAATGAAACCACAATTTGACTCCAAATGTCAAGAGAGAAGAACAAATTGTACTAACAATTAGAGAGGTTATAATTAAATAGATAATATTCCTTTGAACTAAGAGGTACAAATCCCTCTCAACATATGTGTAATGAATGAAAGATGAAGTATGCTTTCCACCAGATAGTGATAAAGGTCATTAACACCTACCCATTGTATGCACCCAAAAATGATCGCCTAGACTATGGGCCCCATTATTCAATTTATCAAATTTTCTGAATCAATGGTTTGTAATATTTTATTAAATCAATTCAAATCAATTTCCTTGGTCAAATTCGATTTATTTCATTTCTAAGATTGATCATTTTATTCCAAGTCTTATTTAATTAAAAGAAAATCTTCTCTTTTAATTAAATAAAATAAAATCCCCATTTAATTAAAAGAAAACCTCTCTTTTAATTAAACAGTTCATCCACATTTAATTAATTAAGAGAAAAACCTCTCTTTTAATTTAATTAAATATCTTCTATTTAATTAAAAAGAACTTGCTCCCTTTTAATTAAATAAAAATCCCACTTAAATATCTCTTTTGATGAAAAAAGGAAATAAAATAAATTCTTTTTATTTAATTTCTCTACACTTAAAAATGTGATCTAAGTGGGATTTATCTTTCCACTTTCTCCTCAACCACTCCTCTTTTCTCATTGGTGGAATTTTGTCTCACATGGATCAAGCTCTATTATCCCATATTGGTTGTGAGAAGCCTCTCACCTCCATAATTTCCTTTATAAGGGAGAGCCCTCTCCTCATGTTAGACACCCATGATTATGCTATCGTTATGCTGCAGGTTTGAAGACCAATTTTTGAAGGAGTTTGAATATAAAAGATTTTTTGTGGAGAACTTCTATTTTCTTGTCTTTTTCTCTCTTGCACCCATCATGGGCTTTTAGCTTAGATCTTGCATTTATAGATTAGATTTTTCTTTCATAGATTAGATCTTATTTTCATGCATATTTGAAGATCATGGAGACTAGCATTCTTGCTTTTCCTCTTTGAATCTCTCATCTCATGGTGTACTTGCATGGGCACAAAAATAGTTTCAAACTGAGGGCCTCCATTGCAAACCCTTTCACTCTATGAGTAGAGAGCTATGGATCAATTTGTGAGGGCTCATCCTTGAGTTTTCTTACATGTAATGATTCATAGAAGTGTGACAACATTTTAGCACACATTTTTGGCACCCACCGTGGGGCTTGAATCAAGTTTATAGCTCCATTTGCTTTTATTTTTTATCTCTGATTTTTTTAACAGCAGCATATTGGATCTAATCAAGTGCTTTTATAAATTTTTCACTTTGGTTTTAAGGCCAACCCATATATAGATTGGTTTGCAGGCAAAAAATCTAGTTGGTTTAAAGATTCAATCATATCTTTTAAACCACTTAGAGTTTGATTCTGAATTTTTTTTTGTGGGTTTGGTATGTGCCCAAAATGTACTAGTTTGATTTTTAGAGAATTTTGAAATGATTTGCGTGAGTTACAAATTTTTCTTTATTTTTCATAAAAAGTCAGTTCTGATCGAAAATCAGTGTATTTTTTAGAACAATTTACATTTTCAGAAATCTTGTTAAATTATAATGGGGGTTCTTTCTTTGTGTTTTGAATTTTGAAGCCTTATTAAGGATCAAAAACTCGATTTGATGAATCTGGCCTATTTTGAAAAATTGGGTCCCTAGGGCACAAATGAAGATATTTTTTTGAATTTCTTATATTTTTGGAAAGCTCTTTAGTTTTTAGTAGGGGTCTCTTCTTTTCATTTTTATTTTTGGGTTTGAAATCATAGCAAAAAAAAGGTCTAATCATGTTGACTAGGTTATTCGTATTTTTTTTGCAGGGATTTTCATGTTTTTCTGGTTTTTTTTGCTTACTGCTCACTGTTTTGGGTTTTTCTGTGTTTTTTGATTTTTTTGGAATAGCATAGCAGCAAGTTGTGATTTTATTGGAAAAACGTGCTAAAGTTGTTAAAAATAGGTAAGATCTACTAAGCGCGTTGCGAGGACTTTAGGTATTCTTCTTTGGCTGATAACACTTTGATTTGGAACCTTAAAATGAACCTCTCATGTGTCTAGCTTGTGTGTTTTGCTTATGTTTTTATTTTTCAAACACATGCATAATTGATACTAGGTTGTAATCTCCATTGATTTTTATTTAGCAAGCTTGATTATTAGTGATAGATTTAGATAGCTATATTGGGTTATTGGACTCGCTGAATCCGTCGGCCCCTCATTCCACCCCGTGGTTGCAAGATCAGTGCCACATTAAAGGGGAGGGGTCTACAGGATAGAAGCATTAAGTGCTCCACTTGGCAACCCTCTTGTGCTTTCTAGAACTCACTAATCTTTGAGTTGTGGACTCGTTTTGGCTTGTGTGAGGGGTTAAGTGTTCCACATCTTTGGACTCACCTTGCATTAGTTAAAGCGTTAAGTGTACCACCTTGTGCTTTTTGATTATTCTTGGATAGATTTACTTTTGGGGAATTAACATCTGTACACACATAGTAATTAGGCCCCATGAATACTATTCGTGGATCTTGAGGGAGTGAGTTCCTAGTGAAACTCCTCTCAAAGACAGATTCCTTGTAGGTGGGGAGGATACTTTGAGAATCTCTTAGATAGATGGATCTTCAACTTGGTGATTGAGGCATCCTTTCTCCGGAGAGGTTGATAGATCACTAGGGGTTGATATTATAGATCTTGAGATAATCTTAGTTAGCATGTTGAATTAATCTATTTGCTTTGATTGGGCTAAAAGTGAAAAGGTGTCAAAACCTTGGATCTGAAAGCTAAGTCCCCTTGTGGTCCACTATTGTGAGTCGGTCGCCTTTAGAGAGGGTTAACCATAGCAGACAATCCCTATACAGGGAAAACTGTGGATGGAACCTCAAGCGGTAATAGCCACTTCTGCTGTGGTTGCAACAATCGCTATATAAATTTCCTCGTGGAAGAAATCTCCATGGGGTATGGTTCGTTGTGGGTTGTCAGATCTCCCTAGCAGCTCTTGAAGATTAAGTTCTCAGACTGTGTCAAAACCTCGGTGCGCTGGGATTGGAGGTCACCCCTGTGAATCATAAAAGTTGCACAGTCAAACCATTACTAAAAACCTTAAAGAGGCCAACTTTTATTTTCTAGGGATGTATGCAATGATTGTGAAACTCTTTGAGAACATACATGATTAGCTCTCCTAGGGATTAACATAAACTAAGTCACTTGATTGCTCATGCGCAAGGTTGCTTTAGCCCTTGCTCATTGTTTGAAGACTGCTTGCTTGAACTCCTTGATTGCTGTCTTATGTGCCTATTCAATGATGAAAACCTATTGATGTGCTTACTTGATATTTTAAAACAAATATGGGTTCCTGAGTTGAGACTTCATGATCAAATAACTTTGTTGTCCCATTATTTCGAGTCTCCCTAGGTTGATCCTATTTGGATTAGGCTACTTAACCCATTGTTAGAAGCTTTTTTTTGCACCTTAGGTTATTGTGCTTTGACCTCTTGAATTAGTAGTCATTGATTTCACAAGAGACCTTGTTTGGAGTTGGTAAGATAGAAATCGTCCTTATTGAGAAGATATACACTTGGATCCTTTGATATTACACTTGGAGAGTCTTAGTAATCTCTTGTCCATTCACTTTCATCAAAATTCAATTTTAATTAATTATAATTTGGGTCAATCATCCTCCTGGTCCATATGTGCTAGGGTATTCACCCAAAGTTGTGGGCACCTCTGTGGCAGTGTTGGTTTACACCTATTGAAAAATTCTATCTTATCACATCTCTTTTGGACAAGTGAGAGCTTTTACTATCCTAGTTTGGTACCAATGTTTCTTAGGGTTATCCTATCAACTAGTGCCTTTTCTTTCATGTTGATTACAAGTGCTATTACGTGTTGCTCAACATTCAAATGATCTCAAATGGTATCAAATTTTCCAAAATGACTCTTGGTCTTCTTTCTTCTTTATCTTCCATGTCTTTCTAATCTATCATTTCCACTCTTCCTCTTCTTCATGTCTTCTTGATTCTTTTCCTCCTATTATCATATAGTCTACCTTCTTCTATTCATTCTTTCTCTTCTTCCATACTTGATTCTTCTTCTTCTAGAACCATGGATCTTGGATATCTTTTTAGGGATCCTCATTTGAGCTCAGATGAAATCCACCTCCTTCTTGAATTTGAAAAGTGTTGTCACTCCAATAGATGCATGGATACTAACATTGCAACAAAAATGATTAAAAAAATGGATAAATCAGACACTTTTGCTAGGATCATGTGCAAGATTAAATCACAATATCCTTCTTCCAAATATTTTCCATCTTCCAAGTCTTATCATGATTCTTCTAAATATCATACTGATTCTTCATCCTCCAAGTCTTATCATGATTCTTCTAAATATCATTCAAATTCCTTATCTTCCAAGTCTTATCATGATTCTTCTAAATATCCGTCATATTCTTCATCTTCTAAGTCTTATGATAATTCTTCTAAATATCATTCACATTCTTCATATTCTAAATCTTACCATGACTCTTCTAGATATCATCCATCTAGGCCTTCACCTACCTCTTTTTCACGATATCATTCTTCTTCTTCTTCTACCAAGAGTCTTATTCCTCTTATTAAGACATATGATAATGGACAACATGGAAAGTCTTGTGATATGCCTATCTATAATTCTTCTAGTGACAATGATTATGATGGTGATGATTATTACATTCCAACAGTTCCTAAAAGTCCTCCTAGTCCTATGCTTGTGCTTAAAGGGGATGAGTCACAAAAAGATATTGATGGTAATTCACATGAATCAAATCTTGAAAACAACATTGATAAATTTTGTGAACAATACCTAAATGATAAATCTGCATTTTTTGATGAAGAGAAAGCATTTTTTTGTGCTGAAATACAACATCAATGGGATAAGAGTTCCTCTTCTAAGAACCCTCATGCTGAAAATAAAGATTACACTCTTGAGCAAGATCATGTTAATGTTGAACCTTTGTCTTCTGATGCTCCCGTTCCATCTTCTACTTCCTCCACTATCCATACATTCCCTAAAGATTCTGAGACTCTCAAATCTTCTACCAATCATTCGTCCAACAAAGATCCTAATGCTTTTCATGCAGTTCCCTATAGTTATCCTCAAGGGCTACCTCTTAAAGAAACTCAAGCTAACCTTCACTTGGCTGCAAATAATTTTGATAATGCTAAATCTAAAGATCCTAAGCCTTCATGTGCTCTAATGCCTACTTCAGCTAGTCCTTCACAATCTCCTCCAAAGTCTTCCATACAATTCCAACATGCTTCCTTCTCCCTAGGAGTAGCTTCATGTCAAGAGGACTCTAAAAATGATAAAGAAAAGAATATAAAGAAAGATCAAGATCAAGAACCTTCCATGTCATCCAATTATTTTCACAATGTCTCTGGTCCATTTCATGGTTCTTTTGATCCCTTACACCCTTCCTCATTCATTCCACCATGTCTTAAGTCTTCTCCTAAGAAAGATCAAGATACTACTTGCAGCACTAAGATTATTGACAATAAAAATGGCCTTAGTACACTTTCTCCTTCCAAAGATGATACTTCCATTAAGGTTATTAAAAATGATGCTATTACTTCCAATGTTGAGCCTATTGAAAATCAAGAGAAAAACTCTACACTTATGCTATCCAAATATCCTTGTCAAGATCAAAGTGTTCCATCTTCTTGTTCTACCACTCCATGTTCCCTTCCACTTTCTACTCTTCCTAAGTCTTCTCAAGCTATAAGTTCTCCTATCAAAGAAGTTGCTCCTATTAAAGATGTTCATGTTCCTATTGAAAATCTTGATGCTCACTCTAAAGATGTTGATGTCCTTGATTGTGATATAGATGTTGATGAACTTATTGATTACCCTTTTGCATCTTCCACATCCATCCTTGGACCTCCCCCACTGATACTAAATGCTTCACATCTTCCTTCCATCTTGGGTCCTTATGTCCCTTCACTTTCCCCTCCCAATTCTCCTAGTTCTTCATCCATTTTGGGTCCTTATGTCCCTCCCTCTCCTATATTTCCTCAAGATCAACGTAGATGCATATCCTTGAATCCTTTTCATCCACCCACTCACCTAAATCAGTCATATCATCCTTCTTCTTCCACAAGTCCCAAGTCTTTTGGAAGTAACTTGAATGTTCAATACAAGAAAAATAAGCAATTCAAGAATCCATATACAAAAGAAGACCACCATGTCTCTTCTAATCGACATGGGGGCATTAAGTCAAAAGAGATATCTAAGAAAAAAATTACAAGACAAGTATGGGTTCCAAAATCCATCATTGAAGATATTATCTCTAAATCATCGAAAAGAAATGAAAAGAAGCCTAAGGCTATATGGATTCCAAAATCTCTCTTGAGAGATTCTAATGTTGAACAACAATTGAAGTTGACATTCAAGCTTCCAAAGACTTACGCTTCATCTTATTCCAAAAGCATTCTTCCATTCCATGTGCCTAAACTGCAACCTTTTCTATCCACTCACCATATTCCTTCACATATTACTTCATTCACATTTTCTCCATCCTTTCGCCACCCTTCAAGGTGTGTTTTGACGTTGATTTTGCCTTCATTTCCATTTTTCAATCTCACTCACTTCACATAAAGCCATATCCTCCATTTTTGTCTCCCATCTTTCTTTCCCTATTAGCATCTTTGAGCATATCATTTGAATTCCTTTGTATATCATGGTTTAAACATTCAAAGAGCATTATCTCAAAAGCTTGACTTCTTCCAAAAAAAAATAAAATTGAAAAAGATTGAAAAAAAAAAAAAGAAAGAAAAAAAATGAAAATTTTGAAAATGTGCCTTGGTGAAAACCTGGTAATCAGGCACTTTGGTAGCAAAAGTAAAGAGAAATAAATTCATCCTATGGTGAAAACCACTCCCTTGTGGTGCCTTGGATAAGTACCATGATGAAAACCTAACAAATAGGCATCATGCATAGTTCTTCTACATCTTTCATTCATTTCGTCTTCTCTCTTTGATCTTGACAATGTTGACCTATAGACAAACATTTGGCTATCTTGTGAGCTATCTTATGATGATCTTGTTTTCATTCCTTTCATGTTTAGCCTTCATATCTATTTTCCTCCATTCATTCTAATCTTTCGCTAGCCTTTTCCCATTTACCCCTTTGGTCTTGATCTAATAAAATAGAGTAAAATATGATGCTATAAAGTCTCTTGACATGTCTACTTCTTTGGATTGCATCTTTCCCACTTTTACATTATGCTTTCTTGAATTATCCTATACTGGCCTTTCATTTCTTGTCCAAATATTCTTTACATGACAAATTTTCCCTAGCTTGGGTACTCTTGAGGAGTCAACCTTTGAAGATCACTTTCACTTGCTTCATACACTCCTTGCTTATCCATAATATCCATTAGCTTATTGCTTCATCATGTTCTCCACCTTGTTAGACATTGGGACTGCACGATGTGATCTTGCTTAAGAGTTTAATGCCCATTCTATCTAGGGGTATCTTTGTATATATTTATTGATCCTGAAAAAAAAATCAAAAAAATTGATATATTTCAAAAATCCAAAAAATGATATATTGCAAAAATTCTAAAAATTGAAAAATGTCCTGAAAAAATGATCTTCTTAGTGACAACCTAGCAATAGGCACTTTGATGTATCTTCAAAAAAATTATATATTCCAAAAATACAAAAAAAATAAAAAATTCAAAAATTCAAAAAAATAGAAAAAATGCCTTGGTGAAAACCTGGAAACAGGCGCCTTGGTAGCAAAAAAAAATTAAAAAAATAATAAAAAGTCCTGAAAAAATAAAAAATAAAAAAATCCAAGTGGTGAAAACCTAGAAACGGGCGCTACTTGAGGCCTTTGCACCCCTGTTTCTTAGCACATGTCCTCGACACTTAGCCTTTCTCCACCATGCCTTGTCCTTGTTACCTTGGTTTGGAATTGGTCTTTGTCTAGGGGGCATAACTATGTTAGCTTTGGTTTCTTAGATGTGCGAGTCTTTAGGATACCTCGCAAATGGTGTTTTTCAACACCCATTGACATCGAGTGTTTTTCAACACTTATTGGTTTGGTCTTACCCAGTATCATCATGTGATCTTACCTTCCTGCAAGCATTTGATCCTTGTCCTCAGAACTCAGTATCAGTTAACACACTTAAATTTTTAAACGCAACACTTAATGCTTGACTTATGTCATGATTTTTTTTTCTCTATGTACTAACTGTTATTGATTTTTGTTGAGTATCTTTGTCTGATAACTCTCTCCATGATGCATCGCTAGAAAACTTGGGGCATGAGACATGTTTTTATTTTTATTTTTTTTGCTTGTGGGTGTGGTCTTGAACTCTAGAGTGTCTTTTTTTGCCCCCTTGAAACACTTAGGAGATTTGAGACATCATCCTTGATTGTTTTTGCACAACCATTCTTATAGTCATCTTGGCATCTATGCCTTGATGTGAGCATAGTTTTTCTATATTAAATTGGGTAAGCTAACATCGAAGTCATCTTGACCTTTATGTCTTTGATGCTTATGTTAGAATCTTTCCACATTTCAATCCAATATAAATCGCATTCATATCTTCATAGTTGCATTTGTAACTAGTGATGATTGTGTGATTTTCGATGTCCGTTAATAATGGCCCAATGATGAAAATAAGTTCTTTTACATTCTCTAATGAATGATGAACACACAATCCTATGTTATAGTTGCTCTTTTGCAAGTACACCATTGCATTTCATGTAGCTTGCATTATTAGACTTCATGTTAGTTTGCATTTTTAGGCTGCATTATGAGTTTGAGAGGGTTCTCCTTTCATCTTTATTGTGGACATTTAATCAATTGTGGTCACATTTTGATCTTCATTTCCTTATTTTCTTTCATGATCTCAATTGAAATTTCTATCTTAAACAGTTGATTGATTTTTGGAGCATTTTCTTTTCTTATTTCTATTTCTTTCCATATCTTTCAAACTTCTATCTTCCATTTTCTTTTTCCCCACTTCTTTTCTTCTAAGTCACCTTTGGGGCATAATATTTCATGCTTGATGATCTACCTTGGTTCTATGATTCTTATGTCTTTCATCTTACATCAAGAACCTTATCTTTTGTTCGATTTGATCAAATTTATCAATTTGTTGTTTCTCCTCTATCTCATTTCGATTTCGATCACGAGGGGGCAGTAATTATCAATTTCAATCCTTGATTCAGTTTTGTCAATTTTATACTTGACTTTTTCAAGTTAAAATTTATTTGTATTCTTTGTCCTGATGTGTTCCCGAGTCGACCACACATCTGGGTTGTTTTGTGATCCCAAATTGACCTCACACTTCAATTTCTTTCTTTGACTACATGTGTTCCCGAATCGATCACACATTAGTCAAAGAGGGGCAAATGTATGCACCCAAAAATGGTCGCCTAGACTATGGGCCCCATTATTCAATTTATCAAATTTTCTGAATCAATGGTTTGTAATATTTTATTAAATCAATTCAAATCAATTTCCTTGGTCAAATTCGATTTATTTCATTTCTAAGATTGATCATTTTATTCCAAGTCTTATTTAATTAAAAGAAAATCTTCTCTTTTAATTAAATAAAATAAAATCCCCATTTAATTAAAAGAAAACCTCTCTTTTAATTAAACAGTTCATCCACATTTAATTAATTAAGAGAAAAACCTCTCTTTTAATTTAATTAAATATCTTCTATTTAATTAAAAAGAACTTGCTCCCTTTTAATTAAATAAAAATCCCACTTAAATATCTCTTTTGATGAAAAAAGAAAAGAAAATAAATTCTTTTTATTTAATTTCTCTACACTTAAAAATGTGATCTAAGTGGGATTTATCTTTCCACTTTCTCCTCAACCACTCCTCTTTTCTCATTGGTGGAATTTTGTCTCACATGGATCAAGCTCTATTATCCCATATTGGTTGTGAGAAGCCTCTCACCTCCATAATTTCCTTTATAAGGGAGAGCCCTCTCCTCATGTTAGACACCCATGATTATGCTATCGTTATGCTGCAGGTTTGAAGACCAATTTTTGAAGGAGTTTGAATACAAAAGATTTTTTGTGGAGAACTTCTATTTTCTTGTCTTTTTCTCTCTTGCACCCATCATGGGCTTTTAGCTTAGATCTTGCATTTATAGATTAGATTTTTCTTTCATAGATTAGATCTTATTTTCATGCATATTTGAAGATCATGGAGACTAGTATTCTTGCTTTTCCTCTTTGAATCTCTCATCTCATGGTGTACTTGCATGGGCACAAAAATAGTTCAAACTGAGGGCCTCCATTGCAAACCCTTGCACTCTATGAGTAGAGAGCTATGGATCGATTTGTGAGGGCTCATCCTTGAGTTTTCTTACATGTAATGATTCATAGAAGTGTGACAACATTTTAGCACACACCCATAACTGTACAAGTAGATCCAAAAGGATTGAATATTAAACAAAGTGAATGCAAGAAAATGATGCATAACCCACTTTCCTCACACTAAAAATTATATTTATATTCAAAGTAATCCATCTTCTTAGGAAAATTGATTCTTGCAATAGGAAAAGACTTGAATATTTATCAATGACCTAAAGCCCATTAATAATCAAGAACATGAAAATAAA
Organism: Cupressus sempervirens; assembly: GCA_028749045.1. Taxonomy (NCBI): domain Eukaryota; kingdom Viridiplantae; phylum Streptophyta; class Pinopsida; order Cupressales; family Cupressaceae; genus Cupressus; species Cupressus sempervirens. Next base: position 784,332,633 of record CM053791.1, on the reverse strand, counting down.
TAATTTATCAATGAGAAGACATGCAAATATTGACAACACACAGTCTCCCACCATATCCAAAAATCTTCAAATGCATGTTTTGAAAATATTAATAAAATACAACTCATCAATATTCATCCATAATAGTGATGCACATATCACTTTTCTTTAACAAGATACAAACCATTAAAGGAAATAAATACATGAAAAACTAAATGCTTGACAAAGTACTCATTAAAATTAAAAGATGGAGATTATTCATTTTTAAAGAAATACTCTTCACATAAGAAGTCATTTTTAAACTTCTAACTTGCATCTTTTTAACTTCCTTTGTAGTATTCATTATGAATTCACCTACCCACTAATGCCTCTTTTTTGTTCATCGAAATTTTACATATTGTAAAAATAATTTGTAGACAACTTAAATATAAATGAATTCTTAAAAGAATTAACTTATGGGGAAAAAGGAAATCTCATAATCCCATTTCACCCCAATATATTTTAATATTTAATAATTTTTTATGTTTAATGAATATGTATTTCTTTAACAAATTAAATGTTTAAATCTAAAAATAAATTTTAATCCAATGTGTAGGTGAAAAGTTTGACTGGTTAACATTGGTTTTGATCGGGAGCTATACCAAAATACAAAGAACTCAAAAAATTCTAATCATATATTACTTAATGTAGGTATAGCTTCCAACTCATCTAAAGAACCCATTGAATACTATTGTGGTGATTTTTGTGCTCTCAACTCATTGGCTTTGTTGACATGGTCTTGAATTATGTCAAAATTCCTAGGATCCAAGAGAAGTATATCATCCTCAACACGGAATCCCTTTTCCTCATTGACCTTCCCATACAAATCCTCAAGTTTTTTCCAAGTGCCCTTGGAATCCTTAAAACTAGAAATGTGAAAGAAGTGATCTCTATGAACATAACTCCTCATGATTCCTAAAGGCATGTTCTTTTTTATTTTCCAATCTTCTTGTGCATTAGAATTAGTGTGTTTTAGAATTGTACCATATACATAGAGATTTAAACCTTTTTCCATTTATCAACTCCATACAATATCTTTCCATGTAGCATAATTATGTAAAGTTAAAGGTGGAGTTTATAGTGAACCCATGACACAAAAATAAAAGAGAACAAGAGAAAAGAGACACAAGAATACAAGACATCCCTCCAAATTACTCAATCAAAGAGCAACCCCCAAAAGTGATTCTTTTGGAACTTTTTATATAGTGCATTTACAATTGTCACTTGCCAAAAAAGGGCCAAAGTAAACTTCTAATTTTGATGTTTATAATTGTTGAACCCTTGGTATTTATTCTTTGATTATTGTCATTGATGTCAATAATGCAATTATAATGAGCATATGGTATGGTTAACATAATTTAATTATCTTATTTGATTTCCATCAATATTTTTCAAAACATATTCAAGACAAACACTTAAGTGTTATACAATTAATACTTAATGTTCACATTGATTAAGAAAACAGTTATAAAAAATAGTTTTGGTCTATTAGAAACTTGACAAGATTTTTTATTAGTTAAACCCAAACTATCATAACTTTTTGGAAAGATCTTTGAGATATCTCAAATGGGTCTTTGTTAGTTTTTGCATAACACTTGTACCAAAAGAGAAAAAGTCTATTTATTAGAAGCAATTACCAAATTGTTATTACAATTTTAGCAGTTTTGAGCAGTTTTGGTCTAATGGAAGTTTGGGGTATGTACCTACCTCCAAACTTTAGACTTTCTTGGTTTAAAATTAGATGGTCTAGAACATCCAACATGTGGTTTTGATGGAAGTTGTAGGATTTGTGTGGAATTCCTTGTAGAATGAACAATTTGCAAACATATTTTTAACAACAAAGAAGATTGTAATGCTTTATGTTTCTACTTTCCTATTTGTGATTTGATTTTCATTGTAGAAGTTTATCAGAGGTAGAAGAATGGTTATATATATTTTTTCATTCATTCATATTAGTATTTGGTCAGATCTCTTAATGGAAAAAGAAAACATATTTGGATACTGAATGTTTTGAGGAGAATATAAGGATATCTTGCATTATGTTTTCAGCAAGAAGTTGAAACTAGTGATTGATGATTTGTGTTGTAACATAGATGATCCTCTAATTTTATATCTCATTTGTTCATTTTAGAAGTTGGTGCTTTAGGTGTAAGGGATTGGTGTTCCTTGAAATTGGTGTTTCTAAAACAGGGTGTTGGTGCTTCCCAGAGTTGTAGCTCTAAAAGATTTTCCCAAGACACCAATAAAGTTTTAGATTCAAATTGGTTTTTAACCCTAAGGGGTTTTCCACATTAAAATATTGTGTCAATTTGTTATGCATTACTTATCTTTCTCATGTGTTAAATTTTGTAACTAAGTATTTTAATCCATTGATTCACCCCCATTCTTAGTGGTGTTTGTATTTCAACAACAACGACCTCAATGAGGCCAAAAGAGAATCAAATAGATTTTTCTTAGAATCAAATCAAAATCCAAGTATTACAATTAGCATACAAGGCCAAAAAAGGACCTAGATGTGAAAGTGATATATTTTCCCACATAAGGCTATAATATAATAGAAAATCTAGAAAGTACTCAAAAACTTATTCACTTTGAAAAAAAGATGCCTTAAAATGTGTCTAGAAAATCCCAAAAAAAGCTTTTGAAGTTTCAAAATTGAGGTAAGCTCAACTACATTCACCAGAATCAATGATTTCTAAACAAACCATGCACCAAAACCCAAAAAACAATTGCACCACTAAATTTTTAGGAGATTCTATTCAAAATAAGAAAAAAAATTGCTCAGGAAAATGAGCAAAATTGAGAAAGTTATTTCCTTCAGAGACATTCTTCAAAACCAAAACTAAATATGGGGAATGTTGATACTTTCTAAGCTCTGTTAATGTCATCAAAACTGATTGATAAAAAATGATAGATAACTAGACATCATAATGGTTCAAATAAACACATAAGTGACAATTAAATGAATGTCAAATCTAACTTCTTCTAAGATGATAAAAAGAATACTTTAAGTTTGACACTTTCATGACTATCAAAACAAAACAAAAAAATTCCCAACAATTCAAATTTACACCCACAGGAAACTATAGTAAAATGATTTTTTTTTGGGAAAAAATGCAAGTAACCTTCTTGATCAAATCTCGGTGAGAAAGGAGGCTCTCTTGAACCAGAGATCAAAGCTTTGCAGTTGGAATAATGACAATGATAGGGTGTGTATAGTGACATTGTGTTTCAGCTCGTGGGCACTCATTGGCTTGTAGAGGATCACAATTACTTGATCATGGGTCACATGTTGATTGTGCTTGGAGGAGTAGAAATCAAAACACTTGGATTTAATCCTTTCTTTCTCAGTGTTACCGAGAATTCACTGTGAAATGTCAATGCTGCATTGAACACAACAACTTGCTAAGTTGTTGATAAGATCATTAGTGATCAATGTCCAAGATTGACTTAGACTTGAGGGTTCTTAGGCTCACTATGTGAGGTGGGTTGAATTCCACTCACAAGTATTTTTGGTTTGATGGGTCCATGGGCTGGGCTTAATCACCACACTCAAAGCATTGACTACTTTGAATGGATGGTGTGGGCCTTTCAATTTGATGCTTTCATCAAGCTATCAAATTTTCTCCACAAACAAAATCAAATTCAAATTATTATTTCCCCCCTTTACAACTTTTAATGGATTAAATAAAAGATATACATTTGTATTGAAGAATGATTATGCTTTGATAGACATGTTTGCAGAAGCTGTAGGCATAAAAAAGTGAATGGAAGATGGAAATGTAGTCTCATGGAATATCGTGATTACAGGTTATTTAAAAATAGATTTCCCAAAGTCTACAATGGAAAAGGGTAAAGCTCAAGCATACCTTTTTTTTGGTGCAAATATTATATGGGAACTCTATAAATTGAATTTTTTCAAAGTAGCTTTGTTGTTTTTTAGTGTCTATTAGAATTTAAAAAAAAATAAAATTAATTATTTAATTTTTTACAATAGATGTTTTTTTCCCAACCTTTTATATTTAGGCAAAGCATCATTTTATTACCTTGACTTGTTTGGAAGCATATTAATATTATTTCAACAAATTATTATTTTGAGAATATTAATATTATTTTGATTTCACACAATGAATGTATCTAGATATATGCATTTTATATTCAAGCAAAAGAAAAGTAATAAATAGATTATAATATTTAAATTAAATGAAAGAAATTAATCAAATATTTTTATAATACTTAAAAATATTTGAAGAAGAAGAAAATTATTTAGTTATGAGAAATAAATATTTTACCTGAAAATAAAAGGTAAAATTAAGAAGAAGAATGTTGTCAAAAAGTCATATATTTTAGATGAATAAATTAAATGTTTACTATTGTAATGCCTCGATCGGGAACCCAAAATAAATAAACTTAATATGTTACAAAGTTTACTGAACTATGTTTTAAAAAAGTTTAAACAACATCAAAATAACAATAATGTGGAAGTAATATATACATACACATCAAGAACACATAATCAATTACAAATACAATTTCAATTCCTCAAGGGTTTCTTCACATTGAGTCACATTTAAGAAAGTTTTATTAATAAGTTTAAGTCTCAATTACAATGTCCATAATCATAAAATGAATAAACACATACATAATCATATAAGAAAATGCATAAGTATAACAAATAATATGAAAGCACATCTAATAAATAACATCCACTGCACATGTCACAGGGTATGTGAAAATATATACAAATACATCAATATATAATACGATATCTCATAAGATCTCAAAACACATGATACATAGATACATCAAATGAATAGAAGTTTTGAAGATAAGAGGACAAATGATAATGGTACCACTATATCAACGAGCATCCAACAACTAGCAATCTAAGGGGGAACCAAATGGTAAAAATACACTACCTCCCGATTGTGTGGTCACCTAATCAAGGTCCCACTCTCACCATGCAGGAGAGATAATGTACAATCCACATAGATAATCAAATCATAAAATAATCCTATGCAAGCAATCTTAATAGCTAAAAATACCTCGAGGGTAACACAAACTACTCAAGAAGAAGAGATAATCAAAATCGAAAGGACACTCATTTCAATACTAATATCTCATACCAAGTTAACATACAAGTACCAAGACCAAAAATATACAATCACCTCAAAATCAATGTCAAGTGTTACACCAATAGATAACAACTGTCATCAATAAAAATAAACTACCAATCACTAACTTCAACAATAAAAATACACCACCAATGAATAACTGATCATTCATTAATAAAAATCATTTGTCAACAATAAATGACATCCAATCAATGAGTAACAATTCACAATAAATACACCATCAAAAGTAATATCCAACACGTACACCACTAGAGACAAATATTAAAAAAACTATGAAGGAGACTCAGGCTACATACTATGGAGTGTCATCATATGAACCAACTCTAAGGTTACCCTGGTAGTCTCTTAAGACCCCGACCCCCTAGTGACTCTATGCAAAACCAAAATGCCCTCTCATGAAGACAAGAAAACTAGTCATACCTCTCAAGGTATCATCTCCATCTCATCTTTAGTCTATACAAGTACTCAAGACATGGACAAGGAAAAATCTCTAACTTATCTTTTTAATGTATCTCAAAGAAAAGGGCTAGGCAAGATATTTTAATTACTATATTATCATTTGTTACACAACTTATAATGAGTTACTCTGGCAGCCACTTTGGGCCCTGACCCCATTGCAAGCCACTCCCATAGACATGCACTTAGACTACTTTCCCAAAAATCAGAAACTACAATAGTGTCCCATACCACAAGAGTAATATTGATTTAATTTAGTTCCTAAAAAGAAAATCCAAAAAATAAAATAAAATTGGTTCTTGAAACCCAAGTTTCCATAAATACTTAATAGCATAAAGCTCATAAAACATACATCTCAATTCAAATCATAAAATTAATCATGACATCCAGTCAAATAATCACAAAAGAAATCTTAAAAAAAAATGCCTCTAGTGCACATCCTAACTTGGCCAACTAAACAACATACAAAAAGAAACTATCAAGAAAATAAACATCACAAGACTATAAATAGAATATTAGAAAACACATAGTTTTCGGCCACATGATTTAATTCCACCAATTTCTCTTGTTTAGTTTGGGTCATAAGGATGTGTTTAGAAATAAGGTAAGAATATATATATTAATATAAATTATCATACTAATATACTTATTTAAAACAATAAGTATTTAAATATCTAATCTTTTTGTGTATATAAAATGTTATGCAATATTATTATATTATTAATTTAAATAGTCTTAAATCATAAATTATTTAATTAATAACATAAATGCATATTATTATATTAAATACCAATATCGATTTCATTTCTAAAATATTAATTTGACTATTAACATTTACTTTTCTTTTAATTCATAATGCAACTAGAGATAAAGTTATAAATTTAATTGAATTATTTATAATTTTTTTCATAAAGTCAAATAGTTATTAATTGAATGATTACAAAGTGAACTCTACCACAACTTCTCTTAAAATATAATAAAATTCTAAATATTTATTTATTAACCTTCCTCTTGCATTAATAAATATAAAATCATTTATATGCAACTAAGAGTTTAATTAGACTTAAATAATCACTAATACTAACATCCACTTTAACTAAGTGAGTAGTATTAATTTAATTTTTTAAATTAATTAATAGTAATTTTTTAAAATAAATAAATCTAAAAATTAAATTATATTTTATAAAATAGAAATAAAAATGTAATTAGTATTTTCGCATGTCTTTGATCTCTCAAATCATGCAAGCATACTATACTTAGTTTTTCTGTTTTTAGCATATTTGTTTTCACATGCATGTAACTATACTAAACTTTCTATTTTTAGCATATTTGTTTTCAAATGCATATAACCATACTATATTTAGTTTCTATTTTTAGTATATATGTTTTCATATGCATGCATAAGTTTAGTTACAACATGCTTTCCTCTCAATTAATCTTTTTTCTTTTTTTAATAAATTTTGCAATTAAATTATTTTAGATATAAGAATAATATTTATTTATATTTAAAAAATTCATGATAATCTCATAGTTCTAATGACAAATTTATAGTTGAAATTCTAACTATTCAATTTATTATTTTCTTCTAAATTTTCATAATCAAATATTCCCTATATTATCTAAATGGGTTTTAATAGAATACAGTCATAATAGTTTTCTACAAATTTTCTGCAATCAAGTTATCTTAATTAATAAGTTTTCTTCTTCAAAATGCACAACATAATTCTTCATCTAGAATTAATACAATAAATTAATCAAGCACTCATGAAGACACGAAGTAGATAGATCTTTTAATAAAATTCTACAATGGGTTTTCAAACCCTACCTCAAAACGATAGCTAAAATATGAGACAATCTATGAATGCATGCAAATCCAAACCTTCTGAAACTTTCAACAATTCTTTTAATCAAATTCTAAATTTTCGCTTTCAAAACCTGTGTAATTGCAAATGAGTTTTAGATCTCAAATAAAGAGTTCTCCCCTAAATTGGGGCTCTGATTGTGCAATCACGAGAGGGAACTCACTGATCACTTACTGTTTATTACTTTATTACTTTTTACCTTTTCATGCACAACTCTTTTAGATATTTAATTATAAATATCTTAATTTAAATAATTAACTTTCTCTCTTTAATTAATTTTTGAAATATTTTTAATAATATATTTGTTAATTTAATTTATAACATTATTTAGAGTTTATTATTAAAATAAAACTCCTAAATTATTATTATTAAATTAAATAAATATAACTACGCCACAATTACAACTATAACTTTATCTTTAAATTTTATTCTTTTATATTTATTTTCCTCTAGTTTATTAATTAGTGCAAGCACTAATTAAATCATAGTTTATTATTTAAATTAATAATAATAATCAAGCTCATTGTTCAAATGCAACTCTAATTTAATCACTATTAAATAAGTAATTATAATAAAAAAATATTAAATATTAAATATTATAATATTTTAATTCTCTTTTTGTCCAACTTTTTAAATTAGACTTTTTAAATTAATTCTTTTAAACTGAAGTACATATTTAATTAATTTATAATTAATTAAATATCATCATATTCTAATTTCTCTTTAACCAATTTTCTAAATTTAGACTTCTAAATTAAGATTTTTAAATTGAAACATATATTTAATTAGTTTTTTAATTAATTAAATATTCTCATACTTTAATATTTTTTAATCAAATAATATTTAATAATTCACAATATTATATTATCAACCAAAATATTATAATTAAATTATTTACCAAATAAATTAGATAGCAAAATCAACATAAAAGCAACATTAGCAAAATAGATCAAAGCTTAAAATAAAAAAAGCATAGATAAACTCACGGGTTTTAAAAAGGGTGGAAGGTTAGTTATGAGTCCTCCTTGCAAGATGAGTATTAGGCTATGGTTGAGATTGGACTTGAATATTATCTCCCCATTCTTATCATTGAGTTATTATGATAGGGCACACTCATCTTGGCAATTTAGAGAAGTCGATGCCTGATACCTACTTTCTGCATAAAAGATGAGCATGTACATGTATATAAATATATCTAAACTAAACAAGCAATGACAGGGAGTGGTGTATCATGTAGATTTTGACTAGCAGGTGACTATGACTCCCTCCCTTAACCACATCAAACATGACAAATAGAAAGATAAAAAAGATACATGCACCATACACATGCAAGTATGGGGCAAGTACCATAATAATTATAAGTCAAACATCAAATGATTAGATGAAATAATGCATCATTAAGAGTATGAAGTAATTATTGTTAAAGCATCATTTGACATTGTTATGAAAGAAATTACATTTATTAACTATGAATCATTAAAGTATCATTAATGCACCAGTAACCATAATCATTAAACAACACATGAAATATAGTCAACTAAGTAATCATCATTGATATATCTCTAGTCCAAGTTATGAAATAATATCCTTGAAACTAACACATCCATGAAATAGGCATAAAAGAGTTTGGTAAATATAATGGAAAAACAAACTATGGGTGGGCATTACAACTACTTTGAATGTTATCTCAAAATGGAAAGAAATTGTTTATGTGTTAATTTTTAGGATTAAAATATTCTTATGTAGTTACGTGTAGCTATATTATATGCTTTAAATATATGGAAACATAAATTTGGACCTAAATTGGTTTGGAATTTGAAAATATGTTGTACTTCTTGAACATAGCAATGGTACCAAGCTAGATAATTATAGATTCTTCTTGTTGACTCTACTAAAAAGAGTATTTATTTTAGAAAGAATTTATAAGGTAAAAAATACTTGCTTTTCTATTTTTTAACATTACATGTGATTTTTCATTTTCAATGATAGAAGTAGGATCCCTTTTTATTAAATAAGAACCAATTCATACAACTTCAATCTATAATTCTAATTTGAAATTTACATTTTTTAGAATATGTATAAGGTATAATTTTTAGTTTATAATTCTAATATGCTATCAATTATTTGAATTAAACACATTTTTTAATATTTATTTTCCAAGAAAAATTCAGAAGCCAATCAAATCATTACGAATCATTTAAAAAGCTCAGCCTCTCAAATATTCTTAGAAGATCAAAGACACTTGGTTTTATGAGAAATTCTATATTGTAAGTACCTTGATTCAAATATTCTACAATTTAAAAAAAAGTTTTTCTTGAAATACTTAATTTTCTTCCAAGAAAACTTTAAATACCTAATCAATATTTTAGAATTCTTCTCATCAAAATAACTCAATTTCAAGTGAAATATTATAGTATATTTAATTTCATAAAGTAGATACTTATAAAATCACATATATAAACATCTATAGTAAACTTATTTTCAAACACCGAATCATTTCTTGTTCACTTACATATTTCTTCCATAAAGATGGCTTGCACATTTTGTTGACTATATTTTTACTAGAGAGGGCACCTTGTCCTTCATCATGCACTTCTTATACATCAAATACCATTCCCTATGAAGATTCATATAAAATAAGGCACCTTTTTTAATTATCTAAGAATTTAACATAAATAAAACACCTATTATAATTACATAAGAATAATATTAAATAATGTTAATATAAATCATTCAATGGGCTTAATTATAGTTCATATAATGATAATCTAGAGTCATGATTGTTGAACCATTTTAATATTATTAAATAGAATAAAATATGCATAGGGGGAAATATGATATGAGGGAGAATATATGATCCTTAACTCAAAATTTCCAAAAGGAATGATCCAAATTGATTAACCACAAGGAAGTGATCAATACACAAATGAATCAAACAAATGGAGAATATGAAGAAAGGAAGAAATCCTATAATCTACTATAGAAAATAAGTAATTGAAACCTTGAATAAATAAAAGTCAAATACTAACCTCAAAGTAGAGAAAATATGGAGAATGATGATTTTTGATGTTTGTGCATAGTTTTGAGAAATTCTACAACCTGCTTTAGACTACAAATGTCGAGACAAAGAAAACCCAAAAACATTTTGTCCTTTTGAGGGGAGGTCAACCTTGACCCAGATAATGGGGCACAATTGTACCCCAAAAAGGAAACCTTAACCTATACTGCTCTGACAAAAATTTTGTTCACGAATCCTACAAGTACGATGAAAAAGGTATTCAAATCTGCACTTTGATTCGCTATCTTGCACCTATACTTGTAAGAAAAATGGTTTTGTTGTTTGGATGAGGAGTTTGCCTTGGTCAAATCTAGGTTTGAAATCAACCTTAATAATGGAATTGAAATAGAGAATGCTACCAAGTAATACAAGTAAATCCAACAATGAAGCTATGATATTCAATAGATATACAATTGTATTTGAAATTTAACAAGTATGTTGATATGAAATATTGAACATAACATTAGAAAATGTGAATCAAAACCTCCATGATTGTATGCTTGAAATCCACCTTGAGAGAAGAATGAATAGATCTAAAAGATAAATAAAGGATCTTGAAGGAAGATCAAACCACCATGATGGTTAGATCTAGGGTTTAAATGACAATTCTTGAATGCTTGAACCAAATCCCTTCAAAGGCTTGAATTCTTGAATCCTTGATCTTCAATAAAGAAGTTGAATGATTTCTTGGAAATAATGGATCATCTGATATCTTACCATTTGTTGTTCTCCCGGATAGAGAAAATGAGAGGAGGAGGCTTCCTTATATAGTGATCTAGGGCACAAACTTCTAGAGAGGCTGACATTGGAGAATTAAATCCCAATTCACCTTAACCTCTAGAAATTGATCTAGATTAAATGAAATTTAAGAGTGTACCATTCTGAAACCCAAAATAGTCAACCAGAAGTGGGAAAATGGAACTTTCCAAAGCCTGATATTCCAAAGTTCCTAGAACTTGAAAATTGGACTTGGGGTCAAGGACGAGGTCAACCCTATCCTAGGTTAGGTTGAGGTCATCCTTGACCCAGTAAGTCAAAGTCTTCAGTTTCACAGAAAAAATTGTCAAAAGAGGCTAGACATAGGGAGAGAGAAGTAGAATAGGGGGAAACAACTAGATCCATGCAAAGAAACATTCAAGGTGCTTGACATGACCCCATACCACCTACTCAAAGGGATAAAATCTCTTAACATGGAAGTGCTTCCATTTAAATATGATACATAAAGTCCCCACTTTAGCAAGAGTATGGATTCAATGCAAAATCTTGGTAAAGGAGAAGAAAGAAGAGATCCAAGTGGATTCACAATTAGATAAAATAAAACTTAGCTAAGGACACAAGTCATCAAGCTAAGGGTTCTAACTCAACATACATGCATAAGGGTGTAGAAAAAAAAAAAAAAAACACAAAAGAAGGGTTAGTACTAAACAAACCCAAATCAACTAGTAAAGGAAACCTAGATAAAAAATGCTTCCTATACTAATATCATATTTGGAAAACTATCATAAAAACACAAATGATTACATAAGAAAGACAAGAGAGACACTATAAATAAAATAGCTTAATGATCTAGTCCTACTAGCATGAATGCAAAAATAAAGAAAAGAAGAAGTGATTACCTTGCCTAGTAAGATGCCCACCTTACCATGAATCATAAAAGGAAAGGGAGATCCAAATAGGTAGCCAAAACTAATAGTTCACCCATAAACTATGCTTGCAATTGTAATGTGTCTTTTGATGGCTTCTAGAATACTCATAGATCCAGCTTATTGTATCACTATGAATATGAAATTCATGTCTCCTTAGGATTTAGCAACTTATGTGTGTTACTTTGAAAGATTCAACCTATTGAAAATTTGGAAAATGTGTGTCTCTTTAGGATTTAGCAACTTATCTGCATTACCTTCCAAGGATTTAGCATATTGAAAATTGAAAAATGTGTGTCTTTCAGGATTTAGGAACTTATGTGCATTACCTTCCAAGATTTAGCATATAAATAAAAAACTATAGTACAAGGGAGACCCTATATATGCCCCCTCCTTATCATGGCTATCTACTAGATAGGATAAGGAAGAGGAAGAGGATACCTACTTCACAATGTAAGGAGTTATCCTATTAGCAACAATGTACACTATGTTCTTAGCAAAGGGTATTGATCCCTATATCCAAGAGCATAGATAATCATGAAAAGGATATGTCACTTATGGAAAAAGGATCCTCAAAGAAAGAGATCTTATCAAAAATACCCCCACCATAAACTAAACCAAAGCAAGGGTAAGAGTTTATAAGGAACATAATTTACAATATAAAGAAGAGGTGATGACCTAGGACAACAACCTCTCAAAAAAAGATTGTCCATAGTCAAAACATTTGTCAGTATGAAGAAATAATATTGCAATATAAATAAGTACCACTAAGCTAAGGAAAGAAGTTCCCTAGACAAATAAAAAAGAAGGAAGAACCTTGCCCCTTAGGGAAGAATACCGGGGACACATTTCCAAAAAAAATTTCTTAGATAAGATATCTTGAATAGAGCATAATAAAAAATCATAGAAAAATAGGAGGAAAGAATACCAATTAATCCTAATAAAAGGCCTAATGGACCCTAGGTGACTCGATGGAAATATACCTCTTGCCCACTTGTCCAGAGACAAGAGGAGAAGAGATCTATATTATATTATAATGAGGGGAATCCACTATATCAAAATTATGAAGGAATTATAAAACTATATAAGAGAAAGATATAATTCCTAAAGCAACTCTTTCACAAACATATAATTTGAAATGCCTACAATAAAAAAGTAAGTGTGTATTACGATAATGAAAAGGACATTTGTGTTGTTGAAAGAGGGATATTGTTGAAAATAGATTGATATATGTATGATAAAATTGTCTCAATCATTGTTTTGTCACTGATGTCAAAATTGCTATTTTTCTAGTAAGACAACTACTTATATGATTTAAGTACTATCACTTATTTGAGTGATGAAGAGGATTTGATCAAATTATGTAACAATAGCACCTAAAGGAAAGGTTGAGTTATGATATGACAAATAAGTACTAGAATCATCTAATACAGTGATATCATCGTGCATTGTTAATCTACCTAAGGTTGCAAAGGTTGCTTATACTAAGCAAGTTAAACAATATTTGTCTACTAAGCTTGACCAAATGGACAATAGGTGCTGAGAAAAATAGTGAAAGCTGAGAAGAAAATTAGTTGGAGCTGAGTAAAAGTCTATTTTAGTGTATGTCGAGAAAAATAGTTGATGCTGAGTAAAGTTTAGTTGATGTCAAGTACCAATAAACTTTAGTTTGTGCTGAGTGATTTTTCAAAGAATTCCAAGCAACGTAGTTTGTGCCAAGTATTAGAAGCAAGTTAATGCCGAGTGTCACCATTATTAGAAAGATTGTGAATTTGATGGATCAAAGCCAACAAATTTGTTTTCTTAGATTGTGTGAACCAGGTGGAAGATAAGATTGATGAGCTGGTGGCATAGAATTCATGGTAAACCATTTTGAGGTGAATTCAAAGAAGATTGAAGGAGAAGTTTTTATAAATGAAATGGAATGAGGGGTAGATTCATTGAATCCTAATTAATCTATCCTAACCCTAAATTGGACAATGGAGAATGACCAGAAAAATATCTTAATTCTCTATTTATAGGGATGGTTGGTCAGAAGCAAGGGTTGTCATGTGCGAGAACCTAAGGAAGACAAGGAGTATAGGGCATTGCTTCATCAAGTGACTTGAGTGAAGAGTCTGCATTGGCAAGTTAGGCAAGAAGGCTTAAGGGTATGAATGCTTGAAGGGTGAAAAAGCTATCAGAGCTAAAATGTGTGTAAGCCAAGCATAATGGAGGACAAAAACATAGATTTGTAATCTACAAATGGAGTTGTAAGTTATTATTAGATCAAGCCTTACTGTTCCTCTCTTATAAATGTATCAGTCTAGGGTAAATCCTTTGGATTAAGGTTGACCTAATAGTCATTTGTAAATCTTTTAACTGGGTGACATTCCAAGTGAATGGTCTAAAGTACTCTAACAAGGGTCACTCCTAAGAGGGTGATTGAAATCTTTTAACAAGGTCACATTTAACAATGTCCATTGTAACCTTTAATAGGGTTGGCCTTTCATAGGGCATCACTTCATAAGAGTGAGAAAGAGTAGCATGTTACTGGTGGTTTTTTCCAAATTGGGTTTCCATGTAAATCACTGTGTCAAGTGTGTTGTTGAATCTATTAAGTTTCATGTTTACATTTCTACAAATTAATTTGACAGTAACCTACAAGTTTTAAGTGATTGCATAATCTTAATATGGATGCATGCATGATGATAAATGTTTTATGGGTTAACTAAGCTGTAAAAAGTTTTTTTTGTAATATATGGACCTTGGATAACTGATTCAACCCCCTCTTAGTTATTCTAAAGAATTCCAACATGTGTTTTAATAGAGCATCAATTGGCATAGGTCAAAATATTTCTTTCTTGGAATTAGTTAACTCAACATACACATTTTTAGCCACCTCTTGATGAATATAGGTGTTATCTAAGGTGGGTGTAGGACAAAGACTATGAAGATAAGGATGGAAATTAACATCAACCACCTTGAATTGAGATTGCAAATAACCAACACCACGTAGATCTAGTTTAGAGGGTCTATGAATTAGATACTTAATACCATGCTCATTAACTCCAAGTCCTAAACCTCTATAACCTTCTTTAGTTATCATATTATATCTTGTAGTGTACATATCATGTAAAGCATCTATAAGAGGTGATTTGTTATCATGTTCATAAGTAAAGGTTTTATAAGGTGGAATAATAGGTTGTGAAGAAGTTTCTTTACCCTTTCCTTTGATATCATCATGAATCAGAGGAGAAGGTAAATCAAAGAAGTCTTGCACATCTGCATGCTAAACTATAGCTTGAATTCCATCATAAGTAAATGAAATAACCACACACCAAAGCATCTTAATAATCTTCATAGTAAATGAAATGCAATAAATATTTTTGTATTTTTAGTGAATATATAGATTTTTTTTATATTTTTGAATTTTAAAATGCAAGAGCATAAACTAAATCTAATCTTAATGCAAGAAAAGATCTAACAAATATGAAATGTAATTGAACACTACAAAACATAATAGGGCATCTAATTCCACAAAAGATAGGGGGTAAGCATGTCAGGTTCACAAAGAATAAAATATGCGTAGGGGTAAATATGATATGAGGGAGAATATAGGATCTATCCTTGACCCAAATTCCCAAAAGAAATGATCCAAATTGATTAAAAGCAAGGAAGTGATCAATGCACAAATGAATCAAAAAATGGAGAATATGAAGAAAGGAGGAAATCCTATAATCTACTATAGAAAATAAGTACTTGAAACCTTGAATAAATAAGAAAAATACCAACCTCAAAATAGATAAAATATGGAAAATGATGATTTCTGATGTCTATGCATAGTTTCAAGAAATTTTGTAACCTATGCCAGATTGGAAATGTCAAGACAAAGAAAACCCATCAAACTTTTATCCTTCCAAGGGTAGGTTGAACTTGATCTAGATAGTGGGGCACAATCTTACCCCAGGGCACAATTGTACTCCAAAAAGTCAACCTTGACCTGCATTGCTTTAACGAAAATTCTATTCATAGATCCTGCAAGTTTGTAGAAAAGGGTATTCAAATCTGCACTTTAATTTGCTGTCCTGTACCTATACCTATAAGAAAAATGGTTTTGTTGTTTGGACGAGGGGTTTTCCTTGGACAAACCTTGGTTTGGAATCAACCTTGATAATGGAATTGAAATAGAGAATGCTATCAAGTAGTAGAAGTAAATCTAACAATGAAGCTATGATATTCAATAGATATGCAATTTTATTTGAAATGCAAACAAGTAGGTTGATATGAAACCTTGAACATAACATTAGCAAATGTAAATCAAAATCTCCATTATTGTATGCTTGAAATCTACCTTGAGAGACGAATGATTAGATCTAGAAGACCTAAACAAAGGATCTTGAAGGAAGATCACACTACCATGATGGTTAGATCTAGGGTTTAAATGATGAATCTTGAATGCTTGAACCAAATCCCTTCAAAGGCTGGAATGCTTGAATCCTTGATCTTCAATAGAGAACATGAATGCTTTCTTGGAAATAATGGATCGTCCAATATCTTCCCATTTTTTGTTCTTTCGGATAGGGAAAATGAGAGGAGGAGGCTTCCTTATATAGTGATCTAGGGCACCAAATTTTAGAGAGGCTGACATTAAAGAATTAAATCCCAGTTAACCTTAACACCTAGAAATGGACCTAGATTAAATGCAGTTTAAGAGTGTACCATTCCAAAACCCAAAATAGCTAACACAAAAGTAGGAAAACGAATTTTTTTGAAGCCCAATATCTTGAATTTTCTAGAACTTGAAAATTGGATTTGGAGTCAGGGATGAGGTCAACCCTACCCTAAGTTAGGGTCAAGGTCACCATTAACCTAGGTTAGGATTGGGGTCAACCTTGACCCTTCAAGTCATCCTTGACCTAGAAAGTCAAAGTCTTCAGTTTCATAGAAAAAAAAGGTCAGAAAGAGGTTGGAAATAGGGAGAGAGAAGAAGAACAAGGGGAAACAACCAAATCCATGCAAATACCCATTCGAGGTGCTTGACTTGACCCTAGAAAACTTACTTAGAGGGATAAACCCTTTTAACATGGAAGTGCTTCCATTTTAATATGATACTATTATCTATTAACAAATTCAATATTTTTCAATAATTTTATTATTTTTATTCACTTAATTTTTATTTATATATATTTATATTCATAATTATGAGTTATGTTTTTAAGTTTATTAAAAAATGAGATTTTTCATAAGCAAAATTTCAAGTATGTTTTTAATTTTACAATTCTATTGTTAAATATTTCCATTTGTGACTCTTTTGATAATTATGGACATATTGAGACCATTATATAAAGGAGCTCAAAGAACATGAGGGAAAAACCTACCAACATAGTACATAGTCTATGACTATAAATATAGTCAAATTTTCCCTAAGATATGTAGAAAATATGTAAATAAATACCACAAAAAAGTGAAAAAGGAGAAATCATAGAGAAATATATAATCGAAACAACATCAACATAGGAAAGTGTTAGCGAATATATTCAGCTTCTTAAAAATACCTCATAAGCAAGACTCTATTGCCTTATATCCAAAGATAGAAGAGGTTCACTATAGTTAGATAGGTTAATTATTTCATCTCACTCTAAATTTTATGAGGTATAAATTCCTCTATTGATCTTCAATAAATCAACTAATCTAAATATTTGCAATTTCTTTTAACCAAAAAGCACAAAGATTGTACACCTTATTCTGAGACAAAGGGCTAAAATAAATTAAGTTCAATAGATATCACTAAAAAAAAAAAAATATTTAAGCTTCTCATGTTTCCATGAATAAAGATCATCAAAGATTTACATAGTAACAAATGAATTCATCACAATAATATACTTCAAGATAGAAAGATAGCACAAGAAAATTTACAAGAAAATAATCCTTTCTATAATCCAAATAACATAGATTTAGATTACTCCAATAAACCAACTTCTATTATCTTGATTTAAAGTTTAAGACAAAAACTATCTTAACAAAATTCACCAAAAATTGATAAGTTTAGATGCTACCAAAAAGTGTTCTAAAAACAAAACAACTTGCTAAGTCTTCTTTCTACTTCCTTTTTTTCTAAACCCTATTCTATCTTAAAGTTACATACTTATAGCTTCAATTTTCCTAGGGGTCTCCTTTAAAACCTAACCACCAAGTAGTTAATGGTAACAATTATTACACATAAGCAATAAAAAAGGGGACACATATCCCAAATTTTCAAACAACATAAGAGGACATTAAAAGAAACTATGACTAAGTCAATGAACTACACTTAGGATCTTTCATTTTCTCATCCGTGCTATGGGACCACATGCCAACTTCCAATTGTGAAAGGTGCCCATGAATTCTTGTAAAGAATTAGAAGTAGGAATATTGAAGCTCATGACCTTAATTCTCCATACATCCTTGCCCCATTTCAACTTTGTGACATGTTCAACATATCCTGGGAGGTGATCCACATATAGGGCTAACATAGCTTGTATCTCGGTAACCTTAGTGAAATCTACGGTTGTGGGGTTCATCCATTCTTTCGTCATCTTCATATCTTATTTGAATGTTTTTATCAGAGTCTCCAAGTCCAAGCTCCCTTCTTCATACTGCAAAACACTAATAGGATTTATGATTTTCATATCCTTACCCAGGCTACTATGCTTAGCCTTAATTTCTCTTTCGATGTCCTATGCTTTCAAGATAGAGGATTTGGCTACAAAGAATCTCTAGGATGTATTCTCTTTGAGGACATATAACATGCTCCTATCCACCATTTTTAGAGGGTTTTCAACCAAAAAATTATTGACACCATATTGTTCCACTTTGCTAATCTGAGTGACCACAACAAACCACTTGGTTTCTTCAGCCTCCCATGAAGGAAGTTGAGTTTGCACCTCTCCAAGTAGGTCGTAGCATCATTGTAGACCATACTAGATTCTTAAATGAACTTTTTCCCTCTCAATTATATTTTTGATCCAATTATCCATTGCCTAGGTCACCAATTTACCTCTCTATAGCTGGGTCAAAGTTCTATGGCGCTTGAACCAGTGGAAGTTGTCCAAGCCCATTGATGGAATCAATATATTCTGCTATTGCATTAGTTATTTGTTTCAATTCCCTCTTCTCCTTTCCATATGTTTGAGATTGAATCAACATTTCCAAGGTTGAATACTCCATCAAATGCTCTTTAGTATCATGATTTAGTACCCTAAGACCAACTTTGGTAAATTCAAAGTCAACAACATTTAAATTAGTGAAACCTTCTTTTGGCTTGTACAGAGAAATTTTTACAGCAACTATGCATGTCTTAGAATCTATGACCATATGTTCTATATTATTGATTTTATTTGGTTTGAGAGTCTTGGAAATGTATGTACTAATCATGTCCTAAATGTGCACCACTACATAAACCAAGCTTTATTTCTTGCTAACTGAACTAGTAAACCAATTAGGAATAATGATGACTCGACTTTACTTGAATACTTTGTTGGAATTTTCATTTCAATCACCATCTGAGTAGTAATATCCATAGTCACTTGAACCTACTGATCACCATTCATAGACTCTATGCTCTATTCTTTTTCTAAGTTTACTATAATAGCTTGTTGAGTAGCCATCCTGCCATATTTCTTGGATTTGGTCTTTGACCTAATTCTTTGCATAATGGGTTGGCTTTTTGTTTGTGAAGACAATCATTAGTTTAAGCCCCTTTCATCACCTAAACAAGCAATGGAGACACAAATATTAGCAATTGGGGGAGATTTTATACCTTGGTTCCACTCTTCTAATTGAACTTGGACTATTCCCATTTTCTCTTTTGTTCCAACCATGTTTTTTTGTTGTTTAATAATTATATTATTTCTTTGGACTATGTCATCTCCCTTGGCTTGAGACCAATCAAGGGTAGGTAGGAAAAATTCTAGTTGGGCCAGGAACTTGGGTTCAATTAGTTCTAAACCATCATCTTGAACTCCGTTTATATTTATCTTCAGTTGGAAAGTAGTGATCTGTGATACAAATGACCTAGAATTATCTCTTTTAAGAAATTCTCTTTTAATTGCACAATCTTCCCAGTAATCTTCAATATGAGGTAGCAACACAATTTGGTCTTCCAACTCTAATACTATTCTTGCAACCCTTTTCTATCAAAACATTTCCTCTCCTTATTATAATTGAGGTAACAATTAAAGAGATCGCAACCAATATTAACAACATGTTCCATGGTTTCACAAAAGAGTTTTCCAAGTTTAGTAGGAAAGACATTGTCCCTCTTATCTTCAAGAAGAAATTTCTTACTCACAATAACCAACTATCTACACACTTCAACCAATATAAAAAAATCTAGGGAAAACCTAGGTAGTTTCATGAGTTCTTCGTCAAAACCCCCTATCCTAATATAAGTGAAATTAGGAAATTGGATAAAGACACTATAATAAGTTTTCACTAACTATTGAGATTCAATTAACATTCTTTGTTTAGACATCCCTTCTAGTTCAAAACATAATATTCCCATAAAAAAGATTATGAACCTTGAATAGTCTGTTAAAGTATAGATCTTTTGTAACAAGGGAAACCAATTATAGATGATGTTATGATTGTCAAAAGGCTCATGAGGTAGGGATGACAGGTCTTGTGTACATACTAGACAATACATGATACGAGGACATGAAGAAATCTTTTTTAATGGTTTGATTCCATTTTAGTTGTGACCTCATTCAATTGGCAATCATCTCAGCCTAGTCTAGGTGTTTCTTACCTTCAAGTATGATCTCTACATAGTAGAACATCCAATGCTCCCAAAGGCAAGCATCCAGTGAACCTCTAATACTATGTAATATAACTACCAGGTCATGTATACGGGGCTTCACATGATCTTTATTTAGGCTCATAGGTAAACATGAACCACCCTTATAATTATTTTTAGTAAAATGCCTAGCAATTATGCTATGATGTTTATTAGGATCTTCCTTGAATTTAGTAAGAGACTAAGTTGGGGATAAATTTAAGAAGGGTTTATTAGGTATTTTAAAGATAGACATGATATTCTCCCAGGTGACTACAAGAAAAACCTTCCCATAATTTTTTCTAATGCATTTAGCCTTATTATCATAATGATTTACACACTCCTGTACAAGTTTAGGACTTATAGCGATAGGAGGAAAAGCGATGGCCTCTAACAAACCACTATTAAGAATTTCAATTACAATGGATTCCTCTAATTCATTCAATGGTCTATAAGGAATGGGTTCAACATCTACCCCACTCAAATCCATATCGATAAGTATAGGTCCCTTGCAATTTATAGTGAAGCTATCATAAAAAAATGGAGAGATGATTTTAGACTTCCATGGAATGAATGTGACACTACTACATTTGGGCCTAAATTGCGATGATAGGCCATCACAATTGTGATAGACACCCATCACCCAAGAGAAACCAATAGGAATTGGCTCCCATCAGATGGGTGTTAGAATTTTTCCATCATAAATTGTGATGAGAAGGGCTTTCATCTCAATTATGATGGATAAAGCTATTGAATTGAAGCCAAATGAGGCAATGTATCGTCACAATTGTGACGGCTATCTGTTAGAGATGTTGTCACATGTGTGATGTGTATGTGACATCAATTCTATGGGACCAATAACTATTTGTTGAACCTGTCCATCACCATAGTGATAGATTTGTGTCAAAAATTCTATAGAACTAATGGCTAGCCATTGAAATTGTGATGACTTGCTATATTAATTAAAAAATAATTTCACAAAAAAAGTTGAATAGCTATGATGCTCTCACAGCTCATAGTAAATTCACATAGTTAGTTGTCATGCAATCATAGGTTGATGTTGAGCTTCACTTGGTTTCAAGAATTGTTTAATATTCTCTACTAATTAGGGCCAACCACATGAAGGTTCTTGCACTAAATTTGTTTGTAGCCTAGATGTGGTTCTAGAATTTCTCGATAGACACTCTATGCAATGCAATGAGAAGATTACAAAGGCTAATGAACCTCTTTCCTAATATGATTTCATATACTTGCCAGTATATTTCAAGTATATTAAATTTTTATTGAGTTTTGTATTGAGTTATTAGGTTTTGGATATGTGCAATTAATAAAAAGATTAATTTGGTTGTGGTTTTTGCACAAATAGATGTAATTTGGGCTATGTATTTGTGAATTTTACATCTGCTAAAGCTACATGGAAGTTCTATAAAATATTCCACAACTATCATTGAACTGAATTTAATTCCAATGAGATTTGTGAAATTAGATATGCTAGACTCTAGGCACTATGTGATCTTAAGTAAACTTTATATATATGTGTGCGTGTTCAACTTATTATAGTTTTTTTTTGTTAATTTTTGCATTATCTAGATTGAAATAACCTTTCACACTATTGTTTATTGTCTTTGATAGGTCCACCATCTTTTAGAGGGTCACTTTAGAAATACTAGGCTTGAATGTGACACAGATAACTTTTTTCCATTAGTCTTTGATCCTCCTTGTAATGGGCAAAGTTTAATAGTCACAAGAATCATCTAGTCTCTCCTAAAAGATAAAAATAATAGGAAAACCAATTATAGGGGTAAGAGTGTTGCAGTCTCTTGATACTATTCATAATCAAAGTTGAATTTTAGAAATAGATTTTTTAGGAAAGAACTCTCTCCAATGTCACATATTCCATATTTGATTTCTATTACAATTCCAAAATTTAAAGTTATTGGATTCAAAAGTAAATAAGATGGTTGATGTATAAATTGATGTAGATAAGAAATTTGTGTTTAGAAATATAAGTATTTGGAAATATAAGGGATATCAATGAATTTCATTGTATGTATGTATATATATAGAGAGATCTTTTTTAAGGTGCTTATTACATCTTAACACAACAAAAAATTGATCCATCTGTATACATATTCTAAAATCCAAATAATAAAATAATAAAATTCACTTCACCTGTGCTAAGTGATTTACCTCAAAATCTTACACAAAAATAATGTAGAGCTAATGGGAAATATAATACCCATTAACAATGACATTAACTTTGTCCATTTTTCCTAGTCTATATATATATATATATATATATACATACATACATGCATGCATGGTTACATAATTGGGATCCTCATAGGGAGAGAGTGCCAATACATGCATGGTTACATCCTTGGCTTCCATTGTTGGGCTAGCGTATGGAGCCTTTGTGTTGAACCAATTGTATAAATTGGGGAATGTACTTCACTTCATGCCTAAAATTCAAGTGATGCATCTACATATGCAATTTTATCACCTTGGAAAACTATATTTGATCCTTCTAGCTAGGAACAACTGATTGTTCATTTTATCATACATAATCTGATGAGAATTATATAGGAATTTGTAATCAACTGAGCTAATCAACAATTAGACCAATACATCATAGTGAAAAAGGCATCAAATTTGTGATTTAAGTCCCTAAGGGAAGAGATTCAAACAATGAATCATTTGAGAGGGTACTAGAAAAAAGGGAAAAAGGAGAAGATATGATCATGACCATGATAGTGAAAATAAAAACTATGGACATACTAGAATGAATTCAAAGTAATATAATAGAAAGTATATGAAAGGTTCTAATAAGAGGAATGTGATTTATGGAGGTACTAGACATGATGATATTATATATGATGCAGAAGGAAAATACAAGAACAAAGATATGGAAAATATTTTTTCTAATCGTAGAACTAGTAAGCATCATACCTTTGTAAAAATTCAAGATGATACAGAGCTTATAAGGGTTGAGACAATGGGAGAAAAAAGTAATTGGGGTAGAGATGTTGAGGTTGATAGGTGACATTCTAGTATAGACTATAGGCATGTGGATCATAGACCTTCAACTTCTCATCATGACACAAGAAGATATGACGAAGAGAGTAGTGGGAATGTTTATATGACTAAATTTGATGAGAGAGATTCCTGGAACCCTGATAGGAGGTGAGAAAAAATATGAGCGTAAATGATGATATTGATAAGATATGTGCATTTAGAGGTAAAAAGCACAAGGAAGACAATAATAAATATGATTGTTAAGTCAACAATTATAAAAACATAATAGTCAAAGAATGTTTTCATGAGCTTGCAAGGTCCTTGAGATATTATTTTGTAAAATTTAGTATGTACATGGTATGAGATTTACTCTCTCTTTCTATAGACATGTTACTAAGAAGTAAAAGTTTTTATATTTTTGTTTTCCATTGATTCATAATCTAGTATGGTGAGTTATATATTAGAACTTGGTAATTGCAAGATTTGTTTTTTGCTATATTTCAAAATAGATTTCTGTTTGTAAATTGGGCAAACAATATTTCTGGGCTTGCCATTTTGAAAATAATTAAAAGGTTGTTTGATTAATATCAACAATGTACTTCACTTGAAACTTCATTTTTATCTTAAATGCATCATGTAGTGAGAAATTCTATTTGAAAAGTTTACGAGCCACTCATTTTTTGGTGGTACTATTTCTTAAGTTAATCAAAGTTAACTTCTATTTGGTTCATGGTGGATTAGAGTATCTAAAAGGAAATAGTGAAGTTATCAAGGTTTTTTTTAAAACACTTGTTACTAAAAATGTAAATGTAGGTAGTAGTGACAATACACACTCTTGTAATAATGTTGATACTAAAGTCTTCATAAAACCAAACTCATTCTAAAAAAGCAACAATAGTCTTGGTGAAATAAAAAGCACTTCAGTAAAACTAACATTGAATTAAAATTCAAGAGCCATTTACTTAATCTTGTTCATGATGTATATACATAACTTAGTTAGGCATAACCTAGTTGAGGTATTATATCAAATAGGAGATGTTCAATTTTTCAAAATCTAGGACTATTTTTGTATTCCGAGTATGTGAGGCAAACAAGTGAGTTTGATCTTTATTATACATACATATATACATACACATACACACATATAATATCATTGTTTAGAGGTAATGCCATTTTGCTAGAGGATTTTGCAAGGGAATGAGTCTCGTGAGTTAACATATAATGTCTTAAAATAGTTAAGTGCTACCTAACTATGTCCAAGGTGTCTACACACTAGAGGCATACTCTACCTACTAGGTTGCCTACATACTAGTATCAATAAAATCAAGACCTTCAATCTAATGAATATGTAGTTTTGGTTTCTAATTGTTTTGATGTGGCTATATTCCTATAACCACTAGTGAAATTTACTCATCTAATACAACTCTTCACCATCATACACCCACTCGGGTGAATCAAGTGATTTTCTATAATTACAATACTATAATACCCTAGTGTAAACTTTGTATTTTAGTTTACAATTAATGTAAGGTTAACCTATATATGTCCTAACTCACTCTTTATAGAGTTATGTTTAAAAGCTTGTGACAATAATAAATGTGATAAAATCTTGTTTAAAAGCACATATTCTTTTTATTAAATGTAAGGTTGATTACTTGAACATCCTGTTGGAAATATTTAAGATATGATAGGTTACTGAGAGGGGAGGGGTGAATTAGTAACTTAAAAAATTTAAACAATTCAGCACTTTAACCATATATACTATTCACCATTCATTCATCTAATCTACTACATATATGAGAAATCAAACATCCATAACACATGTACACAGTGATTTGGTAACCCAGAAACCTTCCAAATAGAAAGTAAAACTGGGGTGGGGATTATACCCAAAAAAATTTGCTACAGTAGTATGAGGTTGGCCTATTAAGGCTTACATTGACCACTTCTGGTGATCTGCCCTGTTAGGAGCACAAAGGACTGCTAGGTCCACCTTGTTAGAGGATTTTACAAACATACACTGAAGAATGCACTCTATTAGGAGATTTATACAAAGACTATTAAGTCTACCCTATTAAAGGATTTACAAAATTGATTCACCTGTTAGAATGAAATAGTGGATCTACTTACAAACTTGATTGCTGATTAGATCGTTGAGAGATAGATCACCTCTTGCGATTGATGAATCTTTACTGCTCCTTGTAGACCTTGCTCAATATTTTGCTCTTTTTCTGATTCGCATTTACACTTCTCAAAACATTACATGTGTCTCTTGATACTCTCATGCATATATTGTAAATGATATAAAATGTTACATATATACCATTCCAATAATTACAATTGCAAGGTCGGCTAAAACACAAGTGAACAAAATATTACTGAGTCGGCCCAGTAGTAAATAACTTGGGTTCACTGAACTGACTCAATGACCTTTTGATACTTGACATCCACTACATTACTCGGCATCATCATGCACTCAGTAGAAGTGAAGGCTTGGTCCATACTAATCACTCAATGTAGTTCTAAACTCGGTAACCATAGGTGACTCGGTAGATGTAGTGTCACTCGGTAAAAACTGAATCCTTTGTTTACCTTGCTTTCATGCGATAAACACTACACTTTCATTACTTAGTAAACACTAATCTTCCATCACTCAGTAAACATTGTATGCTCGGTAGATACTGTAGGGCTGCACACCCACTTGATAGCTTCAAGAATGCTCGGTATGAACTACTTGACTGTGCACTCACTCAGTAGCTTCAGGAATGCTCAGTATGAACTACTTAAGTGATGAATCTACAAGGTAACCACTGAATGGTCTGTATATACTGTAGAATGAGTGACGAATTCAATAATCATTTAGAATCAAGTAAGTGTTCTCACTAATGACAAATATAATGCCAAAAATCTCCCCCTTTGCAATTAGTGACAAAACACTTATAAGCCAAAATATATGTACATTACCCGACTCAATGAATTTTGGTTTATCAAAATCGATCTTTGTAAAACTGCTGCATATATATTTCTATATAGATACTTATGTACAAATGCTAACTCTATTGAGTGCTAACTTCCCCTATCACTTATAGTGATAACTCTCCTCACTTATTATGCTGAATCTCTCCCCCTTTTTGACAACAATGCCAAAGGATTACATATATACAGTTTATATGACTACACCAAAATGAGATAGAAATTCTTGATGTACCTTAAGGATGGTGGAAAAAATATTATCCAAGTCTACTGCAAATTTTGATAGGTGGAGAGAGCAATTTGAACTTCTACTGATAATTGGATCAAGTGATCAGCCATTGAGAAGTTCTGATCTTGGATCAATGTTTTGCAATGAGAAATATGTTTATGCATTGTGTCCATGATAGGAAGGATGATGTGTTGGATGTTTATGAGTGTAGACCAGATCCTTGCTTCCTCTCTCAATAGTTCTGCCTGTACATCTACCAAATATCTAATTTTGGTGTGATGGGAGGTTGTGGAGGAGGAGTCCATCTTTAACTTGGATACACTTGATTGCATATCAATGTCAATCTTATTTATCTTATCCTTTATTTCTTTAGTAAAACCAAAAACATCTCAAAGTTTGGCAAAAAGTGATGCTGCATTATTAAAAGAATATTCAAAATTTCCCAAAAATGTTGACAATTCAACTTGCTTGATTGCTATCTTTTGATCAATATGCTCTAGCACCTTATTATCAAATTTTCTTTCAGCTTTCTCAATAAGTTTCTCTTTTCCAAAAGAATCTTCATTAAATTTCTATACTGCCTCTTCTAACTGAATCAAAACATGTTGAGTAGAATCTACTTTAACACCTATAGCATCTGTAATTATATCCTTGGCATTCTCAATTATTCTGTATTCCTTATCCCTTTCTAATCTTAATTGTTTCTGTGTAGCTTTCATCTCTATGAGTTGATTGGCTAACCTCATATCTTCAATGGTAGCAGTGTCATAGTCAATCTTAGGAATCACTATTTCTGTGTCTAAGTCAATGTCTTCTCCAATTTCCTTTCCAGTGATCAAAAGTTTTAATGGGTGATTTTGTTTGACTTCTATGATTACTGGTTTGACCTTAGGAATAGACACAATAGTGGAGATAGAAAGGCTAGTAGTGAAAACTGGGATAAGACTCGAGGATTGAATGCCAATAGAAGTGCTAACCGGATCAAAAACTAAAACAATTCCCAAAAATGGTATCACACTCAGTAGATTACCCATAGTAGTATCTGAACTAATTGGAGTCAAAGTGGATATAGATGATGTTGATGGAAACAAAACTGTAGGACTTACTGGAATTGATGAAAACAAAATTGTGGAACTTACTGGTACACTCATTATTGATGAAGGGGCTAAGGAGGTTGACTCGGTGGCTGAAGAGGTGATAGACAACTTGGTAGATAGAGTGCTTAGCACTTTAGTTTTAGATACCTAGAGCTGGGAGGTGGTTGGTGAAGATTGAGCAATAGGTGTGACTGTTGTGCTCACAATCTCACTTGTAGAAGCTATCTCCAAAGTAGATGTAATAGTCTTTGGTGGAGAGTGAGGAAGGGGTGCAATACCTTCTGCTACAATTTTTACTGGATCTTCTTCATCTTTTTCTTCCTCATGTTCTTCTTCCTCCTTGTCTTCTTCCTCTTTCTCTTCCATTAGTGCATGCAGCTCTCCTGGAGTAACTATGATGAATGGAGTGCTATCAAAATCATCATTGTCACTGCTATCATCATCCTTGATTTCAACATGATCATCACTGGGATTTTGCAGACAATAGATATTCTTCCACATGTTTTTTGCATCTCTTACAACATGTTCAATGTCCTTAATTAAAATCAAAGATGTGTCAAATCTAATCATCATTTTACCTTCATTGTTCTTCATTGCTGCCTTTATTTATGCTTCAGTGAGACTCAGTAGAAGATTCTTTAGGGATTTCTCATATATGTCTTTGACCATTTGGGTGGCTGACTCCCATCTTGGTTGCAATCTCTCCAATAGTTCTTTTGAGATTTGAGGGGCAAGTTGGTCTTGGGAGTATTTCCATTTTCTCATCTTATTGAGTTCTAGTTCCTTAATCTACATTTTCTCTGCATCAGTCCTTGTTTCAAATTTCAATGCTTTGAAATTTTTGATGCCAACTCCCTCTTCCAATTGTTTTAGCCTTTCCTCAAATGTGAGTGGAGGCCTGACAAGTATAGTTCCCTGCTTGCCTTGTCTAGTTCTTCTAGAGAATACTGCAACAGGCTTCTTCTTAGGTTTGGTGATAATTGCCTTCCCTTTCTTCTTTGGAGGTTCCTCTTCTTTTTCAGATTCAAGTTCTTCACCTTCTTCGTCTTCTTCTTCTTCTTCTTAATCCTCACCTTTTCCTTCAGTAAGCATAAGAGGGTCGGTTGTAGTTTTCAACTTTTCTATCTTTCTCTTGCCTTTACTTATAGCCTGGGGTAGCTTGATTTCAAGCTCAATTCTAGTCTTCGCTTCATCATAAGTGCCAAAGATAGTAAGCTTAGGATCTACCGGTTCATTTACTAGTGCTTCAATAATGTCCCTGGCCTCATCAATATTCACCTCATAAGGAAGAGGTTTCACCCATGCAACTTAGGGTCTGACTTCCTAATTGTATACCTTATTACAGTCAACCATGAAGCATACATCATCTTTGTAATCTTCAACCAGTTTGGGTGGAATTCAGAACCTATGCTCATTCTTTCCTTGAAATCTTCAAAATAATTATCCATAACTTTTTCAAAGTTTACACCCATGTCAGCAATAAACTCATTAATTTGATATAAAATTGGAATATCTTTTCTCAATACAATTGAGCCCTTTGATGGAAATAATTTTTGAATATAGAAAAATAAACAAATTAATAGAGAACCAAATTTGCAGGGATTATTCTTTGAAGTCCTTATGCTATCCATGTTTTTGTTCAATTGCTTCAACAACAATTCTGACAGGTCAAATTCAAGATTTTTCTTCACAATTTTGAATGCCAAATCAACAGCCTCATAGGGCACACTGTTCAAATGATTGGAGCTATAAATTTTTTTGGGCAATGACATGATTGCCAAACCTTAATTCAATGTCAAATACAGTGCTGACCATCAAACCTCTACCATCCCATTCAACTAGGGTTTGCTTCTGTAACTCCTCTTGACCTAGGGTTTTGGTAGTTTTTGCTTTATTTATCATGGGGAGACCGGTAATCTCATGAATCATCTTCTTGGTGATTAACACTGGCTGCTCTAACCAAAGTTGCCCATTGTGAATATGACTGAGTATGTACCTGATCCACTTAATTTGGAAACTTCTCGGCATGTGTGAGATATGTGTTAACCCTTTGGTCTCTAGATGGTTATGTTCAGGTTTCAAAGAGCCATCAACACTCATTTCTTCTAGGGCATTGTCCATTTCTAGGTTTCTAATCTCTTGAATAGAACATTTGAAATGTGTATGAATGTCATTTATGAGAAGTACCTTTGGTGGAGTTTGTGATTGAGCTCCATTGGGGTCGAGTGATTCTGCAATTACTGGAACTAGCTTTAAATTTGGTGCCTTCCACTCCACACCTGAAACTAGCATTTCTAAACCTCTTTTTGCCTTGGTGCTACTGCTACTCTCGGATGCCATTGCTGCTTGGTAGGTGTAAGAAAATTTTGAAAAAATTCTCTGCCTGAAAATCGCTTGAAATGGCTTGGAATTTGCTTTGGAGTTGCTAGAAATTTCTTAGCTCTGTAATTGCGGTGAAGAATGAAATTAAATTCCACCCTTTTGACAAAATTTTTGCCATAAATGCTTGGTACGAAGGTAGCTGAGATGACATAGTGCTTGACAGGCTATCATTCACTTGCTCAATAGAATCTTACAATTTTTTGATCAAACAAAACTTTTGTTTACTCTTGACCTAGCTCGGTAAGGTCTTCAACCGACTTTCCTCAATAGATGCAACTTGGTGAAAGATATGCTTTCTTTGATCCTTGTGTATTAGGAATACTAATTTGATCATTTTGCTTTCTTTTATTTTGGAACTGCTTGAGATATTACTAAAAGAAGCAGTTCCATATCCTTGTTTATGCATCTAACTGGAGATGGAGTCACCCACTTCTTGAGTGACATTGCCATCATTTAAACTATCTTGCTCGATAGATTTAGGAATCCACTGTTGCCTCATTTGCTTCTGAATGTTTTCAACTTTAGTTTTCTTTTCATCTTCAACTTTCCTTATGTTCATGCAGTTCTTAGCTATATGACTGAGTTCTGTACATGTATAGCACCTTACAACAGTGTCCTTCTTCCTTAGGTGATTTCTTGAATAGTTTATACCAATATGTCCATATTCTCCACAATAATGACATCTGCATCAGGTATTTTAGTCTCATCAAAATATTGCTTTAACAAGTTGTTCAGCTAGATTGAATGATTTGGATTTGTATTGGAATGCCTTGTGACCATGCTTCTTGCATTTGTGACAATTTCCTTCAAATTTTGGTTTCTCCTTGCATTCATTAGCTTTAGGACCATGCTTACTGCAACTGTAGCATTTACTATTGAATTTACCTTTTCCATTGTTCCAACACTTGTTTGATGTGTGACCGAACTTACCACAGTGATTGCAAGTAGGTCTTTGATTCCATTGGGCACATTGTTTGGAGGTTTCACCTTCTTCTTTATAACCAAGTCCAACTTTACCTTTTTCTCTATGAAGATTCTGTTCACTTTGTTGATTTAATTGGGTCATGTCTACTTGAGATTTCATCATTCTCTCATTGATTTGTTTTTCAGCATTTAGGTCATTTTCCAAACTTCCATTGATTTGTCTTTTAGATCTTAAATCACTTTGCAAGCTTTCATTGATTTGTCTTTCAGTGATTAAATCATTCCTGAGGCTTCCATTTTCAGATCTCAGATTCATAATTTCTTCATTTGCATTAGACAGTTGATCCACAAGATCTTCATACTAATTGGATTGATTATTTCTTGTCTCTAAGTCTTTAGTTGTCTTGTTTCTTTGTTCCAAAACTTCACATAGCCTGATTGATTGGATTTCTTGTTCTCTTTTAAGCTTTCTTACTTCTTCCTGTAGAGAGCCATTCTTTGCTAGGAGTTCCTTGATTGCCTCATTGGCTTCATCTGAACTGCTTGATGGTAAAAGGTCTTCAATATTTTCTTCAACATACTGATGGTCATTCATTTGTCTTGCAAGTTCCTTCCTTCTCTTCAGGGATTGAGAAGGATGCTCCTTTGGTTCTTTGAGTTGAACCATGGCCATTTCCAGATCTAGCTTTTCATTTTCAATAGCTTTGTCAAGCCTAAATATCTCCATTGTCCTTGATCTTTGTTCAAGCTGTCAAACTTTTATCTTGAGAACCACAAAAGCTCTAATACCAATTGTTGGAAATATTTAAGATATGATAGGTTACTGAGAGGGGAGGGGTGAATTAGTAACTTAAAAACTTTAAACAATTTAGCACTTTAACCATATATACTATTCACCATTCATTCATCTAATCTACTGCATATATGAGAAATCAAACATCCATAACACATGTACACAGTGATTTGGTAACCCAAAAAACTTCCAAATAGAAAGTAAAATTGGGGTGGGGATGATACCCAAAAAACTTCATTACTATAGTATGAGGTTGGCCTATTAAGGCTTACATTGACCACTTCTGGTGATCTGCCCTGTTAGGAGCACAAAGGACTGCTAGGTCCACCTTGTTAGAAGATTTTACAAACATACACTGAAGTATGCACTCTGTTAGGAGATTTATACAAAGACTATTAAGTCTACACTGTTAAAGAATTTACAAAATTGATTCACCTATTAGAATGAAATAGTGGATCTACTTACTAGCACTTGAATTTTGTTCTTCTTGAGTAGGTTTTCCAATTCATCAATTCTCTTAGTCTTGCAATGATGCTTGTCATGATTTGGCTTTTTGCAATATGCACAAAAATGTTTGTCCTTCTTTTCATTGCTTCGCTTCTTGTTGGAAGAAGAATTGTGTTGCAATGAGGAGGATTGTTGTGTCTCAGATTGTGATTTCTACTTCTACCACTTGTTGTTGTTGTTGTTAGAACTTCTTCCTCCTTGACTTGATTGGTTCTCATCACTAGCCACCAATGCTTTGGTCTTTGATGTCATGAGAAGTTCCAAATATATCAAGTGATATTGTTCAACAATATACATCTCTGCAAATACATCAAAAGTAGGCTTTTGGAAAGCACTTCCCATGGTCAACCTGTAAGTATTATAACTCAAAACAAAGGAAGCATACTTTGAAGGTAGCCTCTTCAAGATGTGATGAATCAACTTTTCATCCTTCATGGGATTTCCACAATCTTTAAGTAGTGCCCTATACTCATTGGATTTGTTGATGTAATCTTGAACTATATGAAAGTTCTTTGGATCCAAAAGAAGTAGATAATCCTCAATCTAAAATTCATTTTCCTCATCCACCTTACCATACAATAATTGAAGTTTGTCCCATGCAAGTTTGGATTCTGTGAAACTAGCAATGTGGAAGAAGAGATCTCTATGTACACAACTCCTAATAATTCCTAAAGTTTGATTGTTTGCAATTTTCCAATCAATGAGTTCTTTAGCATTAGTGGGTTTTGGAATTGTACCATCAACATAAAGATTTAGACCTTTTGCCATTAATCTACTCCATACAATATCTTTCCATATAGAATAATTACGTGAAGTTAGAAGAGGACATTTAGGTGAACCCATGATGTAAAAATGTAAAAGAGCATAAAAGAGAGACACAAGAACACAATACAAACCCCCCCTTTCACTCAATCAAAAGACAACCGCCCCCCCCCCCCCCCCCACAAAAAAAAGATGCTTTTGACACTTTATAAGTAGTGTGTGTACAATAGGCCACTTGTCAAAATAAACAAATTGGAATTTTGATTTTACTTTTTACAACTACCTTTTGAGGCCCAAATTTGTCAGTAAGAACTATAGCTTAGATTTACAACAATACTGAAAAGTAATCAATGCAATACAATGCAGAAAAAACCCTAATTCTAAAAGTGAGATTTTGTCTACACGACCCTAGAATCTAACTACAAATTTGGAAAGTAGATGAAAAGTAACACACTTTCAAAAAAAATAGAACTTGAAAATTTGTCCAAATAAGCCCATATAGAGTGTTTGAAGTTGTAAAATGTAGGATTGAATAGGTATAGTCACCAAAAAATGCAATTTCTAAACAATCCTTGCACCAAAACTAAAAAATAACACTACCACTAAATTTTTTGGAAATTCTACCTAAAATAAAAAAAATTGCACCTGATTTGGAGTCTAGATGTCTGAGTTATGGCCTTGCAAAGTTAGGCTACCAAATCAAAAAGAAATTTGGAGAGGGGTCTGGAAGGAAAATTTCTAGCTTAAATTTGACGATTAGAAAATCATTGCAGTAGTTATAAAATGCATGGAAATGATGGTCAGATGATTGTCAAATTTTTCCTTGTGTCCAATTGACGTCAAAGAAAAATAGCCACCTAGGGTCATGTGGCAGTTGATTGGACCATACGACTATATGGACAAGTGACATGTGGTAGTATTGTACACTTAGGTGGCAATTCTGATGTGTCAGTCTATGTGTCAGGTGATTTTATGCTTATTGGGAGCTGACATGGATTGTTTTATGCCTACATCATAGGCTGGAGGTGGTACAGTCACCTATTGATGACTCAGTCTCCACGTATGTGATGATGTGTCTGTGGTCGACCTGGATGATGTGCTATCATTGCACCTGCCAGATGAGGATTGGGCATGGCTCCATGTGTCTTAAGTAGGCAGAATTGTTTTATACATGGCTAGAGATCGCAATTTGCCATTGGGAAGGGATAAAAAACATCACCATAAATCTATTTGCGGTGCCATTGGTTGTTATCTCACCATTACCAATGTTTAAACTAGCACTGGGGGTCTTGTCCATGGCCGATAATTTGAGAGTTTAATCCCACATGTAGTGGGTGAGCTCAATGCAATATGTTTAAAACATATGCCACATGTTAACTGAAACAAATGAGTCGCATTTGTGAATATAAAAATAGGTTGCGGTGAGGTGTATGAGTTGTTAGATTGTGGTGACTGATCAGGAAAGTACTGTACATACTTCATAAAGCGATTTAATACTTGTATAAAAAGAGCTTAGGGTTGGGTATTTTTCATTATGTTGTGATGCAAAATTGGTTCTTGCGGTGGTATTGAGCTGTAAGGGTTTATGAATTGTAATCAGGTTGTAATCACTAGATTGTAATAAGATCAGATTTGCTGTTTGGTGGACGTGGTCTAGGGATTGGGTGAACCATGTTAAATCTTGGTGTCTTGTGTTCATTTCTGTGTGATCTATTATTTTCTGTTATTGGTTATATTTGCATGTAGTTTTTTATTTCTGTCCGTGGTTTATCCTAACAAGTGGTATCAGAGTGAGGTTGTCTTTTAGTTATCCTCTGTAGGAAAGTCTCACGGTTAAGTGGGAGTCTCACGGTTGAGTGGGAGTGATGGCAGATGAGGGTAAGCTGAGGGTTGACAGGTTTAATGGGCAAAACTTCCAGTTATGGAAGATGCAAATGGAAGACTATCTATATCAGAAGGATTTATGGAAGCCATTGGAAGGCAAAGTCAAGAATCAGGGAACTATGTCAGAGGCTGAATGGGATCTTTTGGACAGAAAGGCACTCGAAAGCATTTGGTTATGCTTGGCACCATCAGTGGCATTTAATATTACAAAAGAAAAGACGATAGAAGATTTGATGAAAACCCTAGCGACACTGTATGAAAAGCCCTCCGCTTCAAACAAGGTATATCTCATGAAGCATTTATTTAATATGAAAATGGCAAAAGGTGGATCTGTTGTAGATCATTTAAATGAGTTTAATACTATTACTAGTTAGTTATCTTCTGTGGGTATCAATTTTGATGAAGAAATTAGGGCTCTCTTGATTTTGTATTCTTTGCTTGAAAGCTGGAATGGCTTGGTAATGGCAGTGAGTAATTCTGTTCTTGGATCTAGTAACCTAAAATATGATGATGTGATCAGTGTTGTTTTGAGTGAGGAAACTCGTAGGAAATCCTCAGAAGGATCTACATCAGGAAGTGCTTTGAATGCACAAAGCAGGGGCAGAATGACCGAAAGAGGAAGTAACTCTGGAAATCATGGGAAATCAAGAGGAAAGTCAAAGGGGAAGAGGTCTCAATCGAGAGGACCAAATGATTGCTGGTACTATGGGAAATTAGGGCACAAAAAGAAAGATTGCTGGAATCGAAAGAAAAATGAAGGAGATAAATCAGATGGAGACAAGGAGGCAAATGTGGTAAGTAACAAATCTGAAGAGGATGCTTTGCTTCTGTCTTTAGAAAGTGTTGATGATTCATGGGTTTTAGATTCTGGTGCTTCATTTCATGCTACACCTCATAGAGGTTATTTCATTGATTATGTCCAAGGGGATTTTGGGCTTGTTTATTTGGGGGATAATGAACCCTGTCAAATTGTTGGAAAGGGAAAAATTAAGATTAAGTTACAAAATGGAAATCATTGGCTACTACATGAGGTAAGACATGTTCCAAAGTTGAGTAGGAATTTAATTTCAGTAGG
Organism: Cupressus sempervirens; assembly: GCA_028749045.1. Taxonomy (NCBI): domain Eukaryota; kingdom Viridiplantae; phylum Streptophyta; class Pinopsida; order Cupressales; family Cupressaceae; genus Cupressus; species Cupressus sempervirens. The sequence continues at coordinate 784,296,026 of CM053791.1, read as the reverse complement.
GCAACTCGGTGATGAGGGTTGTGTAGTTACTTTTAGTGATAAAAATTGGAAGGTTACAAAAGGTTCCCTTGTAGTATAAAAAGATGTGAAAGTAGGCACCTTATATCTTTGTACAGGTCATATTGTTCTTTCTACTTTGATTGTTTCAGAGAAAAATGAATGTTCAAGAACAATTGTTGCAGTTGAGTAGGGAGAACAAATAGCTACTGTAGATTCTGATACAGTGTTGTGGCACAATAGGCTTGGGCACATGAGTGAGAAAGGTATGAAATTACTTCATTCAAAGAAAGTTTTACCAGGTCTGAAATGTGTGAATATGGATTTTTGTGAAAGTTGTGTGTATGAAAAACAAAAGAGAGTGAGTTTTGTAAAGACTGGGAAGGAAAACAAAAAGGAGAAATTAGAGCTTGTGCATACAGATGTATGGGGACCAGCTTAGGTATCCTCCCTTGGTGGCTCTCATTATTATGTTACATTTATTGATGATGCAACTAGAAAAGTATGAGTTTATTTCCTTAGACAGAAATCTGATGTATTTTAAACTTTTAAGAAATGGAAATGCTTGGTTGAAAATGAGACTGGTAAGAAATTAAAATGTCTCAGATCTGATAATGGTGGTGAGTATTGTAGTCATGAATTTGAAGATTATTGCTCCACTAATGGTATTCATAGACAGAAAACTATTCCAAGGACTCCACAGGAAAATGGAGTGGCTGGACGCATGAACATGACTATAATGGAGCGCGCAAGGAGCATGAGGTTGCATGCTAGGTTGCCCTTACACATGTGGGTGGAGGCTATCAATACTGTAGTATATTTGATTAATAGAGGTCCCTCTACTCCTTTGGGCTGTGGTATTCCAGAGGAAGCATGGACTGGTAAGAAGGCGAGTTATTCTTTTCTCAAGACCTTCAGTTGTGAAGCTTTTGCTCATATAGATGCTAAAAATAGAACCAAGCTAGAAGCTAAATCAAAGAAATGTGTCTTTGTTTGATATGGCATTAATGAATTTGGTTATAGGCTTTTGGATTTTGAAAATCTTAAAATTGTTAGAAGTCGGGATGTCATATTCAATGAGAAAGTGTTGTACAAAGATTTGTTGCAGCAACATGAGAAGAAAGAAGATGATTACGTAGTGTTGGATGATAATCCAAAAGATGATGTTCCAGCCATTCCTCATGATGTGCAACAACCGTAGCAACAAATACCACACACACTGGTGAATGTTAGACGGTCAACAAGGCAAATTAAACCTCCACAAAGGTTTTCTCCATCTTTGTATTCTATTTTATTTACTGATGCTGGTGAACCAGAAAGTTATGATGAAGCTGTGCAGGTGGATACTAAGATTCAATGGGAGTCTACAATGAATGATGAAATGGACTCTTTGCTAGAAAATAAGACATGGGATTTGTGCAAGTTGCCTGCAGGTAAAAAGGCTTTACAGAATAAGTGGGCTTATAGGTTGAAAGAAGAGGAAGGAGGTAAGAAAAGATTTAAGGCCAGGTTAGTTGTAAAATGATTTGCACAGAAAAAGGGAATTGATTTTGATGAGATATTTTCTCCTGTTGTTAAAATGACTTTTATTCGTATTGTTTTAAGTCTTGTGGCTACTGAAGATTTGCATTTAGAGCAAATGGATGTTAAAGTAGCCTTTCTTCATGGTGATTTGGATGAAGAAATATATATGGCTCAGCCATAGGGTTTTGAGGTCAAAGGTAAGGAGAACTTAGTGTGCAAATTGAAGAAAAGTTTATATGGCTTGAAGCAAGCACCTCGACAATGGTATCTAAAATTTGACAATTTTATGCATGAGCATGGATATAACAAGTGTCATTCAGATTACTATGTTTATTTTAAGAGGTTGGATGATGATAGCTACATTATTTTATGTTTATATGTTGATGATATGCTTGTAGCTGGGTCTAACATGGATCATATTAAGGGGCTGAAATGCCAGTTAGCACATGCATTTGCTATGAAGGATTTGGGGGCAGCAAAACAAATCCTTGGTATGAAGATTTGCAGAGATAGGAAGAATAGAATAGAACATTGATGCTATCTCAAGCTGATTATGTTGAGAAGGTGTTGCAATGTTTCTCTATGGAGAATGCTAAAGCTGTTAGCACACCTTTACCTAGTCAGTTGAAATTGACTAAGGAAATGTGTCCCAAGACATAGGAAGAGGAGGATAAGATGTCCAAGGTACCCTATGCTTCAGCTATAGGAAGCTTGATGTATGCTATGGTATGCATTAGGCCAGATATTGCACATGCAGTGGGAGTCGTTAGCAGGTATATGAGTCATCCAAGATTTGAGCATTGGAATGCTGTCAAGTGGATTCTTAGATATTTGAGAGGAACATCCAATAAGTTTTTACACTTTGGGGGCTCTACTACTGATTTACAGGGCTATGTTGACTCAGATTTGGCTAGGGATATTGATACCAGGCAGAGTACTATAGGTTATGTCTTTACTATTGGTGGGGCAGCCGTGAGATGGGTTTCTAGGTTACAGAAGATTAATGCTCTATCCACTATAGAGGCAGAGTATGTTGCTGCTACCAAGGCAACCAAGGAGATGATATGGCTTCAGTTCTTCTTGGAAGAATTGGGACATCCTTAGAAGGATAATTAATTGTTCACAGATAGTTAGAGTGCCATTCATCTTGCTAAGAATTCAGCTCTACATTCTAAGACCAAACACATACAGTTGTGGTACCATTTCATTCGGTCAGTTTTGGAGGATGGACATTTAAAGCTGGAGAAGATACATACCAATGACAATCCAGTAGATATGTTGACAAAGGTTGTAACAAGGGAGAAGCTGAACTCCTCTTCAGCTTCAGTTGGTCTTTTAGACTGAACATGAATAAAAGAACAATAGAGTCCAGGGTGGTTTGATCCAGTGGGAGCCCCATGTGGTAGTGGTATTGGTACAGGATCAGTCTCCAAGTGGGAGATTGTTGTTTAGTGTGGAGCCTGATCAGTCCCCAAGTGGGAGATTGTTAGATTGTGGTGACTAATTAGGAAAGTACTGTACATACTTCATAAATAGTGGGGTTTGGGGCATCGGCCCAAAATTTTTTTTTTGGGCCGTGGCCGACATGTTATAATTCTAAAGCAATTTAATACTTGTATAAAAAGAGCTTAGGGTTGGTTATTTTTCATTATTTTGTGATGCAAAATTGGTTCTTGCGGCGGTATTGAGCTGTAAGGGATTATGGATTGTAATCAGGTTGTAATCACTGGATTGTAATAAGATTAGACTTGCTGTTTGGTGGACGTAGCCCAGGGATTGGGTGAAGCACGTTAAATCTTGGTTTCTTGTGTTCATTTCTATGTGATCTATTATTTTTTGTTATTGGTTATATTTGCATGTAGTTTTTTATTTTTGTCCATGGTTTATCCTAACATGAGTTGGTTGGTTCACTAGATTTAGCCACAGTGTGCCCAGATTTGATTCCACTAGATTTGTGAATATTGTCTGTGCAAATGGAATATTTTGCACTGTAGGGCCAGGGTGTGACTGCTCGGTACCTATAAAAAAAATTTGTTTGCTCGGCCGCCTAGCCAAAAAAATTTCAATTTTTTTTCAAAAATAACCAAAATATTGTGATGGAATTATAGAGAATTTAAAATGCAAATATGAATTAAATTAAATTATAGATCTAATAGATCATACCTGAATTACAAATTAGGGCCTTCGTGTGCTGATTTGCAAAAAAAATTTGCCTCACGATCAACTTTGGCCTAGGGTATCCAAATTTATGGCCAATTTGCATCAAATTGACATTTTAGACGTAATGACAAGGTTTGTTTAGGTTCTAGATGCTCCCAATTTCTGCGATACTCTAGATCTGGGCTAAGATGCTGAAGCAAAAATGGTCTTGAATGGCTATATGAAGAGAAATTATATAAGCTTTGATACCATATAAGAATTTGCCTTAGGGAAAAGTTCACCCAAGAACTAAGAACTCAAACACAAGCACAACTATAAACCACAAAGAGTATGATGAGAATATCGATATGTATTCAATTCAATATGCATGTACACTAGGAGTGCCTATATATAAAAGCCTTTGAGATGCATCTAGAATGCCTAAGAATTAGCTACATGATAAGTCATACAACCAGGAACATGTCCACCAGATATGGGTTATCATCCATTAAGCATGGAAGTAAGTGCGATGATGAGAGGATAAGCCTACAATGGTGTAGCACGCAAATTTATGTTGTAGACAACATGTGCTAAAAAGGGAGTGTGAATAACTATGTTGTCTAAATGAAAACTTAGTGAATGATACAAACTCTAGTGTTGGAGACACCATGTGCTGAATTAGAGTTGTGCACTTTTGTGTTGTCAACATGACAACTCATAAAGGTACATAAACTCCTAAGTGTCTCATAAAAATAAATAATAAAATAATGCAATATAATTAAATAATGCATTAAACTAAGTAAACTTAAGTGTAAATAGTAAATATGTATTTAAAACAACACAATACAACTGATACATAATAAGAGAAGAGATTGACCCTTGAAAGGGTGACAAAATTTACTTTTTTATATCTTAATCATAACTAAGAGAACTTCCAATGAAAGAAAAAACTCAATTGTTGCCTTCAAGTTGCAAAGAGAAATAACTAATGATCTTAGGAAGGTTTGATTAGGTGCGAGTCCATATGTAAAAATATGATCTTTGCATGAAATTTATGCCTTGAAGAGACATAAACAGTGGCCATAACTTCTTTGGTTGGGTAGATGCAATCACCATGGTAGTGAAAGAGTGTCTTTTGTATTTACCAAGCATGGAGAACACCAAAAGTTGGTTTTAGGTGATCAAAGGACATTCTCACCATCAAAGAACTATTTTTTCATGTTTATAACCATGCCAAGTCAGCCATTTCATCAAGTTAATTAAATTCAAACATCTGACTTACTACGTGGCCTTATATCCTTTAAGCATTCCACTAGATCATCCAACTTTCTATCTGTTATTTTGACCTATGCTGACTCCTATTCGTGACTTTGCAACTCATTTTCTTTATTAACTGTTTGGTCTTGCAAAACTATGATGTCTTCATTTTATGCCTCATCACTACTTTGTAGCTTGAAATTACCTTAGCCCACTAATTGTGGTGACCCTATGAAAATCATAAAAATAATTGTTTCACACCCCCACAATGGTTAGGACCTAAAATTTCTTTTAATCATGTGATGTTGCAATACCTTCATCCTTTCCCTTGTTGCCATTTCACAACTATCATCCATGAACCCTATCTCGAATAGGCAATGCCTAGATCACTATTGTGATAATTCCCACTTCTAATTTTGTAGTTTCACAACCAAAACTAATAATCACAGATGATTCCTTGCGATGTTGTGCCCAACCTTTAAGTTCTTTAACATTCCTTTGTTCCCAACTTCATGACCTATGTTCATAACCTCAGCTTAAACCTTATGAGGGTGTTTAAACAAAACTTCCACTTTGCAGCCCAAACCTTAGATTAAAATTAAATCCTTACAATACTGTGATGGTTATCTACGCTTGAACGCATGCTACTTTCCATAGATTTGCAACTTAAAAATCTTTAACTATTTTTCCATCTATGAAGTTGCAAAGACTGACCTCAACTTTTGATCACCTTTTTATTGCCTAAAATATTAACCATACTTTTAAGTCTACCAATGAGTGAAAAAAGGAATCACATCATCACTAGTATAACTTTGGGTTAACCTTGACTACATGCGAAGTTGCAAAAACCATTAGACTTGATAGCTTCCTTGAATCACAACTTTGCAACTTAAAATCCTATAATACATGATTGATCTATGACCATCCAATTGATAGTGAGTCACTCCTTCTTGACCTAGGTTTGAATGCTAGCATTATTAGCTACAAAGTCTTGCTAATGGTGAACTTGACTATTTTGTGCTTTTACAACCCATTTCATGGTTAAGACATAAAATGGAGTGATAGGGTGATCAAGGGGGTTCAAATCATCACAACTCAAAATCTTTTATTCAATGTAAAGGATTTTAAAAGATTTAGGGCTATACAATAAGGAATAAAGTTTTTACATATCCCTAACATGCTTGCATGACAATAAATGAATAATTCAAAGAACATGGTCATGGTTATCACCTTGGATGCCAGGTGAGACTGGCAACATTGGAAAATTAGGAAAGGGATAAAAATGGCTAACATTTTTGTTGACTCAAAGGGGATTCTTTCCTACTAAGCATGAACCAGTGGCCTTAAGAAACCCATTGGGCATGGAGTCAGTGCAAGAAAACTTTAACCTCTACAACTATAAAAACTTCAAAAAATTTCTATCTCACAGAGAAATAGCTTGTGCTTGTACACTTCTTAGAAAGAAGAAAACTATTCTATTAAGTACAGAAAGCCTTAAATTTCTCTAGAAGCAAGATTTAAGGTAGATTCTATTGATTGGAATTGGAAGAATATCATCATCAGGCTTGAATAGCTAAAAAGCATTGGCCTCTTTACTGCTGGTGATAACATATGGACCACTCCACATAGCATCAAACATGGAGTTTCTTCTTGGTTTAGCCTATTTGCATTCCACTTGAGAACAAGGTATCCCTCCTTCAAAGCCCAATCTTTAGCCTTTCTATCAAAACTCCTTTTGACCTATTGCTAATGTGCCTCAAGTTTTTGTATAGCTTGTTATATTTTCTCTTCTAGTTCAATCAATTCTTCCATCTTGACTGTCATGGCATTATCTTCCATTAACTCTAATTGATGAACTAATTCAAGAGAGGGAAACTCTAATGAAATAGGAAGTCTTTATTCCCTTCTATATACTTGCATGAAGGGTGAGTTCCCAATTGTTCTCTTAGGTGTAATCCTATTAGCCTAAAGAGCTATTATTAACTTTGAATGCCAACACCTCTAATTATCTTCAATTGTCCTCTTGATAATCCTAATTAGGTTATTGTTGGAGGACTTAGCCAAGCCATTTCCCTGGAGATAATAATTTGAGAAAGCACTCAAATAGATACCATGGTCAACTGCCTAGGAGAAAATGTGATTCCCAACAAAGGACTTGGCATTATCTAATATTATTGTTGAAGGGACACTGAATCAGGTAACAATTCCATCAAGGAATTCCACTACTAAAGTCTTTGTGACATCCTTCAATGTTACTGCTTCCATCCACCTCATGAAATAATCTATTGTAGCTAAGATCCATTTGTGACCAAAGTTGGAAGGTGGATTGATTGGACCAATAAAGTCTAGCCCCCATTAGGCAAATGGTTGATCAACTTGAATAGGATGAAAGGGAAGAGTTGCTAACCTTAGTTTACCTTAAAAGAAGGCACACTTCTCACATTTCCTCAGATGTTATGATAGTCATTGAACATAGTTGGCCAATAATAACTAGCTCTCATTATATTTATGGCTATTGTTCTAGCTGAGAAGTGGCCACCATCAAGGTCATCATGAAACTCTTTCATCATCTTATCTATTTGATCAGAGTTAATGCATCTTAATAGGGCTCCATTGAGATCTCTCCTAAAAAGAAACCTATCCATCAAGACAAAAGGAATAAGCTACAATATGAACTATCTTCTTCTAGCTATGTCTAATTATTATGGATATCCTCCTCCCAATAATAAGATTTTCATATCATAAATCCAACTATTCATATTTTCATCTCTTGCTGGTTGTTCCTCTAATACTAGAGCAATCTCTTCAGCTATCTCCTGGGATAAAATCATCTACTCACACAATCCTTCAAATCTCACAAGCTTTGTGATCTTGATGTCAATTTCATATTCCATGACCTTGGTCATTCATATAACCCTTTTCTCATTGATATCTTTGTTTAGGAGGAAATCCTTCACACTTGCATATGGAACTAGGATTTGGACCCTATTATGTGATAATAGATGTCTGAATTTCTTTAAAGCTCTTATGAAAAAAAGAACTTGCTTCTCCACATAATTGTATTTGCCTTCATAATCCTTTAGCCCTTCATTGAAAAAGGCTATAGGTTGTTCTTCATCTACATCATTAAATTGCATCAAGATAGTTGAAATGCTTGACTCAGCCCCAAGGGTATAGAGAATGAAATCCTTATCTAAGTTGGGATTGATAAGGGTGGGGGCCAATGCTATTGTCACTTTGATTTCTTCAAAACTTGCCTTCCCTTCCTTTTTCCAAGGGAACACCATATTCTTCTTTAGCATGGATATATGGGGCTTGACCATGGTAGAAATATTAGGAATGAACCTTCTTGCAAAGTTGATCTTATCAAGGAAAATTTGTAGCCCTTTCTTATGACTAGGAAGTAGGAGGGAAAGGAGATCTTTTATTCTCTCTAGATCAATGGTTAGGCCATTCTTAGACATAACATGTCCTAGAAACTTTCCTTCATTGGTGGAAAACACACACTTGCTTGGATTTAAGCACACACCATATTCCCTACACTTGATGAATACCTACCTTAGATGACCAAAGTGTTCTGCCACATTCTTTGAATAGACTATTATGTCATCAAGATAGACCAGAAAAAATTTCTCAAGCATACTCATGAAGTCCATCTCCATTTCCTTTTGGAAGGTAGCACTTGCATTAGTTAGTCCAAAAGTCATTTTTCTATAGGCATAAGTGCCCCATTTAGTAGTAAAGGTTGTCATGTATCTATCAGACTCCTAGACTAACACTTGGTTGTAACCTAAAAAACCATCTAGGAAAGAAAATCTTTCAAATCCACTAACCTTGGATAAGATTTTTTCCATAGAAGGGAGAGGATGGTGGTCTTTAAGAGAGGCCCTATTTAGGTCTCTAAAATCTACACAGGATATGATCTCCCCATTCTTCTTTCTAACAAGAACAAGGATAGCTACCCAAGAGGAATGCTTATATAGGAAAATTAATGTTATCCTCTATTATCTTAGATAGCTCTTTTCTCATCACAAGCTCAATCTTAGATTTGATTGGTCTTTGCTTTTATCTAACAAGCTTTGCATCACTATTTATATCTATGGTATGTTGAAACAAACTTGGGTCAAAACCCTTTAAATCATCATATGTCCATGAAAATACATCATTGAATTCTTAACATAAATGAAAAAAAATTTCTCATTCATCTTTGGAGCATATCTTTCCTAAATTGAGAACCTTTCCATTAGAAATGGAAACTGGTATGTGATCTTTATTTGCAGCTAGGTTTAGGTCCCTTCTCCTTGCTTGATCATCAGGATTGAAAAAACTCTCTAAGGTGATTATACCCTTAGGAAACTTTTTGGAGCTAAGGTTCATGATCTAATCACCATATTAGCTTTGTAGCTTGGACTGATTGCTATCAGAGAATTCTACCTCATTTTGTAGAAATTTGACAATTTGTACATTAGAGTCAAACACCTACCAATTGTCATGGTTCTCTGGAATTGCAGGTCTTACAACTACTCTGATGTGTTGCTCTCTTTTGTCCTCAACATGATCTAGCACATCATAATGAGTACCTACTATTGTGTTTATTGTCTCTTCTAGGGACACTTTGGATATTAAATTCTTGGAATCCCTCAACTAGATCCCAAACTTTGTGTTTGTATGTTTTGAGAAAATTATTCTTTGTAATGTTCTAGCTCCTTACTTGGTTAACAACTAGCTTACTATCTCCAACAACCTTGAACGCTTTGATTCCTCTTCTTGGTGCAAGCTGGAGGTCTTAAATTAGTGTTTTATATTTTTCTATGTTGTTAGTGCAACTAAATTGGAGTCTATAAGAGAAATAAAACTTCTCCAAACTAGGGGAGACCAACATCACACTAGCACCTGAACCATTCTTGTTTCTTGAGCCATCAAAAAACATGCTGAATAATCTATCAATGTCCTCTTCTATTTTTATGAGATTAGGAATAAGAGAATCCTTTTCCAATATGCAATATGTACCAAGGCTTGTATTTAGAGCTTCTTGTACTTCATCAAATTGAAAAGTAGTGGCCCACTCATCTAAAAGATAATCAGGAACCTCTATTAAGGAAGTGGAAGGTTCATGTATAATGCCTTTATCATCTATCTCATAGATTGTACAATTCATGTTCACATGATTGGGTGTATAGTTTACTAGGTGGTTAAGGGCTAGAGGTTCTATGCTTATAGAAGATTTTGTCCCATATCTTGTCCTAAAGAACATATAGGACCAATCTAATACAATATAACCACTTATTTTTGTAGTGAAATATCTAGAAAGATAGATGGAAAAATGTGGCTCAACCTCAACTATTGATATGTCTTAAGTTATAGTACAATTAGGACATGCATGCAATGTCATTTCCATATTTTTAAGGATTCCTACTCTTTTGAAAAAGCTAACATATAACTGGAGTACATCCCTAACTATTGGCTCATATTTAATACCAAGGAGGTCATCTATACATTTAGGAATTACTAAACTACTAGCTCTAGAATATATCATTCAATTATGAACTAGTTTGTCCCTTATAATCAAAGAGGCATAAAAAGGAGGAGGACTATGCTTCTTACTTATATCTCCTTATTTTGTTGGTTGCACCAAACTTGTTGCATCATCCAAGGTGGCTAGTTGATCTGACACCCCTATACACTTTAACCCTTGTTGTAGTAGCTCCATGTATGATGATATAGTGGCAACAAAGCAAAGAGAAATATTAACAGTAGTCTTTTTTATATGATCTATTACATTGAGAGGAGTACCAACTTCTTTGACTAGAGCCTTGGGGTCTACAGAAACTAATCAATGGACTTGAGTAGCCTAAAGTTTAGTAGGTTTCTTGTTACTTATATCTTGCTTCTATTGGGGAGCAACATTTGGTTGTGTACTTGTAAATAGAGAATGAGAGGCAACACCTGAGGTTGAAGCCTAATTTGATGGAGAAGGTGTAGAATTCTTAATAGATCTTCTTTTACTTATGGTATTATGAACTATAGAATCATAGTTATCATGGTTGGCATGGTAGTGATCCTCTGGTTGATGGTTCATAAAAGAACAATCACCTTGTTGTTGTAGGCAAGAACCATCAGTAGGCTGACTGGCACTATACTACTATCTTGCTACTCAATCTTGTATCACTAATACTTGGGATGGTTCTACCCTATAGAACATACACTATTCATAAGAATAATTGCAAGAAAGACAAAAATATAGCTCATGAGAAAGCTTGTTTTGAGGAACTAATGCCCTTGTTGTATTTGTGCTTGTATTTTCTATAAAGGCATTACCCAGAGGCCTATTTTGGTTGTGTAGAACATAACCCTGACTCTGATTTGGCAACCCATTAAACATGGGGTTTTGGAAATGAGGTTAAAAGGGTCTACTATTTTGAGCTTGTTTCCTTTCTAAGGTCACCACCTTGTTGCTCATCTTTTGCACCTATGAGATGTTGCCCTCCAACTTCTTTTCTAGATTGGAATCTTGATCTTGTAGCTTTTCTTCTTGATCTTGCAATTTCTTATCTATATTTTGCATCATGTCCTTCAAATCTCCTAACTCATTAGAAGAAATATAGGCTATTGGAGTTATAGAAAGAGGTTGGCTTGTGGATGTGGTTGGAATAGGGGCTACTATAGGTTGATGAGTAGGCATGTGAGGAGTGAAAGACATTTGAGGCCTTGGAGCTAACTCCCCTCCTTGAATCAAGATATTTTCCACCCTTATGGAAATTTTATAGGTAGCTGGTAAGGTATCCCCTCCCATGGCTTGTAAAGTAGTGGCAATATCACTGTTAAAAGCTCTTAGGAAATTCAAGAATGTATTACTAGGAAGAGGCTTTATTGCGACATGTATCCTATCCCATGTCTTTTGGAATCTATAATTGAAGTCTATCTTATATTCATGGGGTGCTCTCTTAATGGTACTTAGCTATTTCAAAAGTGATAGGTGATCACTTTTATCTTCAAAATGTTTACAAAGTCTTTCTCCTAACTCATCCCAGTTATTGATGGAGTTATGTGGTAATCCCCTATACCATTGTAAAGCTTTTCCCTTTAAAAACAACATCATCCTATGTAATACCATGTATATTTTAGATTTTTGAAACTTCTTGAATGTGTTCTATTGGGGAAATAGAAGTGTCACCAATAAAATTAAGTAGACTTTTAAGAGTAGATACTAGGATATCGTGGCTTTGGGATAAAATAAGAGGATTTCCACAATTAAAGGTAGCAAACACTTGATTCCTAGGGAAGGCCATATGGAATAAAGGTCTATTTAGATAGAAAGATGGCACCCTAGGTTATGATCTATCAATAGGAGGAGTAGAAAGAGATCTTGTAGGTGTACCTACTACTTCTAAAATCCTAATTGGTGATAGAGAGAGTCTACTTATTTTTCTTCTAAGATTTGAAAATTAATGTTCAATACACTAAAAATTACCTCTAGATGCCCTTGTTTGAGCCTTGGGAAAGAATTATAGCAATTCTAGTGTGGAAACCAAGATGTAGAAGTGGAGTTTCCAAGTGCTTGAATGAGAGCCTTTTGAAGGCTTGAAATGCTAAGAGCAACACTATTTCCTCAAAATAAGTTGAAGTCCTTTCTTGACACTAAAAAACTAGCAGAATTCTTAGTAAGCTTGAATGTAGTCCCACCGGGTATGCCAAAAATTATTGTCACAAAAGTTTGTACCCTTGCCTAAAGTTTGACCTAAAGGAAACCTTGTGAGACATGGAAACAATATCCAAGCTATGGGACTTGAACAATGAGATTGACTCTTCAGAGAATCTCAACTTCCTTACTATCATGGTGTACATAACTACTTCATTAGAGGAAAAGGGGGAAGGAGATGCATGAAAATAAAACTACCTAATCTAATCTAGAGGAGGTAATACACCAAATAGTATGTCTAGTCTTATCTTTGCCTAGAAAAGCACAGTTCATCAATGTAATCTAAAAATATGCAAATTCAATTCTTTCTTAACTCAACAACCATATATAGATCATAAACCAAAGGAATGCTATAAGAAAGGAGATTCACTCTATATCATTCAAAGGTCAGATAGATACAACCATATAGTTAAAGAATGGAGGCAATACATTAACATAAGGAAAGAGGATATTGCACAATATATTAATGGAAGAAAGAGATAGAAAAGAGAATTATATTAACTTAGAGGTAGCAGAGTATGAAATATAATTGATACAAAATCAGAGAAGAGATTGACCTGTCAGAGGTAACAAAATTTTCTTTTTATAGCTTAACCATAATTGAGAGAAATTCCACCAAAAGCCAAAAATCAACTACTAACTTCAAGTTGCATAGAGCAATAATTGTTGATCCCAGTAAGATTTGATCAGGTGTAAGTCCATATGCAAAAATATGATCTTTGTATGTAATTCAGGCCTTGAAAAGATAGAAACAATGACCATAACTACTCTGGTTGGGTAGTTGGATCACCATGGTGATGATCAAGTGTCTTTTGCATTTACCAGGCATGGAAAACACCAAAAGGTGGTTGTAGGTGATCAAAAAACCTATTTTCCATCAAAGAGTTGTTGCTTCATGTTCATAACCATGCTAAGTCAGCCATGTCATCAAGTCAACCAAATTCAAACATCTGACTTGCCACATGGCCTTATATTCTTTAAGCATTTTGCTGAATCATCCAACTTTCCATTGTTATGTTGACCTACACCCGCTCCTATTCACAACATTGCAACTCATTTTCTTTATTAAATTTTTGGTCTTACAAAATCATGATGTCTTCATTTCAAGCATTATCACTACTTCATAGCTTGAAATTACCTTAGCTAACTAACTATGGCGATCCTGTAAACATCATAAAACTAATAGCTTTGATCCTTCACAATGGTTAGGACCTAACATTCCTTTTGACCATGTGATTTTGTGATACCTTTATCATTTCTCTCATCACCCTTTGACAACTACTAGCCATAAAGCCTATCTAGAACATGCAACACCCATATCACTATTTTGATGACTGCCACTTCCAATTTTGCAATTTCAGAACCAAAACTTATAACTGTAGATGACTCCTTGCGATGTTGTGCCTAGCCTTTAACTACTTTAAAACTCCTTTGTTTGCAGCTTTGCAACCTAAGTTCATACCCTCAACGTAAACCTTTTAAGGGTGAAATAAAGGAATTCACCACTTCATAGTCCAAACCTTAGGTTAATATTAACACCTTGAAACACTATGAAAATTATCTTTCCTTGGTGGTATGACACTTTTCATAGCTTGACAATTTAAAAATTTAACTGTATTGCTACTTGCAAAGTTAAGAAGATTGAACTTAACTATTGATCACCCTATCATAGCCTAAAATATTAACCATACTTTTAACCTTGTGATCAAGTGAACAAAGGGAATCACATCATTGCTACCATAACTCCAAGTTAGCCTTGACCACATGCAAAGATGCAAAAACCATTAGACTTGAGTGCTTCCTTGAATCACAACTTTAAAACTTAAAATCTTATAATGCATTATTATTTTGTGAGCATGCAATTGATAGTGAGTCACCCCTTTATGACTTGGATTTGAATGCTAGCATCATAAGCTATGAAGTCATGCTAATGGTGAACTTGACTATTCTACACTTTTGCAACCCATTTCATGGTTAAGACATAAATTGGAGAGACAAGGTGATGAAGGGGGTTTGCATTGTCATGAATTGACATCTTTTGTTTGATGCGATAGATTTTAAAAGACTTAGGGGTATAAAAAAGGAATACAGTTTTTACATATCCCTAACATGCTTACATGGAAATAAATGAATAATTCAAAGAACATAGTCATGGTTATCACCCTAGATGCCTCATGAGACTGGCAACATTGGAAAATTAGGAAAGGGCTAAAAATGGCTAACAATAATTGTTGTGGTGAGTATGGTCATATTGGAGTAAATTGGATAAAAACTCACATGCGGAAGAGAGACCCTAAAAGAGATGTTTTGTATGCATAGAACTTGGACATATAGCTAAAAAATATATGAACCAAGGTAAAGTAGTCATGAGAAGAAAGCAAAGGCTAACAAAATTAAATGTCAAATGAGGCAGCAATGAATAAAGAAATCGCTAGAGAATACAAATCAAAGTCCTAAAAATGTTGACACCCAAGTCAATGATTTGGGTAATTCAACCATTTCAAACTAGTTAGCCATGGAGATCACTAGAAATATGATTCAAATGAAACATCTCATATTAGTTCCAGTTAGCAAGCATTGGTCCAAATTAGTATTTCAGATACACTATAATTAGTGAGTTAGATAATAGTTGAAGTTATGTATTAAGACCTTATCGAGCATGGTCGGGTCACAAGACCTTACTGAGGAAGGTTGGTTTGTGAGACCTAACTAAGATTGGATGCAGATGACAAGTTTGAAGTTTCAATCGAGTGTTGATGGTGCATACTAAGTTAATGAACCTAACTGAGCATGTTGTGATTGTCAAGTGGAACAGGCTATCACTGAGCTATTTGTTGTATGATACATTATTAATGGCAACTTGAAAGAAATTTTTTGGTTAAAATATGATATTGAAAGGTTTATTCTTTACCAAAAATTTTAGATCAAACAAAGCAGAGCATTCCTGAGCCCCCAAGCGATTCAAAGTAATTTGGTGTAAAGTTTTCGAAGGTTTTTCAGTTAGTTATTGAGCATAATGACATCTTCATCCAGTAGAAAAGTGAAGAAAGGTTCCAAGATGTTGATTAAAGGTGTTAAACCTAGAACCCTAATCCTCACACTATGTCCAACAATTGCAAAGGAAATTGATCTAGTTAGAGCTGATTCACAAATCACTCCAAAGGTACTTTTGATTCACAACATTATGTCATTCTATCATTGTTCAATTCTAGAATTGGGTACATTTGAGATAAATCAAGCATATGAGGAATTATGTGTGTATGGGAGTCTAAAACCTAATTGTAAGCATTTGGAGACAAAGGGTTCAACTCACTTTTTACATATGTTGAGGGATTTCTAAATAAAATGGATCAGATTTATCCAAAGTCATGTCCAAAACATGCAATTTTGGCTTGATCAACCTATTCAAATCACTAAGAAAATGATACATAGGGTTACTAGGTTGTGTATACTCAACAAAGAAAAGACAAAAA
This sequence comes from Cupressus sempervirens, assembly GCA_028749045.1. Classification (NCBI taxonomy): domain Eukaryota; kingdom Viridiplantae; phylum Streptophyta; class Pinopsida; order Cupressales; family Cupressaceae; genus Cupressus; species Cupressus sempervirens. The sequence goes on along the minus strand of CM053791.1, from coordinate 784,279,937 downwards.
AAGCCATAGGTCAAGTTGAACTAGCAAAGAAGACTCTTGTCAAATGGGATGGAAGAGATATGAAGTTGAATAGAGTCACATACATGAAAATAAAATTTGGGATACATGTGATTAACCACAAAATCTATAGCTCGAGCATATTGAACAATATTCATTGTGAAGCTATTGACCCAACATTCAAGGTGGTAAAAAATAACCTATCATTTGACCTTGCTAAGTTACAACTAAATCAACTAAGAAAAAATATAGAAAGCATCTAGTCATCAAAGACAAATCCTTGTAAGTTTAGATCACTCTTAACCTTTCAATTCTTTTATGTTCAAAAGTTTTTCCCTTCCAAAGGTACTATGGAATAGAATAAGGATATACCTATTGTATATCAGATAAATGAGTTATAGTTGATATGGGACATAATTTTGAGAGCAACATGGATGCATACTTTGAGACATTTAAGGAGAGAATGCAGAGTAGATTTGAGATTCTTAAACAACTAGTTGAGGACTATGAGCAAGACATTTATTTCCTTGTGGATTGTGACAAAGTGGATATATAGGAAGTTAGGCCAAGGGTGTCATGGGTGAACCTCTTGGATATGAGGTGAATATTGATGATACAAGAGACATAATTGAGGCTCTTTTCAATGAGCTAGTGGACCCCAAGGCACCATACTTTGGTACTTATTAAGAAGCTAAAGCCATGATTTCTTTGGAAATCAAGCTTCCTCAATCCATCAAGAGAGGAAGAAAATAAGTTCAAAAGATTTTGAAGGAGAACAAGACATCTAGCTCCACTCTTCTGCTAACAAAAGGCAAGGGTGATGATTTTGCAGAAGAGGAGCCTCCAAAAGAAGAAGAACCTAAAGAAGAAGAGCCTCCTAAGAAAAAGGGGAAGGTTAGAATCATAATGGATACAAGGTCCCCTCCTATAGTATTCACAAGAAGACCTACAAAATCCAAAAAGAAGCTCAAGTTGCAGGATGATAAAGAAGAAGATGAAGGGCAAAAAGTTACATTAAAAATGATGCAGGAGCATCTAGTGGTGTAAGGGCAATCTTGTATCACCCAAAAATATGCTTAGAGATAGTTTCTATTTAATGTGTTTTTATTTTTGGATACCCATTTGGGGCAAATAAAGGTTCCAACTCTCACAGTTCCACTATTAGTTTTTTGGGTTAGAGATTTTAAGCACCTTGGGATATGTATAAATGTAGAAAAAGGATTATTTTTTAATTAAGCCAAAATTATGATGAGTTAGAGGGTTTAAGTTGGAGGGATGATTATAATTGTAATTTAAAGCACTCTAAAAAAAGAATCAGATCAAAAGGCTTTATGGTTAGAAAGTTATTGCAATTTTAATTTTCCTAGAGACCTCCTATGAGCGCTTCAAAGTCAGATTTAGGGCACTAAATGGCCTTGTATAGGGCCAAAAAATGGGGGATGAGAAATTCTAGTCCATAGGGTTGTAGAGCACTTCAAGAGCTTTTTGGAAATGTAAACGGTTTGTCAATTAGTGTCATAGTTTGAAAGTTATGCCTCTTGGAAGTTGGACTACCATTTTTGGATTCTTCTAATTTTACAATGACTTCTAACGTGATTTTTAGAACCTTCTATTTTGGTAGTGGATGCCAACTAACATATTCTAGAATGTATTCCTAACCCTAAAACCATTTGGGGCTTATTTAAGAACACTTCTAGCATTGTAAAGGAAGTTCTCAATGGAGTTAGAGAGAAGGTACTGTGTGGAGGATTTCTTTCTCCAGTCATACTATTGTAAGCCCATAAGGCAGTTTGCACTAGGACTGTGTGGTTGTGGGTTTAAGACAAGATGATGCCTCCATGAAGAGAATGTGGTGGAGGGGCTAGATTTGTTACTCCTAAGGTTAGAGCCCTCTAGAGACAAGTTCAAGCATTGTAGTAGGAGATCGGTACAGGAATGAATGTTGCCGCAAGTGACAAAACTAAGGAAGAAAATGAAAAAGAAGGAAATATTGGATAGGAAGGGGAAGGCGATGAGGAAGTCCTAAATAAGGTAGAGAAGATTTTTTTTAGGGCCATTTCTAAGCTTGGAAAAAGACCTAAAATTTATGTGGATATGTTTTTGGGAAATCTAAACCAAGATGAGTTGATCGACTAGATCAATGAACTAGAGGAGTATTTTGAGTATAAGGATATTAGGGACCTAGATAGGGTTAAGTTTGTGGAGGCCGAAATGAAAAGCCATGCAAAAATCTGGTGGCAAGAGATTTAGCTGGAAAGGAATATAAGAGGAAAGGAGAAAATCACAAGGTAGGATCACATGGTGGACAAACTAAAGAAGTAGTTCATTCTTGTTTATTACGAGCTTGATTTGTTCAAGAAAATGCAAGGATTAAAGCAAGCAAGAAAATTTGTCCAGGAATATATGGAGGAATTTTATCAACTTCTTATTAGGGCAAGGTGTGTAGAAGCAAATAAGGAGAAGGTCGCTCATTACCTCAGTGGGTTATGACCTAGGATTTAGGAAGAGTTAAGTTTGGTTAGAATGAATAGCATTGAAGAAGCATACCAATTTTTCCTACGAGTTGAAGAGAAGCTAAACAAAAGATTTGATGGAAGGAAAAGAGGGTGTGGTTAAGGAGGAAGGGGTGGTGGTAGATCATTTGGAGGCCAAAATGAGACTCAAAAGAAAAATGAAGATGTGGGTACTAGAAGGAACCAAAGGAACGAGTGTTTCAACCGCTCCCATGATCAAAACTTTGGAGATCAGAGAGGAATAAGTAGAGGACATGGACAAGGTTCATGAAGAGGAGGCTTTTGTGGTACCTATTTTTATTGCAATGAAGAAGGTCATCATGCATTTGAATACCCTCAATGATAAGGAAGGATAGATAGGAGAGTTGATGGTCAAGCAAGGGTTGCTCATGTAGATGAGGATACATAGTCATTGCATTTAGAGGATGCAAAAAGAGGAGAGGTTCTTGTAAATGAAAGGGTCTTACTAAGTAGTGAAATTGAACTTGGACAAAGGAGGAGTTTGTTTCTTACCAGGTGTAAGTGTGAGGATAAGTGTTGTGATGTCATTATTGATGGTGGTAGTACAAACAACTTGGTATTTGAGGAGATGGTCTCTAAGCTAAAGCTCAAGATGTCATCTTTGATAATGTTCCAGAAGGGTTGCCACTAGTAAGGAAAATTAGTCATCAGATAGATTTAATCACTAGAGTTAGTTTACCTAACAAGGCTACTCATAGGATGACTCTTACTTAAATTGAGGACCTAAATAGACAAGTTCAAGAGCTATTGAGGAAGGGTTTGATTCGAGAGAGCTTGAGTCCATGTGCAGTACCTATAGTACTAGCACCAAAGAAGGATGGAGAGTGGAGAATGTGCATAGACTCTTGAGCTATAAATAGACTAACCATCAAGTATCAGTTTCCTTTGCCAAGAATGGATGATCTTATGGACTTCTTGAGTGGGACTCAGTACTTCATAAAGATAGATCTCAAGAGTGGCTAGCACCAGATACATATATGAGAGGGAGATGAGTGGAAGACTACATTCAAGACCAAGGAGGGTATATATAAGTGGTTAGTCATACCCTTTGGACTAACCAACACACCAAGCACCTTCATGTGGCTTATGAATGAGGTACTAAAGAAATTCTTGGTAAAATTTGTTATTGTCTATTTGGATGATATTTTAATTTTCAGCAAGACTTTGGATGAACAATTATTGCACATTTGTAGAGTCCTTGAAAGGTTGAGGGAAGAGAAAATGTTGATTAATTTGAAGAAGTGTAGCTTTGTAAAAAAAGAGTTAGTCCACTTGGGGTTTGTTGTATCATCTAAAGGTCTCAAAGTGGATCTAGAGAAGTTAAAAGCCATCTTGGAATGGCCTACTCCAAGGTCTGCTACTAAGGTGAGATCATTTCATGGTCTAGTTAGTTTTTACAGAAAGTTCATTAAGAATTTCAATGACATATGTGCACCCCTGATTGAAACAATAAGGGGGGGTAGGAAAGAGTTCAAGTGGACTACAATAGTTGCAAGGATTTTTGAGCTGCTAAAGAAGAAGGTGACAGAACAACCTATGTTGGCACTTCCTAATTTTAGTAAAGTGTTCCAAGTAGATTGTGATGCTAGTGGTAGTGCTATTGCGGCTATATTGAGCCAAGAAGGTAAGCCTATTACATATTTTAGTAAAAAATTGAATGATGCAAAGAAGAAGTATTTTTTTTATGATCAAGAGTTCTATGTAATCATTCAGGCCTTAAAGAAATGGAGGCATTATTTATTGTCAAAACAATTTGTCTTGTATATTGATCACCAGGCATTGCAGTACCTGAATGGCCAAGATAAATTGAACTAGAGACATTTGAAGTGGGTAGAGTTCATGCAGAGCTATACATTTGTGTTGAAACACAGAAGTGGAAGGTCTAATAGTGTTGTAGATGCATTGAGTAGGAGACAGTTCTTGCTAGCAGTAATGCAGGTTGAAGTGGTTGGGTTTGATGAACTTAAGAATCTATACCTTGAGGATCTTGATTTTGCTGAAGCATGGAAGGCTTGTAAAGAACTTGTTACTATAGATAGAACTAGGTGGCTAGATTATTTGATTTAGGATGGTATGTTGTTTAAGGGTAGTCAATTGTGCATTCCAAGGAGTTCCATGAGGGAAAACTTGATCAAAGAGAAGCACAGTAAGGGGATGGTAGGACACTTTGGTTGAGATAAGACCATTTTCATTCTTAGAGAACATTATTTTTGGCCTCAAATGTCACAAGATGTGAAGAATTTGTGCAGAGTTGTCAAGTATGTCAAGCAGCCAAGAGATTTAGTCACAATACTGGACTCTATCAACCATTGCCTATTCCATTAAAGCCATGGGAGTATATAAGTATGGATTTTGTTCTTGGATTGCCAAGGACACAAAGGAGTAATGACTCAGTGTTTGTGGTGGTTGATAGGTTCTCCAAGATGGCACATTTCATTCCATGCCACAAGACACATGATGATGTACATATTGCAGATTTGTTTTTTAGAGAGGTGGTGAGACTACATGGCCTACCAAAGAGTATTGTTTCCAATAGAGATACTAAATTTGTGGGGTATTTCTAGAGGACTTTGTGGAAGAAGTTGAGGACAAAATTGAAGTTTAGTTCTACACATCATCCGTAGACTGACGGACTTATAGAAGTGGTAAATAGAAGTCTGGGCAATTTGCTGAGATGTTTAGTGGGAGATAAGTCCAAGGGATGGGATTTGATTCTACCACAAGTGGAATTTTCTTACAATAATTCTATAAATAGGAGTACTAATAGATCCCCTTTCCAAATTGTGTATGGAAGTAGCCCAAGGACTACACCAAAATTAAGGAAGTTGGAGCAAGGCAAGAGGACAAGTGTTGAGGTTGAAGAATTTGCTAAACATGTCAAGAGCCTACATGAGGAGGTCCATGCACACGATACCAAGATGAATCAATAGTTTAAAGCTAGGGTAGATCAAAGGAGGAGACATAAGGAGTTCCAAGTAGGAGATCTGGTTATGGTACACTTACGAAAGGAATGGTTTCCAATGGATACTTAGAACAAGCTGAAGATGAAGAAATTTGGCCCTTGTAAAATTTTGAAGAAACATGACTCAGGAAATGCATATGAGGTGGAGTTGCCATATGGGATTCACATTTCTCCTATCTTCAACATGTAGACTTAATAGAATATCATGATGATGGTGCAGATGAGGGGTTGATGCTAGAGCGATGTCTAATTCCTACTTCTAAGAAAGAGGAAATAGAAGAGATTTTGGATAGTTGTGTGGGTAGGAGTACCATAAATAAGCAGTATGAAGAGTACTTGGTGAAGTGGAAAGGATGGAAAATAGAGGAATCAACTTGGATATCAGCTACAGAGGTTGCCCATTTGGGTTTTCCTCTACCATAAAGTGATAGGGTCACTTTTCAATCTACCTTGGGTGTTTGATGCAGGAGCATCTAGTAATGTAAGGGCAATCCTGTATCACCCAAAAATATGCTTAGAGATAGTTTTTCTTTAATGTGTTTTTATTTTTGGATACCCATTTGGGGCAAATAAAGGTTCTAACTCTCATAGTTCCACTATTAATTTTTGGGTTAGAGTTTTTAAGCACCTTGGGATAAGTGTAAATGCAGAAAAAGGATTATTTTGTAATTAAGATAAAATTATGATGAGTTAGAGGGTGTAAGTTGGAGGGATGAATATAATTTTAATTTAAAGCCCTCTAAAAAAAAATCAGATCAAAAGGCTTTACGGTTAGAAAGTTATTGCAATTTTAATTTTCTTGGAGACTTCCTAAGAGCACTTCAAAGTTAGATTTGGGGCACTAGATGACCTTTTATGGGGCCAAAAAATGGGGGATGAGCAAAGCTGGTCCATAGGGCTATAGAGCGCTTTGAGAGCTTTTCAAAAATGTAAACAGTTCGTCAATCAAAGTCATGGTTCAAAAGTTATGCCTCCTGGAAGTTGGACTACCGTTTCTAGATTCTTCTAATTTTAAAATGACTTCTAACATGATTTTTGGAACCTTCTATTTTTGTGGTGGATGCCAACTACCATATTCTAGAATGTATTCCTAACCCTAAAACCATTTGGGGCTTATTTAAGAACACTTCTAGCATTGTAAAGGTAGTTCTCAGTGGAGTTAGAGAGAAGGTACTGTGTGGATGATTTCTTTCTCCAGAATCAAACTATTGTAAGCCCATAAGGCATTTTTTCATTGATAATAATATTTCCCTTTTCCTATGTGTTCATTCTAGTCTTCGGTTGTGTCTCCATCAAAAAAGGTCAGCTTTCACCTTTGAACAAAGATTGAAAAGACTACAAGATGGTGGAGGGATGTCTAATTTCAAGTTTTTAAAGTATGAATCAAGAACTAAGGAAGAACATAAGAAAGTTGAAGAAGACTTAGTGGCAAAAATGGCTAAGTGGAAGTACTCTCCTAAGGAACTAACAAAGCAAGTTCTTGACATTTTACTAAAGGATATTATACATCACTGGGAAAATTCATTAAATGCTACTAGAGACATTAGAGAACAAATCTTGAGAAAGGGTATGCCAGATATTTCTAACAAGGAAGTGAAGGAAGCATTGAAAAAGAATGGACAGAAACTAATTCCTAGGTTGAATGCATTCTTGATTCTATCAAAAGATATTGAATCAGTTGTGAAATCAAACACAATTACATGGAAAAACATATAAGGATTGTATAAGACTATCAAGGAGGTTGTACAAATTGATGATGAAAAAGATGGTGAGAAAGAGGATGCGGAGAAAGATGATGAGGAGAAATATGATGTAGATATAGAAAATGTAGAAGGAAATGATGAAGAAGATGAGGAGGATCAAGTAGCAAGAGGACATCTTCCTCAAATTTAGAGCATTCAAGACTTATATCCTAAGAAGATAGTAGCAGGGGTAATGGCCTCCCTCCCTCTCTCTCTGAACAAAGCCTTAGTGTCATCTAGGTCAAAGAAGGTTACTAACAAGTCAATTGAGGTAAACATTGTTCCACCAAAAACCCAATTGAATATTAGAATAATTCTACTAAGTGGAAAGATGAGTGTTGTTTCCACCACTATATCTATTGAGCAACAGGCTCCACTCTTCTTAACAATAGGCAAGACTGAGTCTCAACAAGGAATAGTAAGTTTTCTTGATGTTACTACTATCTCTACATTAAGCAATGTTTTTTCTTCTACTATTGTTTCAACTATTGCAAGTGCAAAGATAGTTGAGGTTAAGCCTTGATCAAGCACTAAAGATTTGAAAAAAGGAAAGGAGATTATTTCTTCTACTACCAAAAAATAAAAGGGTAAAGAGGTAGAAGCCTTTAATGATGAAATTGATCTAGAGGAAGACATTGCTATACCAAATTGGGATCTCTCCAATCTAGCTCCTGATCAAATAGATACCCTTAGTGAGTTATGAAAGAAAAGAGCTAGAAAAAAGAAGCTCAGAGAAGAAAGGAAGAAGAAAAATCAAGTGCTTGAAGACATTAAAGGCATATTTGTTGATGCACTGAGTATTGAGGTTGATGAGAAGCAGCCTATTTTAGATCAACTTGTTGATATTATTCACAAGTTTAATGAAGAACTGAATGGATAGAACAAACTTTTGGAGAAGGTAGAGAGGAAGTTTGAAACAAATTTTTGGAGAAAGTGGCTCAAAAAATTGACATTGATGAAGTGGAATTGTCCACTATTCTTGTAAATTTTGAAAATATGTAAATAATGTTGTTTCTTTATTTGTTAAGTTGAGTTATACATCAAATTTAACCAAGGAAATAAAGGATAACTTGTCATGGATAGATACTAATTTGAAGGAAAGTCCACATCAATTGTCACTTGACCCTAGCACTAGTTATGCACATTTTGTGAAAAATAGGTATTTGATAGGCTTACAGGCATAATTGTTGAGGGAAGAATCTAGGATAAGGACTAAACTTGTAGATATTTAGAGTTTGAAGATTCCCAACATGGATGTAATACTAAAACATATTATTTATGCTAAAACATTAATCCATTACATCAATTTCTCAATTTTTGATCGCATGATGAAACTATCAGCTAAAGTGTAGATATCATTGCAAAGTTCCATAATTTTGCAAGAGAATTGGGACAAAACCATATCCATAATTTTGAAGGTACACAGTGATTTCCTTTCACATTTTGGTAGTACCTTATAATTATGCATTTTATTTTTGGAATTTGTGTCAAAATAAAGGGGGAAATAGTTATTATCATAATATATAGTGCATATGTGTATATATGGAAGGGAATCCAAATAAAAATGCAATCATGTATAGTAGATCTACAAAAACAATTTTGAAAATTTAAAAATAGAGTCAATTTTTATTGAGTTGTAAGTACAGTAGTCAAAACTGAGTTGCAAACTCAAGCATATTGATAGGGGGAGTTTTGACTCATATTTTGATTATTTAGAATTTTGGTATGATAAGTGTTTTTGTCACTAATGACAAAGTGGGAGATTATTGACCTGATGGTCAAATAATTTGTTAGTTAGTGAATAAACACTTAATAAGTTTGATTGGTTACATTTCTACTAAGCTTTAAAATTTCTACTAAGCATCACATTTAGATGGTAGTGTCTATTGAGCTTAGTAGAGTCTACCAGGCTCATCAGTACAAACCATGCAAGAAGTAGTGTTAATTGCACTCTATAGTGTTAACCAAGCTTATCAATATCTACTAAGCTAGAAATGTTAATGAAGTAGAATAAAGGCAATATCGACCAAGTTGTAGTGTTAACTAAGACTTTTAGTATCTACCAAATTCTCCAGTGTTCACTGAGTCACCCAATTCTAACCAAGTTCATGCTACTCCCAAGTGATCAATGTGGACCAAGCACTGGTGTCAAATGAATGCTAGAGATTTATGAGTTGACAGTGTTGTCAAGTGTTAGAATATCACCTGAGTCATCTTCAGAACCTTAGTTACAATAGTAAGCTAACTTGGTGAAGATTTTTTGAATTAGGTGTTGTAGTAGACTCTAGAAGGTAATTAATTGGATTAGTATATATGTAGTACATCTTATCATATCCAATGAATGAGTAAGATAGAAGTAAGAAGTAAAATTAATGTGAATTAGAAGACAAAGGCTACAAGCTATATAAGTGAAAGTAGAGTCTCATCTATCACAACAAGGTGATCATTTTACATAAAAGGAATCTCATACAACAAATGAAGTTGTAGATCAGAGATCTACTATTGGTTCATCCTAACAAGTGCATCAGTTAAATCCTCTAACAAGGTAGACTTAACAGTCTTATGCAAAATCTCCTAACCGAGTGCATACTTCATTGTATTGTATAAATCCTTTCACAAGATGGACCTAATTGTCCTTATTGCTCCTAACAAGGCATATCACCAAAAGTAATCATTGTAAGCCTTAATAGGCCAACTTTATACTACATTCATAAAGGTTGTGATTATCATTCCCACCCTAGTTTTACTTTCTATTTGGAAATTTCTAGGATACCAATTATTATGTCAAGTGTTATAAATGTTTTTATGCTTCTAGTCTTTCATGCGTGCAATTAGATCAGAATAACTTATGAAGGATTAATAAGTGAATAGAAGTTAAAGTTTTATTGGTTCCTGATTCACTCCCCCTCCCAGTCACCTAGCTCCACATACATGTGCAAAATAATTGATATCTAAAATGTTATATTTTGCATAAGTTCATAGCATTTGACGAATGAAAATATTTATCAGCATGAATTAAGATGCAATGAAGTGATCAGAAGAAAGAGATAATTTATCATTGTGATATATTTTGTGTTTTTGTCAAGTAATGAAATAACTATAGTTACTACCAAGTAATAGAGGAATCATAGTGGTTTCCAAGTTACCTATGTTGATTGAGCACATTAAAGTCCTATGGTGACTGAGCTTACAATTGTGTATGCACTATGCATTAATTGCAAGGTTTTTAAGATTTTATTGTCAAATTTCAAGTCATTTGCACTACTAGGCAATTGAATAGGAAAAATGAGAAATGTGCAGAGGATTTTAGTGACTGTAGACAAGATCCACTACAACACAACACTATTTCATCGATTTGAAAGGTATTTCACTATTGTCAAGTTACATAGTTTCAAGTTTGTAAACATTAAAGAGTGAAAATGGAAGTGAGCTCTTTGATAGTAGAGACGAAAGAAGATAAAGAGGTTTCTAATGTTCAATTGATCAAAAATGATGTAAAAGAACCTCCTAAATTTTGTGCTATACCTAAAATTGCATAGAAGGGAGACTGGTCAAGCATATTATCAATGATCCCACCAAAGGTTTTAATGATTCATGATGTACGTTATTTCTATATATGAAAAGTAGGTGAAGTACGAGATCTAGATATCAAGGAGACCTATCAGATGTTATGTGGAAATAGAGTATTGAAGGAGGAGAATAAGATTGTAGAGGGTAAAGGGTTGACACGTACCCTAGATTTCCCTCAAGTATTCAAGACAAAATAGATAAAGATAGTGCTGAGTAGAATTCATTACAACTAGTTGTGGTTGGAAGATGGTCCTATCAAGACCTCAAAGTGAGTTATTCATAGGGTTATAGGGTATCCTACCCTACATAGAACCAAGACCATAAGGAGTGATGCCAAAGAAGCTACTAAAAAGAACACTGGAGTAGTATGGAACAAGAGGGGTATGTCAATTGATACTATTACATACCCTATAATTGCATTTCTAGTGCATGTGATAGCACATAGATTTTATCAGTCTAGCAAACTCAATAATATACCATGTGGTGCCATGGACCTAGGTTACAAAATTGTCAAGAAAGATCACAACTATGACCTAGCCAAGCTACAACTTTGACAATTGGTAGAGAACCTAGAAGCTATTAGAAAGGCAAAGAATTCACAATGTAAGTTTGGATCACTCATTATCTCTATATTCTTCTATGTACAAAATACATTTCCTACATTTGGAAAAGTAGTTTGGAAGACCACTTGGCCAATTGCTTAGTAGACAGGGGAGTACATTGCATAGTTAGTTGAAATTTTTTATTTAGTAATGACTAGCTATTTTGAAGACTTTAAGAAGTCTATGAAGAAGAGATCAAGGATTCTTGTGTCTATAGTTGAACAACATTATGTTTCCTAGTATATGTCAACTATACTTATCTTCAAGTAGTTATTCCAAGGGTCAAATGGCTAAGACACTTACCTTATTAGGTAAATGTTAGTGAAGCATCTATAGCCATCACTGCAGTGTTGGAAGAAGAGATAGACAAGGATGCTACATCATTTCAAACTATGAAAAAGATAAGTCAAGGATTACCATAAAATTGCAAATTGCCACCATTATCAAAAAAAAAAAAAATTGAAAAGAAGTTGAAAGAGAATTTTGGTGAAGGATTAGAATTAGAAGAAGAAGAAGAAGCTCAAGGACCTTTGCAGATTACACAAGGCCAAGGTGAGGAACAAGGTGATGAGGAAGAGGATGCTAAGGAAGAAGAACCTAAGGAAACTAGAAAGAAGAGGAAGACACAGAAGAAAGTGTAGAAACCTAAGAAGGAAACAAAGAAAAGGGAATAGAATCGAGTTGCACCTTTGACAAGGTCAAGCACAAGGGGTGCCACTATACAAGCCAAGGAAACACAATCTACTAAAGGGAAAAGGAAGGATGGCATAGTAGAGTCAAGCATGCTTTCTATGAAAATAAGAAGAAAGTATAAGACTCAAGACAAATTAGATGACATCAGTCAATTCAAAGTGGTAAGCCACAATCCTTCATTTAACATTGATAATCTATATGAGAATGTAAAGAACAATGTAGATTTATCTAGATTTACAAACATTGATTTTGATAAGCTAGATAAAGGAGACTATAATAATGTTGAAGAAACTATTTATGACATGTTGGCTACTTTTAGGAAAACTCCTTTAGAGATTGCTAACTCTATTCCTATTATTCTATATGAGAGTATTGAGCAGAAGTGGAAGTTTAGTATGGCTACTGAAAGGTAGATAAGAGAGAAGACTCTAGCTCAAGAGGAGGAAGACACAATGCCAGACACCAGTCTTCCATAGGAAGAAAAAAAGAGTTAACTACACTTTGTAACTATTGAATAATTTCCTAACAACACTACTTAGAATATCAATCCTGTCACTGATGATGACATTAGGAAATTGCAACAAGAATCCACCAACATAGCTATACGATGCACAAATCCTATATTGGTGAGGATTGATGAATCTCAAAAGGCTGAGATTGCATCGTCAAGAGAGAAACAACAAGACACATCTATTGTGCTCCACTTGTTATAGAGGCACAGGATAAAGAAACAAATGATAAATCTCAAGATAAGGTTTTGGAGAGGAAAGATGAGCTTAACAATGCACAATCTTCAATGCCAATATTTTCTATTAAGATGAAAGAGAAAGAGGCAAATACACCAGTTATAACACTACCTCATCTACAAATCTCATGTATACCAGCAATTGTGGTAATTGAAAAGGAAGGAAATGAAGAGAATAAGGGTAAAGAAGCTACTCTATTACGCACCTCCCCAAAACATATTAAAGATCATGAGGATGAGCACATAGAAGATGATTATACAACTACTGAGATAGATGAATAAATAGCAATATAGACACTAGTTACCTTGCTAGTGACTACATCAACTCTCATTAGGTAGACTCTTCATGTACCGAGTACTCAGGCCATACCATTGCAGATATTAATGTCGAGTACAAGTAGACCAAAGAGTGCTGAAACAACATCACTGAAGGATGTGAGTTTAGATGAGGTGATTATTTTAACCCAATTCAATCCTACAACAATCACACTAGAGGAAATGGAGATACTTTAGGAGGGCCTACAAAGAAAATCAAGGAAAGAGAAGCTCAAGAGGGAGCACAAGAAAAAACAAGTTTTACATGAAACTAAAGATAATTTTGTAGATGCACTTTTCAAATTTTAGATTCATTGTCCAATTTGCCTATCTTAGAGCAACTTGTACATATAGTTGATAAGATTAAAGATGAAGATATAGAGACCAATGTAAAATTATTGGAATGATTTGAGAAAAAAATTTACACTAAGCTCATGGATAAGATATCCAATGCTATAGAACTGAGACAAGTTGATTTATCAACTAAAATGGATATTGTGAAGAAAGTTTTGGAGAGCATTTACCCTCTGTACAATAAACTATGCAATGTTGATATATTTGCTCAAGAGACTCAACAAACAATTGACAAGTTTTAAGGAGATTTTGGGTCTACTATATATTCGTTGGAGACATCTCCTAGCACTAGACAATTACATTTTCAGAGACTAATACTGACATAGGGAAGGCTTACCAAATTGCAAGAAAAAGATGCAAATATAAGATCAACTCTTATCAGTACATAATCCATGTTGACTGCACACATGGAAGTTTTGTAGAAGGATCTAGCCTTTATAGAGACATTTATGAAGAAATATTCTCATCTTTCTACACATGAAGGGCTAGTGGATATGGCAACAAATCTAGGCATACAGATTCAATCACTTAATGTAGCAATTATGAATCAAGATTCTAGATTGGGAATCATAATCAAAGTACACAAGCCAATCCTAGATAAATTTATAGTAAGTGTACAACCCTCATAGACATAAGTATAAAAAAAAGTAGGATTTTGAAGATATTGTCAAGGTAGATATCTACTCCAAAGGAGTCATAGAATAGAAATGAAGTACTTACTGAGGGGGAGTAATGTAACAAGGTAACAACAACATTTTTGAAAATTTTGAAGTTGAAATTTTTATAGAGACTGAGTAAAATGTATACATTATCTAACTTATGCATGAAGAAAGAATATATATGCCATGACAAAGTGTTTTTGCCACTCATGTCAAAGGGGGAGATTGTTTATCTCATTATAGTTTTGTTAAAGTAGGGACAAAGTAGTGAGCTAAGTGATTAGAGCATGCTGAGCATAAGTCTCTAGATAATACATGCTGAGTGATATGACAATTAGTGCCAAGCACTAGTAGGTTCCAAGTAGCCAGTATGTACTAAGTCACTCAAGTGTTGAGAGGACAATGTATGGTAAATATTTAGTGCATGCCAAGTGATTTAGGAGCCAAGTAAACAATGCAAGAGCACATTGAATGTCACACATCATAAGCCTATTGATACTGAGTATCTAGTCAATGATATAGGTGTTTCTAATGCCTAAAAATATTATGTAAACTATTTTTGGCTGACATAATCTCAAATTTTTGATATGAAGAGATAAGGATCAATTCATGTCACACATCCTTATGCAATGCATGCATCCAATAATAAAAAGGGAAGCATTAGGCAGCAATAGCAATTAACTAGAGCCATTGATTATAACCCAAAATTATCTCCATGATGCCTATTTAAAGAGGTAAACCCTAAGGGGAAGTACATGTGCAAAGAGAGATACTAAATAGAGTATCATGTGAGAAAGAAGTGTGGAGAAGATTCTTAAGTGAAGGTTAAGCATTGTAGAACTAGTTTATGAGAATATAATCAAGTGTGAAGTCAAGAAGTAAAAGGTTAGAGAAGATACATTAGATCAGAAGGATTAAGATATAGACTATAAAAGGAGATTAGAAATCTAGTAGAAAGGTGTTAACTGAAGGATCAGGTATTAAATCATTTTTATAGGTGATACATGGTAAATATCTTAACAAAGTAGTCCTAACAGGATTTTTTAAATCTTCTAACATAGTGCTTAATTAATTGTGAGTTTAAATCCTTTAGTCAAGGTGAGACCTAATAGTCTTTGTAAGCCTTTAACAGGGTAGACCTCTCACATAGTAGATCATAGATTATGATCAAAACTTTGTAGCCATAATTGGCCACGCTTTATTGCTATAGTAAGTAAGATTCGTGGGTATCATCCCCACCCTAGTTTTACCTTCTCCTTGGAGGGTTTCTAGGTAACCAAAATCTTTTGTGTTATGTGTTAATTACATTATTCTATGGATGTGATGCATGTTACATATTTTAGTTTATATGCTAAATTATTATTGGAATTATTTAGAATAACTAAGAGAGGGTGAATCAATTATCGAAGGTCTAGATGTACAAATAAAAAATTTCAATGCTTAGTCGATCCATATCCCTAAAACATTATTATGCATGCATCCATTAGATCATACACCTCTTAAAATTTTTAGGTTATTGTCCTAAGTCAAAAACAACTCTGCAAAAATGTAAACATGAAACATAATAGATTTGATAACACATTTGACACAAAGATTTTATGTGGAAGCCCAATTTGAGAAAAACCACCAATAACATGCTATTAATTCTCACTCTTCTTAAGTGATGCCCTGTGAAAGGCCAACCCTATTAAAGGTCACAATACACACTATTGAATGTGACTTGGTTAAAGGATTTCAATCACCCTGTTAGGAGTGATCCTTGTTAGAGGACTTTAGACCATTCACTTGGAATGTCACCTGATTAAATGATTTAAAAATGAATATTAGGTCAAGATTAATACAAAGGATTTACCCTAGACTAATACAATTTATTAGAAAGTAATAGTAAGGCTTGATCTGATAATAAATTACAACTCACTTGCAAATTATAGATCTGTGTTTTAGTTCTCCATTCTACTTGGCATTCACACACTTCAGCTCTGATAGCTTGTTCACCCTTTCAAGTATTCATACTCTTAAGCCTTCTTACTTTGCATGTTAATTGTAGTCTCTAATATTCAACCACTAAATGAAGCAATACCCTAGACTCCTTGTCTTCCTTAGGTTCTCACACATGACAACCTTATTTTTCTAATCAACTCTCTCTATAAATAGAGAATTAAGATCTTTTGTTGCTTAACCACAATCATCCATTTAAGGGTTAGGTAGAATTAGGTAAGATACATAGAATCTACCCACTTTTCTGTTTGGTTCCTCTAGAAAATTCTTCTACAATCTTCCTTGAATTTTCCATGAAATAGTTTACCTTAAATTTTGTGCCACTAGCTCATCATAGTTATCTTCCACACACTTCACAGAATTCAAGAAACCAAAATAATTGGCTCAGATTCATCAAATCTGTGATTCAACACAATATTGACACTCAATATCGATATGTTGTCACTTGGCTTTTATACTATTCTTCCACTCAGTCAACACTAGTTTACTCAGTGAATACTAAAGTTTGTTGATGCTTGACATCAACTAAAACTTTACTCATCATATACTGACAATCACTCAGCTTGCATTGAATTTCATCTTTGCTCAACACCTCTTATTTTTCACTCGACTTCCACTAATTTCTACTCAGCTTGGACTGACTGCTCGACAAGGCTCTTTTCATACTTGATCTTCTTCCAATCTTAACTTGAGTGATCTTTCATTTTAGAATTTAAGTAGATAAATAGTACACTATAGTATCAATATCTTACTTGGTCTCAATGCTTCATATACATACTAAATAACTCAACCTTTCTCTAGGTGCTATTGTTATCTCCTCTTTCCAAATTCTCATTATCAATCAACTAAATGATAACTTTTAGACCAAAAAGAAATTGTCTCACCAGTAGTTAGTAGGTCTGATATCATTGACAAAATAATGATTGTTCCAATACAAGCTCTTCACTTTAAAACAATCTCATATCAACAATCTCCCTCTTTGGCATATATCTCCCTCTTACAAGGTAGATGTATTTCTTTTAGTCATGTCTCCCTCAATAGGGCATATATATCCCTCTTTGGTAAACATTAGGTACACTATCTCCCTCTTTGATAAAATTTCCAAAGATTTGTCATCTCTATATGTAGATATAATCAATTTTAGAGTCTCCATCTATCACCTTTCATTGTGACTGTAAATCTTCTAATTTGGCTACTTCATTACTTTAGGCAGCTCCTAAAGTAATATCCACTACATCAAGTTGTAAGATACAACATTGAGCTTAGTTGATCTAGGGCACTATTTATGCTTCTTAAGTAGCTTTGGATAGGGGTGTCACCACTATTTTACCTCTTAGATACTCATGAGCATCCTTAGGTAAAGCTTTTATGAAGATATCAACTATCTGCTCTTTTTTATTCACATATTCCATCTCCACTTCTTTGTCTTGTACTAACTCTCTCAAGTAATGATACTTGATTGCAATGTTCTTAGTATTTGGGTGCATCACAAGGTTCTTTGATATATTTATAGCAGTTGTATTATCACAATAAAGTACCACAGGTTCAATTATTTCTTCCTTCATTCCTTTGAGTAGTTGTTTGATCCATACAATGTTTGTATAGTTTACTACAATAGACACATATTCAGCTTTAGAAGTAGATTGAGATATGCAATTTTGTTTCTTTCTAGTCCAGGTAACCAACCTCTTTCCTAAGGAAAATTCTCCTCTACTTATTCTCTTTCTATCATCAATATTTCTAGCCCAATCAGCATCAATGTATGCTTTCAACAAAAATCTCTCATGTTTCTTGTAGTAAAAACTATAGTTTTTTGTTCCTTTTAGATATCTCATAATTCTCTTAACAACCACCAAATGATTCTCCTTAGGATTAGCAAAGAATCTTGCAACAATCCCAATAGATAATGCAATGTCAGGTCATCTATGTACTATATATTGCAATTTTCTAATCAAAGACCTATACAATGTTTGATTCACATTAGTTGAATCATCATTCTTTGAAAACTTGTGTCCTATCACCATAGGTGTGCTAACTGGTTTGGAATCTTCCAATCAGAAAATTTTCAATATTTTCTTTACATACTTAGATTGAGTGATGTATATACCATATTTCATCTAATATACTTGCAAACAACAAAGAACTTGGACATCTCAAATTATTTATTCATTTCATTTGCAAACACCTTACATAATCAATCTTGAACTCCAAATATCATATCATCAAAAAAATTCAACTAGTAGCTAGCTTTACCTCCTTCTGTCTTCAGGTATAGATTGTTGTTATCATCATTTTTCTCAAATCCAATCTTCACAAGATAATTGTGAAGCCTTTCATACCATTCTCTTGGGACTTGCTTTAAACCATATAAAGCTTTGTTTAGTCTACATACCATGTTATTGTTGTTAGCATCAAAAAATCCTTCTAGCTATTCTATATAGACCTCTTCTTCTAATATGTCATTTAGAAATGTTGACTTCACATCCATTTGAAATACTTCAAAAACCTTTGTATGCAGTGTAAGCAAGTAGAGTTCTTACTCCTTCCAATCTTGAAATAGGGGCAAATGTTTTTCCATAGTCAATTCCTTCTTCTTGTGCATACCCCTTGCAAACTAATCTTGCCTTATTCTTTGTCACTTCACCATTTTCATCTAACTTGTTTCTGTACACCCACTTGGTTCCTATCACATTTTTGTCTTCTACTCTAAGAACTAGAGTCCATGTCTTGTTCTTCTCAATCTACTCAATCTCTTCTTTCATGGGTTTACTCAAGTCCTAATTTTCTAAGGCATCTTTCACTATCTTAGGCTCATGCATACTTAGAAAACATGTATCACTTCTCAACCTATTCCTTATTACTGGTCTATCATCTTTATCTCTAATAATTTTTTTAGCAGGGTGATGTCTTTTGACATATTTTGAAAATCTTTATTTTGCTTTACTTTCCTTATTAGGTCTATCAATTTTTGAGTCACTATGTACTTCTCTATCAAGTAATTCAACATTTCTTCATGTATACTTATCTCAAAATTAGAACAAGTCTCAGCTTCTATCTGCAACTTGATTCCTATCTCTAGCTTAGTTCTTGAATGCAACTCAACATTCATTGTACGTGACTTGATAGTCACTAAAACTTGTTGTTGATTTGGAACTTAGTTTACAAGATCTTCATCAATAGGCACACCTTCATAGAAATATACAAAATATTTTTACTCCTATAGTTCCTTCATGGGTTCAGCTTCATGTACCTCTATATATTCATCAAACATCACATTTGCACTTTCCAAAACTTTGTTAGTATTAATATTTAAACACTCATAAGCTTTACTCCTTGTGGAATAGCCAATTAAGGCATATAAATTCTTCAATTTTAGCATCTAATTTACCATTCCTAAAATCTTTAAGAATGTGGCACTTGCTTCCAAAAAGCTTAAAATATTTTACATTGGGTGACTATCCATACTATAATTCAAAAGGTGTTGAATGAATACCTTTATTGACTTGCACATGGATCAAGGTATAGGTAGTTGTACTTACAACCTCTCTCCAATATTTCAAAGAAACATTCTTCTCCATCATGAGTGTCCTAGCATAGTCCATTATAGATCTATTCCTCCTTTTAGAAATTCCATTCTGTGGAGGGGTCCTAGCTACAGATATATGTCTTTTGATTCCTCTATCATTACATAACATCTCAAACTCATTTGATGTAAATTATCCATCTCTATTAGATCTCATACATTTTAGGCTTTTGACTATCTCCTTTTCAACTCTAGCTAAGTACCACTTAAACATTTGGAAGCATCAAATTTCTATTTTAGAAACATAATTGTTATCGTCCTAGAATAATCATCAACAAATAGGATAATGTACTTGTCACCCTTGTAGCTTTGCACATTAATTGGTTCACACAAGTCAGTATGAACAATCTCAAGAATTTATTTTGAGGTGTGAGTCTTACTCTTAAAACTAGACTTTTTCATCTTGCCTAATTGACATTGTTTGCAAATTATATTGTTAGGTTTCTTCAATTTAGGCTAACCTTTGACTCTTTTCATGTGACTGATATTCACTAAGTTATCAAAGTTAACATGACATAACCTCTTGTGCCATAACCACACATCATCAAATTCTACAACAAGACTCAAACATGAGACTCCCACTCAACTGTGAGACCTTCTTATAGAGGATAACTGAAAAACAACCTTGCTCTAATACCACTTGTTAGGATTTAAACCATAGATAGAAATAACAATTACATGCAAATATAAACAATGTCATAAAATAATAGATCACACAAAAGAGAACACAAGACACCAAGATTTAATTTGGTTCACCAAATCCCTGGGCTACGTCCACCAAATAACAAGTCTAATATTATTACGATCTAGTGATTACAACCTATAATCCCTTATAGCCCAATTCATATCAAGATAAAATAGATTACCTCTAGTTTGATCACCTTTTTCAATTAGTTTCCCATTAGTATCATAGATCTTATCTATCTTGTTCTAAAACTCATCCTTCCAAACTAAACTACTCAGTTGTGACACATTCACCAAATTATAGCTAGGTCCTTCAACACAATAAGTATTGTCACACATAATCTTTTCTGTGACTTTTATAGAACCTTTTCCTTTTATCAAATAGGGTGCATCATTACCAAACCTTACATTATTTCCATCATAAAAATTTAGGGTAATGACTTACTTTTATCTCCAATCATGTGATGTGAACACCCACTATCAAAGATCCATCTATCATTCTTGTCCACATAAGACACCAATGCAATTGCCTCATCCTCATCATGGTCATCAGATCCATCTTTGGTTTTCTCTTTTGCAATGTAGCAAGACTTCTTTCCTTTTTCTTTGTAATCTTTGTTGTCTTCATCTCTTTTACTTCTATATTTGTCTCCACTTCTATTTTTCTTCTTTTTTGGACATCTAGCAGCAATATGACCAACCTCATTGCAATTAAAACACATGATAGGTAATTTACCTTTAAATTTTCCTTTGCCTTTGTGAAATCTCCTTGTTAGCAATGCTTCAAGCCATTTTACATCTTCCTCATTTGTATCACTATCACTAGAAATATATTTGACATTTTCTCTTTATCTTTAGGTTTCTTTAATGATAGTTTAGCTTTGAAAGAAAATTCAACATTCTTAGATTTAAAGTTATCAAAATTAGAGAAATCAAAGGTAGTTAGCCTACCTACCATACTTTCAAGAGTAAGATTAGAACCTAGTATACATCTTAATTCTTGTATGGTAGAAACTCTAATGGCATAGATGGGCAATAGTGTTCTCAATACTTTGCTTAATACAATATCATCATCTATCTTACTAGTAGCTCTTCTTATAGCATTAGCAACATCTTTTATTCTAGAGAAATATTGAGCAACATTATTGCCTTCTTACATCCTCATATTATCAAACTTACCTCTCAAACTTTCATATTTGGCTCTTAGAATATTTTTGTCTCCTCCATAAACAATGTGAAGAGAATCACACATGTTCTTTACACTGTCCCAATTATGTTCTTTCTTCATCTTTAGATCATCAGTAGTTAGGGCTCAATAAGATTGACATGCTCAATGATGATGGTAGATTGTTCATGATCTCCAAGACCTCCTAGGTATAGCTTCATTAGACTTTTTCATGAACAGAAGTTCTCCTTGTTAAGCTTGGGTACTTCTCTCTTTCACATCTTGATCTTTTGCTTCTACTACCTTCAAACTAGTCCTCTTAAGAACTATTGTGCTCTGATACCAATTGCTGAAATTCTTTAGAATAACTGAGAGGGGGTTGAATTAGTTATCCAAGGTCCATATGTACAAATAAAACTTTTTAATGCTTAGTAGACCCATACCCATAAAACCTTATTATGTGTGCATCCATTAGATCATACAACTCTTAAAATTTGTAGGTTATTGTCCTAAGTCAAAAAAACTTTGCAAAAATGTAAACATGAAACATAACATATTCAATAACATATTTGACACAAGGATTTTATGTGAAAACCCAATTTTGGAAAAACCTCGAGTAACATTATACTATTTCTCACTCTTTTGAAGTGATGTCCTGTGAAAGGCCAACCCTGTTAAAGGTTACAATGCATACTGTTAAATGTGACCTAGTTAAAGGATTTCAATCACATTATTAGGAGAAAGCCTTGTTAGGGGACTTTAAACCATTTACTTGCGATCTCACCTAGTTAAAGGATTCAAAAATGATTGTTAGGTCAACCTTGATCCAAAGGATTTACCTTAGACTAATATAATGATTAGAAAGTGATAGTAAGGCTTGATCTAATACAACTTACTTGTAGATTACAGATCTCTACTTTAGTCCTCCATTCTACTTGGCATTCACACACTTTATATCTAATAGCTTGTTCACCCTTCAACCATTTATACTCTTAAGCCATCTTGCTTTGCATGCCAATTATAGTCTCTTCTATTCAACCACAAAATGAAGCAATACCCTAGATTCCTTGTCTTCCTTAGATTCTCTCACATGAAACCCTTTACTTCTGACCAACTCTCTCTATAAATAGAGAATTAAGATCTTTTTTTTCTTAACCAAAATAATCCATTTTAGGGTTAGGTAGGATGCATTAAATCTACCCACTTTTCCATTTGGTTCCTCTAGGAACTTCTTCTACAATCTTCCTTGAATTTTCCACAAAATGGTTTACCTTAAATTTTGTGCCACTAGCTCATCATAGTTATCTTCCACTTAATTCATACAATTCAAGAAAACAAAAGAGTTAGCTTAGATTTGTCAAATCTATGATTTAACACAATACTACCACTCAACATCAATATGTTGTCACTCAACTTCTATATTTTTCTTCCACTCAATCAACACTAGTTTACTCAGTGAATACTAAAGTTTACTGATGCTTGGCATCAACTAAAACTTTACTCAACATATACTGACAATCACTTAGCTTGTACTAAATTTCATCTTTGCTCGGCACCTCTTGTTTTTCACTTGGCTTCCATTGATTCCTATGCGACTTGTACTAACTACTTGGCAAGGCTCTTTTCATACTCAATCTTCTTCTAATATTAACTTGAGTAATATTTCATTTCATACTTTAAGTGGATAAGTAATACACTATAGTATCAATGTCTTACTTGGTCTTAGTGCTTCTTTTACATACCAAATAACTCAACCTTTCTCTAGGTACTACTGTTGTCTCACCAGTAGGTAGCAAGTTTGACATCATTGAAAAAATAATGATTGTTCCATTAAAATTTCTTCACTTCAAAAAAATCTCATACCAACAATTATCAGATGCATGAATAGTGAAATGTTTTAAGGTAAAAGTTTTAAGTGATGATTCACCCCCCTT
The DNA here is from genome assembly GCA_028749045.1 of Cupressus sempervirens. Classification (NCBI taxonomy): domain Eukaryota; kingdom Viridiplantae; phylum Streptophyta; class Pinopsida; order Cupressales; family Cupressaceae; genus Cupressus; species Cupressus sempervirens. Next base: position 784,256,400 of record CM053791.1, on the reverse strand, counting down.
TGAGAACTTACTTTTTCATTTATATTGAGAACCAGAAGATTGAAATACAACTTGCCCAACATCAACTAAAGGAAGTAAAAGATGAATTGTAACAATCATTGAAGATAAGAAAGGATTTGGCCATTCAAAAAAATGACACTCAGTATCAAGAAGAAGATATTATAGGATTGTTTAAAGGTAAGGACTCTAAAGAATTTGATGTAACAATTGCAAATCTAATGGGAAAGAATAATGCCCTAAATGAAGAAGTCAAGAATCTTAAAAGGGAGAAATAAAATCAATTAATTATGTTGTGTGAGATAACTTAACTAAAAAAGAAAGTTGAGGAAGACAAATTCATGATTGAAGAAGACAAAAGAATAATAGCAAACAAAATTAAGGAGAAGACATCATATATGCAAAAACTAGCAAACATGTAACTTGCCACAATGAATTAACTAATGATTGCAAATCAAGAATTGAATAGGAAAGACATTGAGATTGTAATAATGAAATCATAGAATGACCTACTATAGAATGAATTGAAATTAGAAAATTGAAAGGTTCAACAAACCTAGTGAAGCCATAACGTACTTCGAGAAAAATATGAACACACCGAGGATAAATGATGATACTACTTGATTGGGATATTCTACTACCAAGGAAGGAGAATCATCTAAAAGTGGTGAACAAAGAAATAATAAGGAAAAGACCAAAATACCCACTTTTTGTCATTGTGACAAATCAGGTCATAGAAAAAATGTCTCTAGGAGTAACACTAGAAATCAAACCCCTAAGCCAAAAAATAGATACTGCTATAACTTCAATAAGAAAGGATATCAAGAACATGAATGCAGGACAAAGACAATCAACACTTAGAAATTTGAAGGATATTGTTACAACTGTTAGAAGTATGGACACAAAACATATGAATACAAATCTAAATCTAAGTGGACATCAAACAAGAAAACAAAGGTAGATCATCATGGAAATTCTTACAATTAGGATTACAACACAAGGAATAGTTGTCACTATTGTGTAGGATATGGTCATGTTGTTGTAACTTGCATAAGGACTTACTTTAGAGAAAATTACAAAAAGTGGTTAAATGGAGAGATTGTATGCTTCAGTTGTCTTTAGGTCGGTCATGTGAGTAGAAACTTCCCAACTTGATCACCTATACCGAGTATTGAATTCAATGAAGGAAAAGCAAAGGTAGATGCTAAAAAGACAAAGATGTAGATGAACAAGACATGGAGAAAGAAGGAAGATTGAATCACATCAAGCCAATATAAGGTCACCTTATTTAATGGATAAGGTGATTACATCACCCCCAACTAGGCAATCAAAGGTATGTGTGGAACTTATATCTTAAATGCTATATTTTGCATTTGAGGAATGAAAAGATTTATCAACATGGATTAATATGAAATGAAGTGATTAGAAGAAAGTGATATTCTATCATTGTGATATATTTTGTGTTGCTACCAAGTAATAAAAGAATTGTAATTACTATCGAGTAATGGAGGAATCATAGTGATTGTCGAGTTAGTTATGCTGACTGAGCACATTGATAATCCTATGGTGACTGAGCTTAAAATTATATATGTACTATGCATTAATTGCAAGGTTTTTCAGGTTATATAGTCAAATTTTGAGTCATTTGCACTTACCAAGAGATCAAAGAGTATGAAGGAGAATTGTGAATAGGGTTTAGTGACTACAAATAAGATTCTACTACAACATAACACTATTTCATCAATTCAAAAGGTATTTCACTAGTGCTGAGTTACATTATTTCAAGTTTATAAATGGTCAATAGCAAAAATAGAAGCAAGCTCTTTAATAGTAGAGAGGAGAGAAGATAAAGAGGTTACTAACATTCAATTGATCAATAATGATGTATGAGAACCTCCTAAATTTTGTGCTATACCTAAAATTGCATACAAGGGAGACCCATTAGGTGCGTTGTCAATGATTTCATCAAAGGTTTTAATGATTCATGATGTATGTTGTTGCTATATGTACAAATTAGGTAAAGTAGGAGATCTCAAAATCAGGGAGACCTTCTAGAGGCTATGTGAAAATAGAGTGTTGAAGGAGGAGAACAAGATTGTAGAGTGCAAAGGGTTAACATGTGCCCTAGATTTCACTCAGGTATTCAATAAAGAATTGATAAAGATAGTGCCAAGCATAATTCATGAAAACTAGCTATGGTTGGAAGATGGTCCTATCAAGTTCTCAAAGACAATTATTTATAGGGTTATAGGGTATCCTACCCTAGATAGAACCAAGATGATAAGGAGTGATGCCAAAGAAGCTATTGAAAATAACACTGAAGTAGTATGGAATAAAAGGGGCATGTCAATTCATACTATTACAAACCCTATAATTGCATTTGCAGTGCATGTGATAACACATAGATTTTATCAATATAGTAGACTCAATAGTGTACTGTGGGATGTCATGGAGCTAGGTTACAAAATTGTCAAGAGAGATGACAACTACAACCTAGCTGAGCTACACCTTCAACAATTGTCAAAACCTATAAGCTATTAGAAAGGCAAACAATTCACAATGTAAGTTTGGCTCACTTATTATCTATATATTCTTCTATTTCCAAAATACATTTTCCACATTTTGAAAAGTAGTTTGGAAGACCAATTGGTCAATTGCCCATCAGATAGGGGAGTAAATTGAGCAGTTAGGTGAAATTTTTGATTTAGTAATTCCTAGCTATTTTGAAGGCTTTAAGAAATCTATGAAGAAGAGATCGAGGATTCCTATATCTCTAGTGGAACAACATTACAATGATGTTTTTTTCCTAGTAGATGCTGACTATACTTATGTTTAGTCAGTTATTCCAAGGTTGAGATGGTTGAGACACTTACCTTATGAGGTAAATGTTGATGAAGCAACTACAACCATCACTATACTATTGGTAGAAAAGATAGAAAAGGATGCTACATCATTTAGAAAGTATGAAGAAACTAAGTCAAGGATTAATGTAAAATTATAAATTGCCACCATTATCTAAAAGAAAAAGAAAATGGTGAAGAATCTAAAAGAGAAGTTTGGTGAAGAAGAAGAAAAAGAAGAAGAAGCTCAAGGACCTTTGCAGATCACACAAGGCCAAGGTGAGGGCCAAGGTGATGAGTAAGAGGAGGATAAGGAACTAAGGAAATTGGAAAGAAGATGAAGACACAAAAGAAAGTGCAGAAACCTAAGAAGGCAACAAAGAAAATAGAATAGAAGCCAGTTGCACCTTTGACAAGGTCAAGCACAAGGGTTGCCACTATACAAGCCAAGGAAGCACAATCCACCAAAGGGAAAATGAAGGATGCTATAGTAGAGCCAAGAATTCTTGCAAAGAAACTACGAAGAAAGTATAATCCACAAGAGGAATTAGATGACATCAATCAATTCAAAATCTTAAGCCACAATCATTCATCTGATATTGATAATCTATGTGAGAATGTAAAGAACAATGTAGATTTATCTAGATTTACACACAATCATTTTGATAAGTTAGATAAATGAGACTAGAATAATGTTGAAGAATATATTTATAACATGATGGCTACTTTTAAGACAACTCCTTTAGAGATTGCTAACTCTATTACTAAAATTCTATATGAGAGAGTTGAGCAGAAATAGAAGCTCAGTATGGCTATTGAAAGGATGATAAGAGAGACAACTCTAGATTAAGTTATGCCTATTTTGAACAAAAATCAAATTCCTAAATCCTTAGTGAAGTATAAAGGGAAATGTTCTCCAAAACACAAAGCTTTTCATATTCTAAAGAAGCAAATTGAAGAGGTGGTAATCCAAAGCACATTACTTTGGAAATCAATCTATGGGTTTCCTATACAAGAAGTAGAAGAGAAGATAGATATAGTGGAAGAAAAGTAAGATACATTGCAAGAGGCGGAAGAAATAATGCCAGACTCTAGTATTCCATAGGTAGAATGAGAGAGTTAACTAGACTCTGTAACTATTGAAGAAGTTCTTGACAACTCTACTAAGAATTTCAATCCTCTCACTGATGATGACGTTAAGAATTTGCAGCAATAATCAACCAATACAACTATACCATGCAAAAATCCTATATTGATGAGGATTGACGATTCTCAAAAGGGTGAGATTGAATCCTTAGGAGAAAAACAACAATACACATCTATTGTATCCCCACTTGTTGCAGAGGCAAAGGAGAAAGAAACAAATGATAAATCTCAAGATAAGGTTTTGGAGAAGAAAGATGAGCTTAACAATGGACCATTTGAAATGCCAATATTTTCCATTGAGATGAAAAAGAAAGAGGTAGATACACTAGCTATATTACTACCTAGTCCAAAAAAATCAGGTATACCAATAATTATGGTAATTGACAAGGAAGGAAATGAGGAGAATAATGGTAAAGAAGCTAGTTCTATACCCACCTCCCCAAAACATATTGAAGATCATAAGGAGGATGAGCACAAAGAAGAGGATGATATGACTGTTGATATATATGAATAAGTAGTAATACAAATACTACTTACCTTGCTAGTGACTACATCACCTCTCAATAGCCAAAATCTTCATGTACTGCATATTTAGACCACACCAATTGTAAATATTAGTGCCGCATACAAGCACACAAAAGAGTGTTAAAAATACATCATTGGAGGATGCGAGTTTAGATGAGGTGATTTTTTTACTCTAATTCAATCCTACAAAAATCAAACTAGAAGAAATGAAGATACTCTAGGAGGCCCTACAAAGAAAATCAAGACAAGAGAAGCTTAGGAGGGAGCACAAGGAGAAATAAGTTTTACATGAAATTAATGATATTTTTATAGATGCTTTTGAAATTTTTGATTCATTGTCTAGTGAGCCTAACTTAGAAAAAACTTGTACTTATAGTTGATAAGATTAAAATTATTGGAATGATCTAAGAAGAAATTTCACACTAAGGTCATGGATAAGATATCTAGTGCTATAGAACTAAGTCAAGTTGATTTATCAACTAAATTGGATAGTGTGAAGAAATTTTTGGAGAATATTTACTCTCTCTATAGTAAACTATGAAATTTTGATATATTTATCTAAAAGACTCAACAAACAATTGATAGGTTGCAAGGAGATCTTAGGTCTACTGGATCTTTACTGGAGACATCTCTTGGGACTAGCCAATTACATTTTTAAAGACTAATGTTGACATAGGGAAGGCTTGCTGAGTTTCAAAAAAAGATGCAAATATAAGATCAACTCTTATCAGCATACAGTCCATGTTGACTTCACACATGGAAGTTTTATAGAAGGAAATAGCCTTTGCAGAGACATTGATGAAGAAAGGTTCTCATCTTTCTACACATGAAGGACTAGTGGATATGGCAAAAAATCTAGAAATACAGATTCAATAACTTGATGCAGCAAGAAAAAATCAAGATTCTACATTTGGAATCACAATGGATGTATACAAGCCATTACTAGAAAAATTTATAGTAAGTGTAAAACCCTCATAGACACAAGCGTCAAAAAGGGGGATTTTGAAGATTTTGACAATATTCTCAAGGAAAATATCTACTCACAAGGAGTCATAGAACACAAATGAAGTATTTACTTAGAGAGAGTAACATAACAAGGTAACAACAACATTTTTGCAAATTTTGAAGGTTTTGAATTTTTTTATAAAGACTGAGCAGAATGTATACATTGTTTTACTTATGCATGAAGAAAGAATATATATGCCATGACCAAGTGTTTTCCCACTCATATCAAAGGGGGAGATTGTTAATCTCATTATGGTTTTGACAAAGTAGTGACAAAACATGTAGTCATCATATAGCATATTTAATTGGTCATCACTATGACTGAGCTACTATTTAGGTCAAGTGCATAGTGTGTGTTAGCTGAATAGAATGAGTTGAGTGATTAGTGTTAGTTGAGTTATCAGAGCATGTCAAGTATAAGTCTCCAAAAAATACATACTAAGTGATATGATAGTTAATGACCATTCCCCTAAGGGAAATAATTAGAAGATTGGGCTAAAGAAATATTATGGTCATAGTAGAAAATAGTTAATTCTTGAGATAAAAAATAAGTTGCATTGTTAGTGACTATTTTCTGGGGTACCCTATAGCAAACTAGAATGTTATCTTTTAGAAAATCATATACAACCTGTGAATTGCTCTTTCTAGAGGGGATTTCTTCCACCTACTTTGTAACATAATAAGTTATTGTCATTATTTATGTGTTTCCTACCCCTTAAAGTTAGGTGTATTGGCCTTATAAATTCCAAACTCCATTTTAAAAATGGTTCATTAATTATAACTAGCTTCATGGGTAGAACAATCAATTGGGGTTTATCCATAAAATGCTTATATTTTTCACAATTATTCAACAATGCATAGCTATCCTTAAACATAGTTGAACAATAGAAGATTTTTCTCAAGATTTTGAAGGTTTTTACAGTAGATGAAAAGTGTCATCCACAAACTTCATCATGAAAAGATTTCAAAATTTCTTATGACTAGTCTTTGTCAACATACCTTAAAAAGGTTTGTGTGTACCCTTCTTATACAAAACACATTGGGTGATAGCATGCTTGTTTTCTCTAAACCTCAAATCCCTCCTTTCATAACGTGTCATATTTTTAGGGAATTCTCCATAAGTTAAGTAATATGTTATGTTAAAAATCTAGGGGTCTGTAAGACTTACCAATAGAGCCACTTGTTCTTGTTCCGTACTCTCTTCCAGTGAAATTTCATTTTCAACTATCAACATGTAAAGTCCCCAACCCCAAACTAGCTTGGTTGGCTTTATGGTTAGATCATACTCTTGTATTTTTCTAACCCAAGTTCCTCTTTTATTTATTCTAATTTCTTGTTGGGCTAGGATACTCTTCATGATAGTATTAGGTAGATATACTATTCAGTGATAGTGTGAAATATAGCACCTAAATTTTTTAACTGATTTCACCAAAGAAAAGGATTATATCTCTATGAGTGAATACTTAAACTAATTCTTTTCTAATGTTGTTCTCATAAAATATGTGGGGTCTTCTTCTACATTATAATTCTCTAAATTAGAATGCCCAAGAGAGTGTGCTATGAGGTATAGAAGTATATAATAAAGTCTCTTTTAAAATTAGGACTAACCAATAGGGGAGTCTTTTCTATAGAAGTTTTGATATCATCAAATGCCCTTTTCCTTCTTCACTTCATTTAAAGTGTTGCTTCTCACTCATCATATCAATTATGTGTTTAGTAATTTATAAGAATTTAGGAATAAAGGCCCTTATAAATTTCACTTGACCAAACAAATATTTTATAGATTTCCTATTTGAAGGTAGGTTCAATTGTTTGATAGCTTTAACCCTTTCCAAATCGATCCTTATCCCTTCCTTGAAAAAAATGTTCCCTAGAATCATTCCTTCCTCAACTAAATAGACTGACATTTGAGGATTTAAAGAAATATTATGGTCCCTACATCTCTTTAGTACCACCCATATGTCTTTGAGATGACTATCAGATCATCAAGATCCACTATGATTATCATATTCCTTAAATCCAGAAAAGAAGAATTCATTACAATCTAAAACATAGCTCTTATATTAATTTAGACAAATAGAATTCAATTGTAGGCATAAGTACCACAAGGAGTTATAAAGGCCATTTTATATTAGTCTTCCTCAACCATACTTATCTACTTGTAGCCTAAAAGAACATTGACACCATTTCAAAACTTGAAAGAGTTTAGAGGACATCTATCATTGTAGGTAGGGCATAATTATCTTCAAGACTATCTTGATTGAGATTATGAAAATCCATGCAAATACTTATCTCTCCATTTTTCTTTCTCACTGGGACAATGCTAGCTATCCAAGTTGAATCATCAATTGGATAAATTATCCTTTCCTTCTGAAAGTTTGGAGTTATAATTTCACAAATTTTGTTGAAATTTATCACACCTAGTTTCAATGGGATATGGTGTATGAAGTGTACACCTCATAAATTTTTGAGATCTTGATAACCCCAAACAAACACATATTTATAACTAAGAAACAAGTCTTTTAGCTTACTTCTTTGAAAGGAAGCACAAGACCTACCAACCATTATCCATTTAGGCTCAAGGTTAGTAGCCACATTGATCTTATCATATTCCTTAGAAAATTGAGGATACATGAGCCTCTTCTCAATTGAACTATCATCCTTGTTTGAAAACAAATGCTCTAAAGAGAAAATACCCCTCAAGATTTTCTTCCCCTTTAGTTGAACCACACCATCTTCATTGTTCAAGTCTAAGTAGAAATATTTACAACAATTATCTGAACCTTAAAAATAAAAATTAGAGAATCACTCAACATAGCCAAATAAATTTCTAATTTGGTCATCATAATTAAACACTTGCTAATAGTCTACATTGTCAGGAATGCTTGGCCAATAGTTCATTTCAATTCCATAACTATTTATTTTGAAGTATGGGTGAGGCAATAGGTGTGAAGATGATATGGCTAGAGAATCTTTGTGGGTGTTACTGCTCCTAGGAATGGCTTCAATTAAAAATGCTTCAAAATATTCTATCTAGATGTACAAAATTCTTACCTGATTCAAAGTTAGTTCTACTTCTCCCCTTGTAACTAGTTGTTTGATTCCTCTATGCTTTGTCTCCTACAAGACAAGTGACACGGATTTTTATTCAATGTTGAAAGAAAAAGGGAAGCACTCCTCTAACAAAGACATTAATACCACAATAACACTTGAACCAAATTTGGAAGAGCTTTCATCAAACTCCATTTTCTAAATCCATAACTTTCTTCACTTGAACCTACTAATGGTTTGGTGAAGTCCCCTAGAAACATAACATAATTTATAAAATAACATTCCTTATATAAAAATTGAGCATTAGGATCGTTAGAAGGGAAGACTAAGTACTTATTCTTAAGTTCAAGTGCAAGGTTAACTTTCTTCCTCCAAATAGAAATGACAACTGCAAACTAATCAATTTTTATCTTGCCCCCCCACCCCCATATATTTACCAAGGTTTCTTCTTAGAAACATCTCATTGCTTTTTATATTATTAGCAAAAAATATAGTCAATTTCAATCTTTTGGCTGGGTATGTAGGAAACATAGCCTAGACATCCTTCACTTGACCCATGAGTGGAACTTATTTCCCATCCATTGAGTAACACCTCCCAAAAGTCTTGGTAAGGGTGATATATAAATCCATGGAGACAAATGAAGTAATACTAAAACTATGATTCAATTACTCAACTTTCAACCATTTAACAATAAAGAGATGTAAAAAGGATTAGCCTTACTATTCTCATTCTCGATTTCAAATATAGAGGGAGGCTTTGGGATTTTAGATTGATCATGAAAGTCTTTAGCAAAAACTAGAGTAGTTTGTGAGGTTAAATTTTCTTCTATAAAAAGATTTCCTTGAACCATTGAACTTGATTCCCCCTTTACATTCTTGACTAACCTATCTAGTTCCTAAGGATTTTATTTTAAATACTAAAAAATTAAATAGTTACAATAGAATTTTTACAAAATTCAATGATGTCAAATATAGAAGAGGAGGGAGAAGAACTTACAATATTTTTTTGCAAAATCTTAACTTTAGACACCTTCAGGTTAGTAAAACTATCAATATTCATTTGATCTTTCCCTCTAGAAGGTTTTTTAATGTATTGGTTCCAAGAGAAAAATTAGGGGTTCTTTGGTTGCTAGTCAAAAAAAAACATGAATGATCATTAAGGGTGACTAAGATATCCCCTCCTTTTGTCTGAGTTAGATTCATATTCAAGATACAAAGAGCCACAATCACTTGGTCCTACTTGATATCCTTCACCATCATTGGTATCTTCCACCAAATGATCCTTTTCTACCTTCATTTGTAAATGTCTGATCATATTAGTTTATGTCCCTCTATCATGATCAATAGTTATGTGGAAGAAGAACATTTTCTCTTTACTCAAGATAGGTTCAATCATCATGCAAGGTTATGGGGTAGTTAATTGGGTGTTTTTATTGATAGATTATTGAGTTGATGACTTATGTCTTGATATGCTATTTGATATAATGGTAAATTTATTTTTTACCTCATTTTAAGTATGAGTACATCATTAACTAAACTTTCTATGACTAGGTTGTTGGTGGTGGAAAGTGAGGCACCCAAGAATTGGATGTCTTATTTCCATTTACCAATCATGATGAGTACATCCTCAAGTGTAATGGACAACCTTTGAGTTGCTGTTAGATCTTGAGCACCATCTTTCATTAGGGGAAAGTTGATATTAGGGCTCATAATATTTAGGAAATATCCTTTTATATTCTCATCATTCAGTCTTTAGGCATTAGGAATTTTCTATAGAATCTTATTAAACTTAGCTCTAAACTCCATCATGGGTTCATGTAGCTCTTCCTTCAATTGTATCAAGCGAAGAAAAAGAGTGTATTCATCTCCAAGTGTCTTGGACCTATCCTTAAAGGCTACTATCATCTTAGTCTAATTATATATGGAAGTACATGGAAGGTGATGAAACCAAACCACCACAACATTAATTAAAGTTTTAATAAGAAGCCTTATTACCATATCTTTAGTTGGTACATTTATTACACCATATTTTTGGAATTCTTTAGAAACACTGAGAGGGGGAGGGGGGGGGGGGGGGGGGGGGTGGTAAATCAGTTGTTCAAGGTCTAGATGTACAAATAGAACTTTTCACAACTTAGTGAACCCATAAAATATTTATCATCATGCATGCATCCATAAGATTATGCAATCACTTAAAACTTGTAGGTTATTGTCAAATTAATTTGCAAAAATGTAAACATGAAACATAACAAATTCAATAACACATTTGACATGATGATTTACATGGAAACCCAATTTGGGAAAAACCACCAGTAACATGTTACTTTTTCTCACTCTTCTGAAGTGATTCCCTTGGAAAGACCAACATTATTAAAGGTTACAATGTACACTATTAAATGTGACTCGATTAAAGGATTTCAATCACCCTATTAGGAGTGAGCCTTGTTAGAGGAATTTAGACCATTCACTTGGAATGGCACCCAGTTAAAGGATTTACAAATGACTATTAGGTAAAACTTAATCCAAAGGATTTACCCTAGACTGATTACAATTATTAGAGATTAATAGTAAGGCTTGATCTGGTAACAACTTAAAACTCCATTTGTAAATTATAGATCTCTATTTTACTCCTCCATTCTACTTGGTTTTCACACACTTCAGCTTTGATAGCTTGTTCACCGTTCAAGCATCCATATCCTTAAGCCTTCTTTCTCATCATTTTAATGTAGACTCTTCACTTAGATCACTGAATGAAGTAATACCCTAGACTCCTTGTCTTCCTTGGGTTCTCGCACATGACAACATTTTCTTCTAACCAACCATTCCTATAAATAAATAATTAAGATATTTTTCCATTCATTCTCCATCATCCAATTTAGGGTTAGGTTAGATTAGGTAGAATTCAATGAATCTACCCCTCATTCCATTTCATTTCTAGAAACTTTTCTTTCAATCCTCTTTGAATTCACCTCAAAATAGTTTACCATGAATTTTGTTCAACTAGCTCATCAATCTTATCTTCCACTTGGTTCACACAATCCAAGAAAACAAACTTGTTAGCTCAGATCCATTGGATTCACAATCTTTCTTAATAATGTTGACACTCAATATTAACTTGCTTCTGATGCTCAACACATACTATGTTGCTTGACATCCTCTGTAAAATCACTCGACACAAACTAAACTTTACTAGTGCTCAACATCAACTAAACTTTACTCAGCATCAACTATTTTACATAGAATTTTACTCAGATCCAACTAATTTTTTGCTTGGCTTGTACTAACTTCTCTTGACACCTACTGTCCATTCGGTCAAGCTTGGCAGACAAACTTTGTTTAACTTATTCTTCTAAACTTGCTAAGTGTAACCAACCATTGTAACCATAAGTAGATTATCAATGCACTATGATATCACTGTCTTAGCTAATTCTTGTACTCCTTTTCATATCATAACTCAATCTTTCCTCTAGGTTACATCATTTGATCAAATCCACTTCATCAATCAAATAAGTGATAGTACTTAAATCATATAAGCAATTATCTTACTAGCAACTAGCAAGTTTGACATCAGTGACAAAATAATGATTGAAACACATTTATCATACTTGTATCAATCTCTTTTCAACAATATCCTTCTTTGGCATTGATGGAAAACCAAACTGATCAACCAAACTAACTTTGGTTTAAACTATAAGACCAACAAAATACCAAAAAGAAAATAATTCCTTTATTGAAATCTCTCTTTCTATTAGCAACTTTCATCTTCTAAATAGGTCACAAAATTTTGTCCTATTTTGATCAATAGAATATCAACTCACCCTTATGAATCCCTCTACATTATCTTTCTCAGCAGTCAAAATGTCTACCTCATACTGTGTTTTAGGATTGCTCCCTTATATATATATATATATATATATATCTATATATATATATATATATATATATATATATATATATATATATATATATATATATATATATATATATATGGATTTCTCCCTTCAACTATATCTCCCTCTTTGAAAATAATGCCAAAGACTTTTCATCTTAATATGTAGATATGAACTTTTTCAGTTTCTCCCTTTGTAACCTTGCTTGTGACTGATTAGTAGTTTCAGCTCTTTGATTACTTTAGGTATCTCCTAAAGTAAGATCCACCACATCAATTTGTAACATATGGTAATTAGCTTGTTTGATGTAGGGCACTCCTCTTTTTTTTCTTAGATAGCCTTTGATAGGGGTATTGCCCCTAGTTTACCTCTTAGATACTCATGAGAATCCTTAGGTAATTCTTTTGTGAAGATATCAGCAATTTTCTCTTTTGTGTTAACATGTTCCATCTTCACCTCTTTATCTTGAACTAATTCTCTCAAGTAATGATACTTGATTGCAATGTGCTTAGTCTTTGTGTGCATCACAAGATTCTTTGATATATTTATAGCACTTGTATTATCACAATAAAGTATCACTGGTTTAGTAATCTCTTCCTTCATACCTTTGAGTAGTTGTTTGATCCATACAATGTTTGTACAATTTACAACAACAACAATATATTGAGCTTCAATAGTAGATTGTGAAGTGCAATTTTTTTTCTTGCTACTCCTTGTAACTAGCCTCTTGCCTAAGAAAAATTCTCCTTTACTAGCTTCTATCATCAATGTTTCCAACCCAATCAACATCAATATAGGCTCTTAATTCAAATTTCTCATTTTTCTTTTAGTATAGACCATATTTCTCTATTCCTTTTAGATATCTCATTATTCTCTTTACATCCATCAAATGATTCTCCCTAGGATTAGTAGAGAATCTTCCAACTATCCCTACATATAGAGCAATATTAGGTCTTTTGTGTGCCACATATTGTAATTTTCCAATTATAGACCTGTATAATGTCTGAATCACCTCAGATGAACCATCATTCTTTGACAATTTGTGTCCTATCACCATAGGTGTACTTACTGGCTTGGAATCCTCCAATCCAAAAGTTGTTCATATCTCCTTGACATACTTTGACTGAGTGATGTATATACCATATTTTATTTGATGTACTTGCAAACCCACAAAGAACTTGATCTCTCCAAACATAGACATCTCAAATTCTTGCTTCATTTCATTTGCAAAAGCCTCACATAAAGTATCTTGACCTCTGAATATGATATCATCAATGAAAATTTCAGATAACAAAATACCTTTTGCTTTCTCTGTCTTCAAGTACCAATTGTTGTTATCATCGATCCTTTCAAATCCAATCTTCACAAGATAATTATGAAGTATCTCATACCATGCCCTTGGTGCTTGCTTCAACCCATATAAATCTTTGTGTAATCTACATACCATGTTTTTATTGTTAACATCAAAAAAATCCTTCTAGTAATTCTATGTAAACTTCTTCCTCTAATATACCATTCATAAATGAAAATTTAACATCTGTTTGATAAACTTTGAAACCTTTGTATACAGAATAAGAAAGCAGAGTTCTTACTCCATCCAATCTAGCAACAAGGGAAAACATTTCTCCATAGTCAATTCCTTCTTCTTGTGCATATCCTTTGTAGACTAATATTGCCTTGTTCCTTAGGAGTTCACCATTTTCATCTAGCTTGTTTCTGTATACCCACTTGGTGCCAATCACATTTTTGTCTTTTGGTCTAGGAACTAGAGTCCATGTCTTATTTTTCTTAATTTCTTCAATCTCTTTTTCCATGGATTTACTCCAGTCCACATCTTATAAGACATATTTCACTATTTTGGGTTCTTACATGCTCAATAAACATGTATAATTTCTCAACTTGTTCTTTGTCATTGGTCTAGCATCTTTATCTCCAATTATTTGTGTAGTAGGATGATGTCTCTTGACATATTTAGATAATCTTAGTTCAGCTCTGGTTTCTTCATTTGATCTTTCAAATTCCAAATCACCATGTACATCTCTACCAAGTATTTCAACATTTATTTTTTGTACACTAATCTCAGAATCATAATGTGCCTCAACTTCATTATGTAACTCAACATTTGAATGTAGCTTAATTCCTAAATGCAACTCAACATTCATAGTATGTGACTTGACAGTCACTAAAACTTGGTGTTGGTTTGTAACTCGATTTGCAACATCTTCTTTAATAGCCATATCTTCATAAAAGTATACAAATGATTTGTATTCTTCCAATTCCTTCATAGGTTCAACTTCATATACTTCTATATATTCATCAAATTTACATTTGCGCTTTCCACAACTTTTTTAGTGTTAGTATTAAAATGCTTATAAACTTTACCTCTTATGGACTAACCTAGGAATATATCTTCTTCACTTTTTGCATCTAGTTTACCATTCTTGAAATCTTTTGGAATAAAGCATTTTCTTCCAAATACCTTAAAATATTTTACATTAGGTGAGTATCCATACCATAGTTCAAAAGATTTTGAATGAGTACCTTTCTTGACTTGTACACCGTTCAAGTTATAGATAGTTGTACTTACAACTTCTCTTTAGTATTTCAAAGAAACATTTTTCTCCATCATGAGTGTCCTTGCATAGCCCATTATAGACCTATTCTTCCTTTCAATAATTCCATTTTGTGGAGGGGTTCTAGGAGCAAATGTCTATCTTTTGTTTCCTTTATCATTACAAAACATCTCAAACTCATTTGATATAAATTCTCCTCCTCTATTAGATCTTAAACATTTTAGACTTTTACCTATTTCCTTCTCAACTCTTGCTACATACCACTTAAACATTTGGAAAGCATTAGATTTCTACTTCAGAAACATAACTTTCATCATTCTAGAATAGTCATCAAAGAATAGTCATCAAAAAGTAGCATAATGTACTTATCACCTTTGTAGCTTTGCACTTCAATTTGTCCACACAAGTTAGTATGAACAATATCTAGTATTCCTTTAAAGTGTGAGTTTTACTTTTAAAACTTGACTTTTTCATCTTGCCTTACTGACATTGCCTGAACATAATATTGTTAGGCTTCTTTAACATAGGAAAACCTCTAACTCTTCTCATGTTACTAATACTAACCAAGTTATCAAAATCAACATGACATAATCTCTTGTGCCATAGCCACACATCATCAAATTTTACAACTAGACAAGTAGCATCCTCTATATCAAGGTAGAATAGATTACTCCTAGTTTGATCACCCTTTTCTATCAGTATCATATATCTAAGCAATCCTATTTTAAAACTCAACCTTACATCCTAAATTATTTAGTTGTGACACACTTAATAGATTATAGTTAAGTCCTTTAACATAGTAAACAATTTCACATAAAATCTTTTCTCTAATTTTGATAGAACCTTTTCCTTTTATCAAACATGGTTCATCATTACCAAATCTTACACTATTCCATCATAACAATTCAAGGTAATGAACTTACTTTTATCTCCAGTCATGTGATGTGAACACCCACTCTCAATGATCCATCTATCATTCTTTTTCACACAAGACACAAGTATAGTTGCCTCATCTTCATCACATTTTTCCTTCATTGCAACATACACCACTTCATCATCATGTTCACCAAATTCATCTATTGTTTCCTCTTCAACAATGTAGCAAGACTTCTTGCCTTTGTCTTTGTAATCTTTGTTGTCTTCACCTCTTCTACTTTTTCACTTGTCACCACCTCTGTAGTTCTTCTTCTTTGGACATCTAGCAGCAATATGACCAACCTCATTGCAATTGAAAAAATAATAGGTAATTTACCTTAAAGCTTGCCTTTACCTCTGTGAAATCTCGTTGCCAATAGTGCTTCAAGTTGATCTATATCATCCTCATCTATATCAATGTTACTGGACACATATTTTGTCTTTTTCTTCTTTACATTAGATTCTTTTAATGACATCTTAGCTTTCAAAGTAGATTCGATATTTTTAGGTTTGTAATTATCAAAGTTAGATAGCTCAAAAGCAGTGTCTACCTACCATACCTTCAAGAGTTAGAACGTTCCCTAGTATATATCTCAATTCTTGAATTGCAAAAACTCTAATAGCATATATAGGCAGTAGTGTTTTTAAAAATTTTCATAGTACAATATCATCATCTATTATACTAGTAGATCCTCTTATTCATAAATGACATCTTTTATCTTTGAGCATTATTGAGCAATATTTTCACCTTCTTGCATTCTCATATCATCAAAATTTTCTTTGAGACTCTTAGATTTGGCTCTTAGAACATTCTTGTCTCCTCCATAGATGGTGTGCAAAGCATCTCACATTTTCTTTGCACTCTCAAGACTTTTGATATCATCAAACTCAACA
Organism: Cupressus sempervirens; assembly: GCA_028749045.1. Lineage (NCBI taxonomy): Eukaryota > Viridiplantae > Streptophyta > Pinopsida > Cupressales > Cupressaceae > Cupressus > Cupressus sempervirens. The sequence continues at coordinate 784,239,564 of CM053791.1, read as the reverse complement.
TAGCTTAGGGTAGAGGCAATCTCCAACATTGCCTGGTTATGTTCTTTCTTCATTTTTAGATCCTTAGCAATTAGGGCTCTAGTAGGATCAACATGCTCAATAGTAACAATAGATTGTGCATGATATCCAAGTAGCTTCATCAAACTTCTCCATGTAGGAAAGTTATCTCTTAAGCTTGGGTACTTCTCTTTTTGATATCTTGATCTTTGTGCTTCTAGTACCTTAAAACTAGTCCTCTTAGGTAGAGGGGCTCTGATACCAATTGTTGCAATTCTTTAAAATAATGTGATTTGGTTATTCAAGGTCCATATGTACAAATAAAACTTTTCATAGCTTAGTGAGCCCATAAAATATTTATCATCATGCATGCATCCATAAGATTATGCAATCACTTAAAACTTGTAGGTTACTATCAAATTAATTCACAGAAATGTAAACATGAAACATAAAAAATTCAATAACATATTTGACACAATGATTTATGTGGAAACCCAATTTGGAAAAAAACTCCAGTAACATTCTACTCTTTCTCACTCTTCTAAAGTGATGCCCTGTGAAAGGCCAACCCTATTAAAGGTTACAATGCACACTATTAAATGTGACCCGGTTCAAGGATTTCAATCACCCTGTTAGGAGTGATCCTTGTTAGAAGAATTTAGACCATTCACTTGGAATCCACCCAATTAAAGGATTTACAAATGACTATTAACTCAACCTTAATCCAAAGGATTTACCCTAGACTGATTACAATTATTAGAGAGTAAGAATAAAGCTTGATCTGATAGCAACTTATAACTCCATTTGAAGATTATAGATCTCTATTTCAATCCTCCATTTTGCTTGGATTTCACACACTTTAGCTCTAATATCTTGTTCACCCTTCAAGCATCCATATCCTTAAACCTTCCTTCTCATCATGCCAATTTAGAATCTTTTTTTAGGTCACTGAATGAAGCAATACCCTAGACTCCTTGTCTTCCTTAGGTTCTCACACATGACAACCTTTACTTATGACCAACCATCCCTATAAATAGAGAATTAAGATATTTTACCATTCATTCTCCATCATCCAATTTAGGGTTAGGTTAGATTAGGTGGGATTCAATGAATCTACCCCTCATTCCATTTTATTTCTAGAAACTTCTCCTTCAATCCTCTTTGAATTCACCTCAAAACAGTTTACCATGAATTCTGCACCACTAGCTCATCAATATTATCTTCCACCTAGTTTACACAATCCAAGAAAATAAACTTGTCAACTCAGATCCATTGAATTCATTATCTTTCTTAATAGTTCTGATACTCAGCATTAACTTGCTTCTAATGCTTGGCACATACTGTATTGCTCAAAATTCTCTGTAAAATCACTCGACACAAACTAAAGTTTACTGGTGCTCGACATCAACTAAACTTTACTCAGAATCAACTATTTTACATAAACTTTTACTTGGCTCCAATTGATTTTCTTCTTGGCTTGTACTAACTTTTCTTGGCACCTATTGTCCATTAGGTCAAGCTTGGAAAATAAATTTTGTTTAACTTTTTCTTCTAAACTTGCTAAGTGTAACCAACCTTTGCAACCTTAAGTAGATTATCAATGCACTATAGTATCATTGTCTTAGCTAATTATTATACTCCTTTTCATATCATAATTCAACCTTTTCTCTAGGTGCTATTGTTACATCATTTGATCAAATCCTCTTCATCAATCAAATAAGTGATAGTAATCAAATCATATAAGTAGTTTTCTTACTAGCAACTAGCATGTTTGACATTAGTGAAAAAATAATGATTGAAACACATTTATCATACTTTTATTAATATTTTTTCAACACATGTGTAGAATGAAAGGCACTCAAATTATCATGAGTGGAAATTTTACTATCACCATTAAACTTATGCAATATGTTGCAAGATCCTTTAATACATACACCAAGATTGGCATTGAGGTCTAGAGGACTAGCTTGGTTTCCTAATGGTTGAGCCATACTTCATAGGATTACATTCAAGGGTTCTAAGTTGATGGCAAGGGGATTGATAGGACTAGGGAAGGTCAAAGCTTGAAAATTTGATATGTTTGTTGAGCATTAGGTGGAGAAGAAGGCCTAATGTTAGTTTGGTATGACTAGGGGTGAGGTTCAAAATTTTCAATGCTTCAAAATCTTTGTTCACTAACCCTTTATTCTTATCAATTCTAGTGGACCACTTTTCTGCCAGATTGCTAGGTATATTATTTTAAAAGGAACCCTTACTAAGGATGGGCTATTATATTCACCATGACTACTTATTGTATTACATAGATCCCTCTAAGTCATTATCCAATCTATTATTCTTCCTCATGAACCCTTTGAACTTATTGATTTTGATGATTACTATGTTAGCACCACCAAGCTAGAGAATAAAAATAAGAAATTAAATCCTCCTAAGTATCTACAAAACCAAGATTCAATTAGAGTACTAGAAAGACATCATTATGAGATAGAGCCATAATTTTTCATAATAAAACTAAATGTTTGAAGCACCAATTAGTCACTTTCTTGACTCCCCAGTAGAGTTGCCAAAAATATGTTAGTAAACAAATTCCTCTTCTTAAAAATACCTCACCAACTAGACTCTATCAGACTATATCCAAAGATAGAACAAGTTTACAATAATTGGGTAGGTTCAATGATCCACCCCGCTCTAAATTTTATGAGGTAAAGCTCCCTCTTTTGATCTTCAATAAATCAACTAATCTAATAGATGCAATTTATTTTTAATATAAATCATGAAGGTTGCACACCTAATTATTAGAGAAGGGGCTAATATAAATTAAGTTCAACATAACTCACTAAAATAGGAAAAGATCTAATATTCTCACATTTTAATGAATAAAGATTATCAAAGATTTACATAGTAGCAAATGAATTCATCACCACAATATACTTCAATATAACAAGATAGTATAGGAAAAGAAAGTGAGATTTCATAAAGAAATCTTCCATTCTACTATCCAAATATATAGATTTAGATTAATCCCATAAACCATATTCTATTATCTCAATTCAAAGTTCAATACAAAAACTATCTTAACAAAATTCACCAAAAAATGATCAATTTAGAGGCTACCAAAAAGAGTTATAAAAAAGAACTAGCTAAGTCTTCTTTCTACTTCCCTTTTCTAACCCTTGTTCTATCTTAAAGTTGTATACTTATAGTTTTAACTTGCCTAGGAGTCTCCTTAAAAACCTGAACTTCAGGCAGTCAATGGTAATAGTTATTACAATTAAGAAATTAGAAAGGGGAAAAGTGTCCAAATGTTCACACAACATAAGAGAAAATTAAAAGAAACTATAATTAAGTATATGAACTACACCTAGGATCTTTCATTCACTCACCCTTTCTAGCAGGACTACATGCCAACTTCTACTTGTAAAAGGCACCCACGAATTCTGGAAAATCATTAGAAGTAGGATTCTTCAAGTTCATAAGATTAATTATCCATATTTCCTTTTCCCATTTCTTCTTTGTGACGTGTTCAACATATCTTGAGAGGTGATCCATGCACAGGGCTAACATAGCTTCTATCTAGGTGGCCTTATTGAAATCTGTAATTGTAGGGTTCATATTCTCTTTGAAATTTTTGATTAGAGTCTACAATTTCAAACACCTATCTTCATACCATAGAGCACTAGCAAGATTTATGATTTTCCTATCCTTAGCAAGGCTACTATTCATATCCTTTATTTTTCTCTCGATGTCCTGTACTTTCATGATAGTGGATTTGGTTATAAGAAATCTCTAGGTTCTATTCTCTTTGAGGACATATAACATGCTAGGATTAAAATTTAGGGGTTTTAAACTAAAAACTTATAGACACCATATTATTCCACTTTGTTGATCTAGGTGACCACAAAAGACCATTTGGCTTTTTCATCCTCCCATGCATGTAGTTGAGTTTGCACCACTCTAAGTAGGGACTTCCCATCATTGAAGACCACAATTGATTCTTGAATGAAAATTTTCCCACTCTCAATCATGTTCTTGATCCAATTATCTATTGCCAAGGTCACAGATTTACCTCTTTGTAGTTAGCCCAATAGTTTATTACACTTAAGAGATTTTAGTCAAAGTTCTATGGTGCTTAAACTAGTGGAAGCACTCTAAGACCATTAAGGGAATCAATGTATTCTTCTATTGCATTAATTATTTGTTTCAATTCTCAATTCTGTTTGCCATCTTTTTGAGATTGAATCAACATTTCCTCCGTTGAATACTCTAGTAGATGTTTTTTAGTTTTGTAGTTCAATACCCCAAGATTTTGTAACTTCAAAGTCACTAATATTTAAATCAGTGGAACCTTGTTTTGGACTGTAAAGAATAACTTCTACAATTACTCCTCCTATCTTAGAATCTATGACCATATGTGCCAAATTCTTCATTTTCTTTGGTTTGAGAGTCTTGGAACTATACTTACTAACCATGTCCTAAATGGGCACCACTATAGGAACCAAATTTTGTTTCTTGTTGACTCAACTAGTAAGCCAAATAGAAATTGATGTTGATGACTTAGCTTTATCTGAATCCTTTTTTGGGGTTGTCAATTCACTCACCACTTGAGTAGCACTATCCATAGTTTCTTGAACTTGCTGATCACTATTCATAGACTTTGTTCTTTTTCCAAGTTCACTTTAACAACCTCTTGAGTAGCCATCCTACCCTATTTTTGAATTTGGTCTTTGATTTGGTCCTTTTCATAATGGGTTGTCTGTTCACTAGTTTAGAGATCAGTTAGTTAAAGCCTCTTTTATTACCAACATGATCAATAGAAATAAAAATATTAACAGTTGGGGGAGATTTTACACATTTGTTCTATTGTTCTGATTGAACTTGGATAGTTCCCTATTTTCTCTTTTGTTCCAACCATGTTTTTTTGTGTTCAATAAATGCATTTTTTTTGGACTATGCCATCTCCCTTGGCTTGAGACCAATCAAGGGTAGGTAGGAAAAATTCTACTTGGGCTAAGAACTCAGGATCAATCAACTCTAAAGCATCATCTTGAACTCCTTTTATATTTATCTTCAACTAGAAAGTAGTGATCTATAATACCAATAACCTAGAATGGTATATATTAAGAACTTCTCTTTCAGTTGCATAATCTTACCAGTAATCTTTGATATGGGATAATGACACAATCCAGTCTTCCAAATCCAATGTTATTCTTACAAACCCTTTTCTATCAAAACCTTTCCTCTCCTTATAGAACTTCTGGTCAAAATTATAGAGATCATAACCAATATTAACAACATTTTCCATGGTTTCACAAGAGAGTTTTCCAAGTTTAATAGGAAATACACTGTCTCACTTATCTTCATGAAGAAATTTATTAATCACAATAACCAATTGTCTACATACTTTAGCCAATATGAAACAAATAGGGAGAACCTAGGTAACTCCATGGGTTCTTCGTCAAAACCCCCTATCCTAATATAACTAAACTTAGGAAAATGGATAAACAAACTACCATAAGTATGCACTAATTATTGATCTTTAATTGTCATTCTTTTTTTAGACATCCCTTCTAGTTCAAAACATAATTTTCCCATAAAAAAATCATGAACCTTCCTATAGTCTTCTAAAGCATGATTCTTTTTTAACAAGGAAAATAATTATAGATATTGATATGATTTTAAAAAGGCTCATGAGGCAGGGATGAGAGGTCTTGTGTACATGAAGAAATCCTTTTTAATAGTTTGAGTATATTTTAGCTATCATCTCAGCCTAGTCCAAGTGTTTCTTTCTTTCAAGTATGATCTCTATATAATAGAACATCCAATCCTCCCAAAGGTAAGCATATGATGGACATCTAACCCTATGTAATTGAACTACCAGATCATGTATTTGGGGATTTATATGATATTTATTTAGTCTTACAAGTAAACACAAACCATACTTATAATTATTTCTAGTCCAATGCATACCAATTATAGTATGACATTTATCAAGATCTTCCTAGAATTTAGCATGAGATTGAGTTGGGAAAAAATATGAGAAGGGTTCATCAAGTATTTTAGAGATAGACATCATATTCTCCTGAGTGACTGCAAGAAAAAATTTTCCATCATCTTTCCTAATGCACTTAGCCTTGGTATCATAATGATTTATACACTTTTGTACAAGTTCAACACTTATTGTGGCAAGAGAAAAATAGATAACTTCTAACAACCCACTATTAATAATTTTAGTCACACCAGGTTCCTGTAATTCACTTACTAGTCTATTAGGAATGGAATCAAAATCTACCCCCCTCAAATCCAAATCCGTAAGTATAGGTCCCTTATAATTTATACTTATACTATTATAGAAAAAAATTGAGATATTATTTCATACTTTCCTTGCACTAATGTGTTAGCAACACATATTCTTTACAATGGAAGGATTGCAAAGAAAAATAAATTGAGTGAAATGGAAAATATTACCTTGAATCAACTAAAAACATCATCAAACTCCTTGAACCTCCTAGACTTCACCTCCACAACAATTACTTGAAGAATTTTTTAACTTACCCCTTGCAAGAAAAGACCTTTAAATGATGAAGGAATTTGGAACAAATTTTGAGATTTAGAAAGATTTTCATGTAATGAGTATTTCTTTATTTGACAGCCTATGGTAAGTTTAATTAATAATAGTCTTTTCAATTTTCACAAATCTTATTACATCATAATGAATTTTGTTGGAAATATAAGATAAGTAATTGAAAGGGGAGGGGTGAATTAGTTACTACTAAAATAAATCCCAGATCTCTTAAATGTCAATACAAAATAAAGGTTGAAAACTAAATACTATTGATGCTTGGTTAACACACATATAATGTTGTAACTTGGTAAATAGTGATTATGCAAATCTTTAAATGTTATCTATGATTACCCTTATTTTAACTTAGCTGCAAACACATAAAAGAAAATAGCATGAAGATATTTGACACCAGGATTTAATGTGGAAACCCAATTTGGGAAAAATCATCAATTGCAACTAGTTATTATTTTCACTCTTCTGAAGTGAGCCCTATTAGTAGCCAACCCTATTAAAGGTTACAAAACACACTATTAGGTGTGACCCTGTTAAAGGATTTAATTAGCCTATTAGGAGTGGCCTTGTTAGAGGTCTTAAGACAATTCAATAGAACTGCCACCTTGTTAGAGGATTTACAAATAGTTGATAAGCCAACTCTGTTAAGAGATTTAGATCATTGCTACAATGGTTAGAGAGTAATAATGAGATGACCTGATTTGAATGCAACTAATTTTTTGATTATAGATCTCTGTTCTAGCTTGTACTTGATCCTTCCTAATTGAATATAGCTTTTCTGCTCCACAAGGATATTCTACTTATCCTTCAAATTCTCTTCCTCTCTTCATCATTAAATATTCAATACATTCATAAAATCTTCAAACACACTTTGAATCTATGACTTGACCTTACACTTATATCTTTCATATTGTTAAGTTAGCTCACATGCAACTTAGAATAATTAATATTCATCATCACAGTTAGCTAGAACCAATGGATAAATCAATTAATCTTAATATTCCAAAATAATAAAATCCTTCATTAGTTGACCCAGCTTGGTAGAAACTAACTCAGAAGCAATTTTTTGTGTTAACCAACAAAAGCACGGTTATACTACATACTTGCAAAGATCCTTTGGCAACCGAGTGAGCTTGATTAACATTGGTTCCATTCAAATTTTCTTCATTAACCAAGTGAATTTGGTTAATACTCATCTTTTACATACTTTCCTTTGATGCTCGAGTGAACTCGGTAGACCCTACCTTTTGAACTAGGAAACCATAGGAATGTTAGGTAGACACAAAAAACTATCTTCATTGCTTGAGTGGGCTCAACATACATTGACTAATAATGATATGAAATTTTTGTAGCATAAAATACAATACACAATTAATCAATTGTATCCAATAGTCTCCCTCTTTGGCATTGATGGCAACACAACATGTCATAATACAATGAAATTTTGAATTACTTTATTCATGAGAATTCCCTTTGCCAGTGTGAGATTTTTCTTTCTTTAATTTTTTCCTCTATCTACAACAACTTCTACCAAGTTTGTTCAAAGATAATTCTTCTAAAGTTTCTATGATAGCAAACTTCTCCCTCTTATAGAAATCTTTTCCTTCTTTGGAATGACAAAAATTTCTATGAGATATGACAGTAAACTTCTCCCTCTTTGACAACAGATGCCAAAGAAAATAACTCTATTAATATCAATGTACCTTAAGTATTGATTGATTTGCAATATGCCCTTGTCAATTTTGCACCAACTAATTGATATTCAACTTGCTCTAATTGATGCATCACTAAACTTTATTTAGTGAACTTCAGATAGGGGAATGACCCCTAGCTTACCTCTTAGATACAAAAATGCATCCTTAGGTAATGGCTTGGTGAATATGTCTACAATATGTTCTTTTGTATTTACATATTCTGATTTGACTTCTTAATTCTATACCAACTCTATTAAGAAGTGATATTTTATATCAATGTGCTTTGTTTTGGTATGCATTACTAGATTCTTTGATATATTGATTGCATTAGTGTTATCACATTATATGATTACTAGATCCTTGATCTCTATTTTCATTCCTTCCAACAATTGTTTGAACCAAACAATGTTAGAACAATTAACTATTGTTGCCACATATTCAGCCTCCGCTATGGATTGAGAGATGCAATTTTGTTTCTTGCTTGTCCAAGACACTAGTATTTTACCAAGAAAGAATGCTCCACCACTACTACTTTTTCTGTCATGAAGACTTCCTACCCAATCAGAATCAATAAACACCTTCAAGTCCAAATTGCCTCCAACTTTTTACCAGAAGTCATAGTCTTCAATACCTTTCAGATATGTCATGATTCTCTTGATTTCCATCATGTGATTTTATCAGGGATTTGTTGATAATCTTGCCACCATACCAATTGCTAGTGCAATATTAGGCCTTGTATGTACTACATACTACAATTTTCCAATCATTGATTTGTATGTAGTATAATCTACTTCTTTGGAATCATCATTCTTGGAAAGCATATGTCTAGTAGATATAGGGGTTCCAACTAGTCTTGAATCTTTCATTCCAAATTTCTTTAGTATCTCCTCGATATACCTAGATTGAGTAATTAAAGACCATTTTTGTTTAGCTATATCTGCAACCCAAAAAAGAATTTTATCTCACCAAACATGGACATCCCAAATTCTTTACTCATTTCTTCTAAAAATGCTTTGCACAAGTCAGTATTTCCTATGAATAAAGTATCATCAACAAATAATTTTGTCAACACAATCTTCTTGTCTGGTCCTTCTTTGATATACAAACTACTATTATCATTTGTTCTTTGAAAGCCAATCTGTACCAAGTAATTATGATGTATTTCATACCAAGCTCTAGGAACTTGCTTGATACCATATAATGCTTTGTGTAACTTGAAAACCATGTCTCTTTTGCAAGGATCTAAAAAACCTTTTGGTTTTTTAATGTAGACTTCCTCATTGAGAATTCCATTCAAAAATGTAGATTTAACATCCATTTGATATACTTTAAATCCTCTGTGTGCTGCATATGCTAGTAAAGTTCTAACACCTTCTAATCTTGCAATAGGAGCAAAAGTCTCACCATAATCAATACCTTCTTCTTGAGAATAACCTTTACATACGAATCTTGCCTTATTTCTAGAAACTTTTCCATCTTCATTCAGCTTATTTCTAAATACCCACATTGTGCCAATTATATTTTTATCCTTAGGTCTAGGAATAAGAGTACAAGTTTTGTTCTTTTCTATCTGTTCTATCTCTTCATTCATTACTTCAACCCAACTTTCATTATCCAGAGCATTTTTAACATTTCTAGGTTCAAATTCAGCAAGTAAACATGTAACTTTTAATTTGTTTCGTGTTATTATTCCATCAAATTTGTCTCCAATGATCTGATCAGGTGCATGATGCCTTTTGACATATCTTGCTAACATAGGTTCTTTGGGTTTTGAATGAGTTCCACTATTTTCATCATGAACTTTATATCAAGCTTAGGTTCCACTATCTATGACTCGAGTCCATCAGACATAGTTTGAACTAGCTTGGTAGCTTTTGACTGTGACTTCGATCCTTCAGACTGAGACTCAAGTTGTACTATCTACAACTCAATAACTATTGGAGATTTTTGGGACTCAAGAGATGAAGCCTCCTTTCTTTTAGATAGGTCTGGCAAGGTATTAGGTTCATAGTAAACAAATCTTTCGTAATCCTTTGGCTCCTTGTTGCTTTCTTCTTCATTCTTTTTTGCAAACTCATCAATTCTAACATGTACAGTTTCTATTATTTTATAAGTAGACAAATTCAAACATTTGTATGCTTTACTTCTATAGGAGTATCTTAGAAATATGCCTTCATCACCTTTTACATCAAATTTTTCTTTTCTAGATTCTTTCAGGATATAGCATTTGTTGCCAAATACTTTCAAGTAACTTACATTAGGTTTGTAGTCATACCATAGTTTATAAGGAGTTTTGTTTGAATCTTTCTTCAACTGTACTCTGTTCAAGGTATGAACTACAATGCTAATAGCTTCCTTCCAGTATTTGATAGCAACATTATTTTCTATCATCAAGGTTCTTGCACAATATATGATAGATCTATTTCTTCTTTTAGATATGCCATTCTACTATGGTGTACCAAGGGCTGATAGTTCTCTTTTAATTCCTCTTTCAATGAAAAAATTATTAAATTCATTGGAGATGAATTCACCATCATTTTTTGATCTTAAACATTTCGATCTCTTTCTAGTTTCTTTTATTACTCTTGCCAGATACCATTTGAACTTTTGAAAAGCTTCTAATTTTTCTTTTAGATACATTATAGTCATCATTCTAGAATAGTCATCAACAAAAAGAATAAAAAAAAATTCTCCACTGTAACTCTCTATTCCAATAGATCCAATAAGTCTATAAACTAGTCTTTCCCATCTGGCCAATTTGGCAATTCTTGCATAAACCCATATTCGGTTTCTTCAAACTAGGAATAACTCTTACTCTTCTATGTTTTCTTATCTTAACTAGATTTCCAAAATTTGCATGACATAATCTCTTGTGCCATAACCAACTTTCTTCTACTTGAGCAATAAAACATGAACATTCACTAAGATCAAGATAAAATAGATTACCTTTTGTTTGCTTGCCAGATCCAACCAAATTTTCTTTTCCATCTAGTGGTTTGGCCTATCCATTCATGAATTCTACCTTGAATCCAATGTTATTCAACCATGCCACACTTAATAGATTATGCTTTAGCACTTCAACCCAATAAGCACTGTCACATACAAGCTCTTTAGTCAATGAAATACATACTTTTCCTTTTATGTTGCAAGGTTCATTATTTCCAAATCTCACACTACCCCCATTATTGTACCTATGAAATGTGGGCCTCTGAACCTCACAGACACTTCAACACTGTCATTGTATGTGGCTTCATCCCAGAATGAACATTGGATTGTTCATCCAAAAATCAGCCTTGCAAAGCGACCTGTCGACTTCTATCTAAAGGGAATTGCTTGTCAGATATCCTCAGATTCGAGGTGTTTAAGCAACCAGACCCTCTAAGAATGAAGGATTTGAAAGCAAATACGACTAATCTATATGAGAATGCAGATTAATCTAGAATGAAAGATGCAATGTAATCTAAGAACAAATAAAGAAAACTAGATTAAGCATATGCATGAGTAAACTAAAATGAGATCAAACTAAGAATGAGAATGCATGCAAGAAATGTAAGTGAGCATGAATTTCAATAGCAATCCAATAGCAAATCAATTCATCCTCCCTCAAATGAAGGGAGGAGGGTCTCCTAAATAGACTTTCCTGGAATCCATCAATGGTTGAGATCAATTTCAATCAACGGTGAGGATTAAAGTCATTATTACCTCTTACGCATGTCCCTGTTTGGCATACTCGTCATAGATTCTTGGCTTTAAGTGGGTTGAGGAATCTTATGACGTGTCATAGATTCTCTTCCAAATTTAATTTAATAAAATGAGATATGCTCTCATAATTACCTTTTTCATTTAATTAAATAATTTTATTTAATTAATAAAAGATGATTTTCTCATTTAATTAAATAACTTCATTTAATTAATTAGGAATAACTTCCCATTTAATTGAATAATTTCATTTAATTAATTAGACATAGCTTTCTCCATTTAATTAAATAATTTTGTTTAATTAATTAAAATAGGCACATTTATTAAATTAAATAAATTTAATTCCATAATACATTAGCCTTAGAATATGATTTAATTTAATTAAAGTATAAATACTCAATAATTAAATTAAATATTAATCGATAGGTTTAATGTGACTAATATGAGTCAATACTATAGGAATTAAATAAAGAGTATGATGAATGCAGATTTGGGTTTTCTGCATCTGATAATTAAGTCAAGTAGCGAGTAGCCGAATAAGAATTGCCTATTAGAATAGGTCTTAGAATTGATCAAAAATAGACCAAAATTGGTTGAAATGGCAATGAGCCAATTTTGGGGTATTACATTTTGCCCCTCTTTGAATGAATGTGCAAGCAGCACGTTCAATTCAAAGAAAATCAGAAAAGCATGATGCGAGGATCAAGAGGACAAGATTGGTTCTGTAATTGATGACACAGAGACCAATTGATAAGCTTTTAAGGACCATCTCTAGAACAGAGCTTAATCCCAAGGAATCCAAGCAGAGCACCTAGATACCTAAGATTGAAAGCATTTAGAAGATTATCTCCAGAATGGAGCTTAACCTTCAAGGATCCAGATAGAACACCTAGATACTTGAGATTGAAAGCATTTAGAATATTATCTCTAGAACGGAGCTTAACCTTCAAGGATCTAGATAGAACACCTAGATACCTGAGATTGAAAGCATTTAGAAGATTATCTCCAGAATGGAGCTTAACCTTCAAGGATCCAGATAGAACACCTAGATACCTGAGATTGTTAAGCATTTAGAAGATTATCTCCAGAACGGAGCTTAACCTTCAAGGATCCAGATAGAAAACCTAGATACCTGAGATTGAAAGCATTTAGAAGATTATCTCCAGAACGGAGCTTAACCTTCAAGGATCCAGATAGAACACCTAGATACCTGAGATTGAAAGCATTTAGAAGATTATCTCTAGAACAGAGCTTAACCTTCAAGGATCCAGATAGAACACCTAGATACCTGAGATTGAAAGCATTTAGAAGATTATCTCCAGGACGGAGCTTAACCTTCAAGGATCCAGATAGAAAACCTAGATACCTAAGATTGATAAGCATTTAGAAGATTATCTCTAGAATGGAGCTTAACCTTCAAGGATCCAGATAGAACACCTAGATACCTGAGATTGATAAGCATTTAGAAGATTATCTCTAGAACGGAGCTTAACCTTCAAGGATACAGATAGAACATTTAGATACTTGAGATTGATAAAAGATAACAAGGTCCAATCATGAGTTATAGAATCATCCCCAAAATGAGGTTTGATCCTTAAGAGTCAGAGTTTAGACTGTCCCAATACCTGTCCATCAGACTTAGATCAGAAATGTTATAAGATTTGATCAAATGATGAAAAGATGAAGTATATGACAAAGATTCCAGATAAGAGGGAGCAAGATGCCCTGAGTGATGAGATGCCCCAAGTGACAAGGACATAAGATGGGAACGAGATGCCCTGAGCAATAAGTATTTAATGATGTAATCATCCTGCCCCCTCAGGAGCGAAATCAAAAGATGACACACCAGAAATATGATGTGAAGCAGTATATCAATTTTGAGATTCAACAGAATGTAGAAGAGATCATAACGATCTAAAGAAAAGATGAGGAGAGAAAAATGATCAGAAGAGATTGAAGAGAATAGAACAATCTGAGGAAATATGAAGAGATCAGAAATGATCTGAAGAAATTAAAGAGATCAGAATGATCTAAAGAAAAGATAAAGAGATCAGAATGATTTGAAGAAATTGGGAAGTTGATCCAAAGTGATTTCGAGATCCAAAAAACCAAGTTTGACCAAAAGTTGACCAGATTCAGCCATAGTTGACTTAAGGTGACTATTTTTAGAATGAATTTTGAAAATATTGAGAATGTAAAGTTGAAAGGATTCCAAGAATCATAAAGTATCAGAAAGATTTGAACTACACAAGTGTTCGATTGCATTGGTTGCCAAAATTTTAAAACACATTTTTGAAGCACTTAGGTGTGTTAGATTTCGAATTTGATCTTGAAAATGGATTCAGAACGGTCCACTTAGCCAAGGGTGCAATTTTCACGTAAATCTGAGCACTTTGAAAATTTTGGTCAATACCTATATAAGGGCTCAAAGGGTCATTTTCAATTCATTTATACTTTTGTCTTGTAGTGATTTTGAGCTCTGATAGAGAAATGGTAGTGAATGTGAGATATCATCATTTTGAGCACTCCAGACAACACAACCGGCCAACAAACTATAGACCACCGATGAGTCGTTGATTCCTCGGCTTCGTACTTTTGTTTACATGCTTTTCGATGTCATTTATTGCATATTTTAGGCTGTTTCATTCATTTTTTGTGCGAGGTTGATCTTTTCTTGCGCGAAGATATTCTTTCCTCGTGCAAAGAAATAGGGTGCACTATTTCTTCACGCGCGACCGACGAATCTTCGCGTGGGAAGAGTAACGTTTCGCACGAATAAATTTATTTCTTCATGCGAAGGTAACTCTTTGTTCGT